>CM060844.1:19215000-19607500 GCA_030762175.1 Metallyticus violacea
ATACGTGTATGCTACTGAATTGTATCTAACCAGCATCAATTATTCTGTTTACCTGCTCTGATCCCGTCCCCTTCGATGTGAGATGTGTGTGCTTCTGATACTATTAGAAGTAATGGGAGTTGGCATACGCCTCGGCAAGGTGGTGAACTAGCACTTAGTTATCCACCTATAGAGCTGGAAGGCTGTATTGGACTGTTGTGTCTACGTCCCCAGTGAGAGCTCTTTCCGAAGGAAGCAATGAGGCATGGACGTATGCGGCATTTTTATTTAGAACACCCCCCCCCCCCTACTTCAAAGAGTTCGAGTCCCTCAGAAAGGCTGCTTCCATATCAGGTGCCGAGGCAGAAAGTCATTATCACATTGCACCAGCCCACCTTGCACTGGCAGTTTCGACACGGAAGGAAATGATGTGAAAAAGGAGGGGGGAAATTCGTGGAAAGCTAAGATATATCCCATTACCTCCTAAGCGACCAGAGGGAGAAAAAAAATAAATAAAATAAAAAACCGGATGACCAAGATGATCGGCCCCCAGAAATTGAACTGCGACCTCCTAAAACTGAATCCAAAGCGTCACCGCCTGAATTGAAAACTATTGGCTAGTTAATTTTTATCGTAAGTTTCTTCGATTTGGACTATACTGTCAGTCTGACACTGTACCGAAGTAACCCTTAGACTTGCAGACAAGTTGCTGTAACGTTCAAGACATATTTATGACCTGCTTGTGCTGTAGAATACTATGCTTTGAACAGTCATGGGTTTAAATCCTGCCCTGATTGTTCGGCAACTTTTCTGTCTTAGCTGTCGGTCCTGGTGGTGTAGTGGTGGCCATACTTACCTAATCCCAAGATCGCTGGTTCAAGCCCGGCCAGGATCGATGGATTTTTTCGGGCGTAAGAAATGCCTTCCTTCGGAAGGGAAGTAAAGCTTTGGGTCCCTTGTCGTAGATTTACGGCATGTAAAAGAACTTCAATCCTGAAAGAAGAGGCCTCTTAGCAAAATTTATCGGCCGTTTCACGCCCTGATTTGAATGAGACGCTGATGACCTGAGATGTTAAAGAGCGTCCTTTAAAAAAAAAAAATCCTGTTAGTCATTTGAAGTATTCATCTATGAAGCAGAAAAGTCATCAGTGCTGTTTCAAATTTTGTATTCTTGTCTATTTGGTTATTTATTGTATAATTTGATACTCATATTGCATTGCACTGCTTTGAAAATCTGTTGTGTTGGTTCTGGTGATATGTATATCCATTTTCTGTCTTGTGTTACGTCATTTGTATTCAAACTGTTTGAGAGATCATCTTTATTAGCCTTTATGTCTCACAGATATATATATATATATATATATATATATATATACAACCAAGAGGAAGAATTGTAAGTTTTTTAAACAGTGGTTTGCAGGAAGTTCTTGTATGTGCCTCAGTCATTATTCATATTAATCTTTTCTGGGTTATGAATAATTGTTTGCAGGGGGGGGGGGAGTAACCCTATGCACCTAAACCATGTCTCAGTATGAAGTGTGCATATGCAAAATATGCTATTCTAAGAGTTGCAGTATTTATGTTTTGTACAAGATTTCTAAAATTGAAACAAATGACATTTAACCTTTTAATCAAATTGCATTTGCATCCCATTTTAGATTGTTTTCAATCATAATGCCTCACAATTTTATATTGTTGGTATTTTGAATAATTTTATTTTTAAAGTTAATTATTGATTCTTCAGAATTATTTTGAGATGAAAGTACAGAAGTTTTGTTTTAAGCTGTATTAACTATTAGTTTATTTCCATCAAATCACTTTGATGCTTCTAGCATGATTTAATCTAGGAGGAATTTTTTTGAGTTTCTTTACTTTAACTATCTGTTAAATGGTTGTATCATCAGTCTTTTGAATTGTTGTTATTTGAGATGTTTTAAATGTTAGGTCATCTAAAATAAGAGAAAGAGAATTGAACCTATTATTGATCCCTTAATACTCCACAACGATACTCCCTTTTATCAAATGGCTTTTTATTTCACCATGTTTCATTTCTATTATTTGTGCTCTTCTGGTTTAGGTATGATTTAATCCAGTTTAGGGCATGTCCTGCTATTCCTTTGTTTTCTAGTTTTGTGAAGAGTAATTCATGGTAATATATCAAAGGCTTTAGATAGGTCAAAAAATATATCTGATATATTGTTTTTGTGTTCTAGTGCATTTAGGGTATGATTGACAAAGTGGAACAATGCAGTTTGTGATTACTGTGCTATATAAATACTGTATGTGGTAAAAAGTGTTTTTCTTGAATATTTCTACTTCATTCCTACAAATATATTAATAATAAACACCTTTCAGCTTTTCTTGTTAAATATTCTATATTTTTTATATTGTTTTCATGACCAATTTTCCAGGTGGACCACAGCCTGCAGTCCTGCAGGAAGTGAGCATTTCAATTTGGACCAATCAGGAATGCAGAGCCAAGTATGGCAATGCAGCACCAGGCGGTATTGTAGAGCATTTCCTGTGTGCTGGCCAAGCAGGAAGGGACTCTTGTAGTGTATGTATCCATTAAGATAACATTCATCCCTAATATAGTATTATATTTTTTAATATACACAGATTTATTCACTTATACTTAGAATGACTGCAAGTATATTTTTAGACTTGACCAATGGTTAATTCTGTTGAATTAACATTTTCATTCTCTCCATTGGTTATTCAGTTATATTTTTATGCTTCATACTGTTCTTAGTTCCACCATTTACATGTTAGTGTAAGGAAGAAAGGAAAGAAAAAAAAAATCAACTAAAACTTGATCAATGAAGGGAAATATTTTATTATAGGAGGTAAATTTGAACAGTTTATACAGTAAAACCCTGTACTCAGAACTTCTTATATCTGATAACATGTACAGTGATGATTTTCCTGCAACAAATGCTGTGCTTTTATCTGTTGCTGTAGCAGGACATCCTGCATGGTCTTCATCTTTCAAGGAATCCCTTTTTTGCCTGAAATCTGCAAACTATTGATAAATAGTGAATTACAAAGGGTAAAGATCCCCAAATTCACAATGCAATATTTCAAGGCATTCTCTCTCCCCTAAACAGACTTTAAAGCCATAGCAATTCAAGGCAGCAATGCTCTTTCTTGAGATCCACCATATCGTATGGCACAGCAACACCAGTGTATGCATAAACAGAAGTGCTGACAGCACATATTGTTGGAGAGCTCTCAGACTTTATCTAAATTTCAATCTAATGCTAGGAATACTGCACTGGCCTTTTCAAAACTTTCAGCTATCTTGATACAATTCCACCATACAGAAGATGCTGGAACACATTCTGGTTGACACAATTTGAATTTGTTTTATGTTGTGCTAATTTTGGGAATGATTTTATTCACAAACAATCTAGACACTTGCCAATTTTTTTCTCTATTAAAACTGCGCATTTTCACACATGTTCTTTGCTTTATTCTGAACCTATTATATTAAAATTGTGAACAATATTGTGAATTGCAGTTCTGAAAGAAGGCAATTAATCAGGAAAGTTCTAAATGAATTGTGCATACATATGATGAGCTGATTCATATTTAAAATACTATTTACACACAAAACACAAAAGCAGATGAGGCTTATAACTATAGCCCTATAGTTTAACATGACAAATGTCTAATAATTGATATTATTGTACGATTTAGTTGAACTACACACTCTTAATGCCTCACTTGTCATAATATATAGAACCGGTTTCCAGAACATTTTGTTCTCATCATCAGCCAGGCTAAAATTCAACTGCCAGCTGGTTTACCTACAAATTAGCAAAGAAGAATATTTTAATGTATACAAACAAATAGAAGAAACAGCAGTTAAAAATGGTTTTAAAAAAGAACTAGTACATAAAAAGGTACAGAAATTCAAGAGACAAAAATGTATCAAAGAAACCATAACACTTTCAGCAAGAAAAGATAAGTTAATTTTAAAAAATTCACATATCCATGGGTTACAAAAAAATTTCAGAACATTCTTAAAGATTTTAATATCAGGTTGGCACCGGTTAACAGATTTAATGTTAAAAACCTACTGATAGACAATATTAATGACAGTATTCCACAAGAGAAAAAAAATCAGGTATTTAGAAAATGAATTGTGCAGAATGTGAAAAAATCTACATTGGAAAAACAAAGAGCAACATAGGCACATGGTTAAAGGAGCATTTCAGGAACATAAAGTACAAGCAAATAGAGAAATCAGCAGTAGCACATCATTTTTGGACAGAAAATCATGACATAGTAAATAAAGCAAAATTATTAAAATCAGTACAAGGACCAACAGAACTAGCAACTTGGAAGAAAATCTATATCTATAAATCCAAAGACAATCTAATGAACTTCAATACTGCTGGGGATAAAAGCATAAACTACAAGTTTATCACACTGCCACCAGAGCAGAATACACATTCCCACAGCTTAACGAATTATTGGACAGTTGAATTTAGCCTGGCTGATGATGAGAAGGAAATGTTGTCGAAATTGGTTCTATATATTGTGACAAGTGAAGCATTAAGAGTGTGTAGTTCAACTAAATCATACAATAATATCAATTATATGACTGGCTTTACTGTGAAAGTTCCAATTTACATTTTAATTTTTAATGACAAATGTCATTCACATTGTTTTCAGATCTTTGCATAATTTTGATCTTCTGATTTACAGGGTGACAGTGGAGGTCCATTAATGATCAATGAGGGTCGATGGACTCAGGTAGGAATTGTGAGCTGGGGTATTGGCTGCGGAAAGGGACAATACCCTGGGGTGTACACTCGTGTCACCCATTTCATGTCTTGGATTAGCAAGAATCTCAAGTAGAAGAACCAAGTTCCTCAATGGGGAATCGCTGGCATTGATAACATGCATCTTCACTCAAAGAAGAATATTCAATTGCCTTTTTTTGACATCGTGGCTCTCAGAGCATAATAATTTGTATGTTCAACATACTCCAGATTGTTCCATCTGTCTTAATTTTCTGTACAGACTTTAATAGCTAAATGTGCAACTGCCAATGAAGTATGATGAAAAACAAACAAAAGTTTAGTTACAACATGAATGATAATGCATATTACCTAAGAAACAAAATAAAATATTAAGTCTGTAACAAAATTGTAAAAATTATTTTTTTCAGTGATAGTCTGTTTTATAAAATACCACTGGTTTATAATACAATATGCTTAAGCATTATTCATCTTTGTTGATCAACACCAACGTATCCAATTAACTATAAAATAATTTTAAAAACTGTATAATATAAATTCTTATTCTGTGAATAAGTGTTCTGTGTATACTGCAAGGGAAAAAACTTAACTTAGTTGCTTGTTGACTAAATGCAAAAGATATTCAACCAAAACTATAGAGAATAAATGTCACTAGTTTCATAGTGGTTGCATCATGTTTGGTAAATAGTAACTAACACACACACACAAAAAAAGATGTTTTATTTTGTTTGTAAATTAAGTTTGGCTATTCTTAGACTACAGTGCTCTAAAAAATAAAATGTTAAAAAATATTTAAAATATAGAGAACCATGTCAAATTAATGTCCTATCTTGCTGTATGACAAAAAAATGTGCCAAAATGGTTGAACGCCAGCGATTAACCAAGAATTAAAATACAGAAAGTATTTACGGGTCATGTGAATAATGGGCTTCGGATTGTGTATGGTGTAAAAAAATGCCATCACAGCAGCTGTAATCAAATTGCCTTCTGAGTAACATCTTCTTATAACTTAATGGTGTACTTCCTGCTGCTTGAAACCCACTCCATAAATCTGTGAATATGGTGGCAAAGCCGCATTTTGCATTTTGTAAGAGTGATTTTATCAAATAAATTTAACTTATTCATACCTATCTTTCTTTTTATTCAATGATTTACTTTGGAAATGTAGACCATAAGGTATTCAAAAAGTTTTGCAAGTACCTTGTGAACTTCACATTAGCAATGGAATGACTGAATGAAAAAAAAATATTATTAAATTATTTTGTTTTCTTTGAATATTTTTAAAACAGTTTGATTATTTAATAAACCTTTTTTTCCAAATGAAGATAATTGCCTAATTTGGATGAAAATATGATATTCTTTGGAATGAAAATGTAAAATCAGTACAAGGACCTACAGAAACAGCAACTTGGGAGAAAATCTACATCTACATATACAAAGACAGTCTAATGAACATAGACACTGCCAGGGGTGAAAACATATACTACTTTGCTGAAATTGGCTCCTCAGTCGTCGTTTTGGTTGAATGTACCAAAATTACTTTTATAAGTGTGTTTGTGAAACTTAAAGAGAGTTTTAATGTGACAACATGATTTTTAGTGTTTTACTTTAAATCAAAATAAGATATACTACAAGTTTATCACACACCGCCACCGCCAATTATCTGACTGTTGAATTTTAGCCTAACTGATGATGAGAACAAAATGTTCTAGAAACCGGTTCTATATACAATGACAAGTAAGTGAAGCATTAAGATTGTATATATCAACTAAATCATACAATAATATCAATTATATGATTGTTTTCACTGTGCAAGTTCGAATTTTCATTTTAACACACAGAACATGTTTCGCAGGCCTTTGTCCGCATCACCAGCTGTGTGTTGACTGCTGGTTTCGTTGATGGTTGAATGGGCATGGTGTAGCTATCATGTACATTTTATGAACTTTTGGATTAATTTGTTTTCTGTTGGTATCTCAAAGTTCATAGCCTTATTTTCATATTTTTTTATAAACATTTTTTCCCATATTTCCAGTTCTAATGGTCTACCTACCAATTTCAATAATTTGATTTACATTTCTATTCAAGATTATTTCTCCAAATGTGATGTGCAACCACTGATTTATCATATGATTGTACCTAATGTTTCTGCAGTGTTCATTGAGCCTAATTCCAATGCTTCTTTTCTTTTGTCAATATATACTTTGTTGCATTCCAAGCAGTTGATTTTATAGATTCCTGGTTTCTTCTCATCAGGGATTCTATCATTATCATTGGAGTTGAGAGATTATTTAGGCCCAATTTGTTCATTGGAAACAAAGTAATACCGAACTCTCTGAGTATTTTATGAAATTTTTGATGGCTCAAGTATGATAAGTAAATTACCTGTGAATGGTAGTTTCTTTTCTTGCTGTCAATGTTGTAACCTGTTTCAACCACTTGTGTGAATTTCTTGTCTACAATTTCCTGGTCATATCCATTGGTTTTTGGCATTTGTATGAGTACTCTTTGTTGTATTCAAACTCATACATAGTTATGAGTCTATGAGCTAAACTGTTGAAGACAGCATGATTGTGTGCTGTGGATTGAAGCCACTTGCCTTTATAATTTTCAACCTGCGTATCTTTCCTTATATTCCAAATTTCAAGCTATTACCTATTCTTATGATAATTAAGTCAAGGAAGGGAATTATGTTGTCTTGTTCTGTTTCAATGTGAATTTAATTTCTCTATCTTGCAGGTTTAGCAATTTCAAAGCATCATCCATGTGTTTCTTATTAACCACTACAAAGATATCATCCACATATCAGTGCCAGACTTAATAAACTTATGGAAATGATTTCGTGACATGCATGTCTAAATTACTCAAATTCTGACTGATGCAGATTTTGGTTAATTGGATGTATTCTTTAATCTCCTTGGTGTTTGATTTCACAGACAGCAACCATTTTCAAAGGGATGTTGGTAGTTTCCTTTTTTGAATGCTGGGAAAGAGGCATTTGCATCAAAGGGTATTAGAAGATCATCTTTTTGGAGAACTAAATCTTTAATTTTCTGAACAGTTCTATTGGATTGCATGCACTTAAGCTATCAAATCTGGGAAATGTCCAAAATCTCTGGAGGAGCTATTTTCCTAATTGATATATTTGCCAATAAAAGTTTCTAACACTATGAGATATTAAACTAAAAATATTTATTTTTAAAATTATTTTATTTACAAAGGTTAATACATCTATTTTTATGCAGATAAGGATGCATACACCATCATACAAAAATGCTGGGATAAATTCTGAAATTTTGTCAATGCTAAAATTCTCTTCAGAATTTTGTATCTAAAAAGTCACAATTTCAATAAAACCACAAAAATAAAAATTGTATGCTTGAGTATAAAAATTAACATATGTACATAAAATAACAAAAGGTTCCATGAATGTTGCAAAGATATTGTGAACATTATCTAGAGTGATCTAACAGTTTCATTACCATTATTGTAATGCTTGAGCAAATTTTTGTACATGCAAGCTGCGAGTACAAAGTATAAAAATAAGACTAGATTAAAAGGAGATGGATTAGAGACTTGGCCTGTCTAGTAAAATATAACATATAATATTTTTAAAGCAGTAGAAAAATGGAATATAAAACAAAAACTGTTCTAGGAAACAAACCTTTGCATTAGTGCGCTTTCTGTTTGCAGTAATAATCTATCACAGGAATCAAGTTTCTTTCTTGGAAACTTTCTGAAAATGTAGGACTGATATCACCCTAATGTACCTTTAAGAGATCCCAGTGTTAATACAATACCTATCCTTCATGGCTACAATATTTCCTATTTCTTACCAAAGTTTGATGTTATAGATCAAAGTTTGACACAGTTAGCTGCTGAATTTTGTTCCGGGCTGCAACAAAATCCACATAAAAGAAAAATAAGGACATACAGCATATAATAGTACTTAAACACTAGAACCTAGTCTTGCCATAAATAGCGGACTGTCGAGTAATACTGGACAGTGGGCAATATGACATTAACACCAAATTGACTTGAATAGCTTCCTTTAAACTACCAGAATAGTTTCCAAATTGTTTGGAGATATTTGGATGAGTAACACAGATTGTGTACATTCTTTTGTGGTTTATGTGCTTTGTGGCTGTGTACCAATCTAAGTTTGCTGATCTATCACACGAAAACTGTATTATATTTTCTTGAATTTAGTGTAGTTTAAATATACATTGAACATTGCCTTAGAGATTCTGTTTCAAAGGAAAATCTCTGCACTTTTGTTGGAGATATTTTCTTTTATCATGTCAGTTGGCAGTGTGAGACAGTGTGTTGTTTGGCAGTATTCAACATACTTTTAAGCTCATTGTTTTTTGCTATTGAGATAAATTTGATTTATGAAGATTCCACCACTTTGGTAAAATGGATGGAATGCTTTAGATTTAAATCCAGCCTGACTACATGAATTGTAAACCTACATATAACCAGTTTTCCAAAGTCTAGTTCTGTATGTTATCACATTACATATATATATTCTTCAGATTAACTTGCGCATTGAATTTAAAATGTACAATAAACCAAATAGGCCTGGTTGAGAAGAGAACATGAAATAGCATTGGATACAGATAAAAAAATATTTATTCACCTTTAGGCCATTTTTACAGGCAATTGGTTTTGTCATGTGTGATTACTTCATAGCAAAATATAAAATGTCAAAACCTTTCGATGGGTTCATGTATTTCAAAACTGTTAAATTAACTGTGATGATATTCTTGTAGGAGCTAAAACTAAATTTTTAACAAGATGTATGTGTATGTATATATATATATATATATATATATATATATATATATATATATAAAAACAAACAAATTATTTTTCTTTTTTTTTTCTTTTTAAATTCATTCCTATATCTAGAAATAGCAAAATAATATGATGAAAGTGATGATATAAAGGAATTGGAATAAAAACTACAATTTTTTTAAAAATTAGCAGAACAATGTTTAGAGAAATTATAGAAAAACTTAAAAAGAAAGTTCATAACTGAACAAAAGAGCTTAAAATAGTGACAGGTGGGAAGAAAAAACTGTATCAGTAGCGGTTAGAAAATAAATTTGAAAATTACTTTATTAAATATAAAATGAAATTGTTGTTTGGCTACAATATTTTAAAGAACAATGAACAATAGGAAAACCCTCAGAGATTAATAAGCAGTTAACATTATTATCTACTTCAGAAATAAACCAAATTGAAATATGGAAATTAGAAGAAGCTTTAAAGAGAAACATAAAAAGAAAATGTCCCAGAATTTATCATATAAACTTTGAACTTATAAAATATGCTTGAAAATGAATGCTGGAAAGATTTCTAAAATTTATAAATAAATGCTGGACACTAAATTGCATGTCTAATAGTAGAAAGAGGATTTAATAGTTCCTATTTTTAAAAACAGGGACAGGACTAACTGTAAAAATTATAGAGGGATGTACTTACTAAACAAGGGATATAAAACTTATGCAAAAATTATTACAAAAACACTACAAAAAATAGCAGGTTATTTTATTAGAAGAACAGTCAAGTTTTAGAAAAGAATTACCTGCATAGATAATGTTTTATTTTAAAACAACTAATTGAATCACATATAGAGCTTAACAGGAATTTATTTATTTGGTTTATTTTTGGGGCTTTTTAACATCCCAGGTCATCAAACGTCCAATTCAACTTAAGGCATGAAATGGCTGATAAATTTTGCTCAAAGGCCTCTTCTTTCAGTCTTAAAAGTTATTTTATGTCCTGTAAATCTACAAAATGGGACACATTATCTTACTTCCCTTCTGGAGGAAACTATACTTTGAATTTTTACACCCTAAAATATCTATCAACCCTAACTGGGATAGAACCCATGATTTTGAATCTATGAGGCAAATATGGTAGCCACTAGACCACCAGGACCGACTTAGAATTTAATAGAGGACTACATATATTAATTATATAAAGATATCTGTAGATAAGAGATATCTTATGGAATATTATGCTTCAAAGAGGCTACCTCAACATCTAATAAAGATTATAAAAGAAGTGTATGAAGTAACCAGAATTACATACCTTCAAAGTACGTTGTATCTGTAAGGTCATCAGGTGCCGGAACAAAGGGAGCTTGCGTATTCAGGAGATTTTCCCAATCCTTGATACCAGAAAACAATGCCATGGCCTTCACTTGGGATGCGGCAGGTCTTCGGGCAGGATCCAGAGTTAGTAATGAGTCTATGGCAATGCACGCAGCTTGTGATAATCCCTCCTCACCTTGTGGCCAAGGAATATCTAAAATGCCATCAAAAATATTTTTTGAAGCTACATAGGACAGATGACTACTTTTGTGGTACTTTATTTAAGATAGAATTTCACAGGAGAAAAACTATGTTCTCATATAAGGAAACTTTTGAAAATATGCCCTGTTAGGAACAAAAAACTAAACACTTTGTGTTTAGTAAAAATAATGGCTCCACCAACAAGGGTGCTGAGGTCACTTAGGCACAGACATGTTAGTGGGAGATTGGGGTTCCATTTCTGGTAGGACTATCCTGCCTGACTGAGGTTTTTTGCACGTTTTCCTTAGTTCCCATAAATGGAAAATGCTGGGAAAATACTCTAAACTTAGGCCTAAATGCTTCCATCCTTTCCATCTCATGTTCCACTCTAGTAAAAATCAGGCTTTAAGAACTATTAAAAAAATGCCCAGATGATCTATCAAAGGAAGGTCAACCATATATTGAAATGTTAGCTGAAATTCTTCACTCACAAATCATTCAAGGATGAGAAACAAGGGAGAGTGAAAAATGATGTGCACTTTTTTCCCCCTATTTTATTTACACAAAAGTAGGGATGAATTAATACATCCTGTAGTATATAGTTCCCTTACTTTTCAATGCACTTGGTCCACTAACTTATATATTCCTTGCAAGAAGATGGTTTGCAGTTGATCACGGAACCACTTAGCACCACTTCCCTAACTTCTTTGTCCATAGGAAATCAACATCTTTAAATGGTCCAAAGTCAAAACTCAAATGGTTAATGGTTTCAATGGTCTGGCTGGCCATGTGTGGCATTACATTATCAATGATACAACACTTTCTTTGACAATAGACCTTGACTTTTGGTAAGAATTGCAGGCTTCAGATTGCTAGCCAGCAAATCACTATATCTTGCACTGTTGATCATACACTCCTTTCCAGGTAGTCTTCCAGTACAGGTTCTTTTGAGTCCAAAAAACTGTTAATATTACCTTTCCCACATAAGAATAAGTTTTGAATTTCTTATTATAGTAGGTGAGAAATTACCTTGTAATTGAAGTTTCTGCTGCCACTTGGCCACATCAGCATGCTGCTGCCATATTAGGTCACTTGCTGTCTGTCTCCAATGGCTGCACTTCAAGAGCATCATCATCTTCTTTTTCCTGCTTCTCTTTGCTGTCAATTTCCATTTCATTGTGTTCACTATCATTGTGAATGAGTCAGTCCTGATGGTCTAGTGGCAACCATACTTGCCTCATAAATTCAAAATTGTAGTTTCAATCCCAGTCAGGGTCGATGCATTTTTTGGGAGTAAAAATCCTAATTACGGATTCCTTCAGAAAGGATGTAAAGTCATGGATCCCATGTCATAGATTTACGGCATGAAAAAGAATCTCAAGCCCAAAAGAAGAGGCCTTTGAGCAAAATTTATCATCCATTTCACGCCTTGAATTGAATGGGACGCTGATGATCTGAGATGTTGAAGAGCGTCAGTAAATAAAACAAACCAACTGTCAATAAAATCACTGAAGCTACCCAAGTTTATTATAAAACATACAGTTATTTCTAAAATGCCCTCTTCTTTCCATGCATTCTCTTTAAAATGAGTTGCTACTGCGAAATATTTATTAACTACTGAATAAGGCAATGCTGATGATGTCATGCCTCTGACGATAATGTGTCTTTGTTATTTGATTCGTCAACAATAAGACAAGCCAGCTGAGTTATCGGCATAAACCCAGCCCAAGTGTCAATCATAAATTAATTTCTCATCACCTGTAGTGGTGCTCCTGGATGTTTGTGCTCCATACTCTGGTGTTTGGATTCTGGCTTATATGGTCAATGTTTCATCCCCTGCTCAAAAATTCTGTGCCTTCTTTGTTGTAGTGGTTGAATAAATGTTGGCAGATTTCAACATGTTTGCATTTGTGGTCTGCAGTAAGCTCTCATGGTACCCATCTCACACAGACTTTATGATAGCTAGCTCATCATGGATGATTTGATAGGCAGAACCATGACCAATCTGCAAAGAACATATGGCAGCTCACTGACTTGCCCGTACTCTTGAGCTTGCTGAATCTTGTCAGTGATGGAGGTTTACAGGTATTTTGTCCTCTCCTTTCATTACACTTTTCCAGTCATATTTAAACTTCTTGATCACTCATAATACACACTTCGACACAGTACAGCACTGCCCCCATATATGATGAAAGCCTCCAAAGAATTTCAATCCCTGAAACACCTTCGGACCATGGGCGCTAATGATCATAGCTGGTTTGCGCCCCTTAAACAATAATCATCACCTTCAGACCAGAACTTCTGTATAGCAGTTCGCAACTAACTTTTGTGAAGTGAATATCTTTCAGAGTGAGCTGAAAAGTGATTCTGTAATCTTAAATAATGGCTCCTAAGATAAATTGGTCACCAAGTAAAAGGAGTAAGGCAGTAGCACTTCGTGAAGAAAGGCTATTCCTTGAAGAAATAATGAAAAGGTTGAGTGGTAGCATTACAAAATCAAGAAAGTGTGCAAGTGGTATGAAGTAACTGGAAACACAAAAACATCTCCAAAAAGTGGTAGAAAATCAAAACTGCTCAAAAATGCCGCAGAATCTGCCACCTTTCTTTACAAGATTGATGATGTATGGCAAAAGATGTAAATGCCAACTTGAGAGCTTCTGGGAAACAAATCTCTGACAGAACAATCAGACAAAAACTTTGTAAAAGTGGTCTATGAGTTAAGACCCCAAGAAAGAAGCCTTATCTCAACCAAAAGCAGAGGCAAAAGTATGTGAAGTAGACTTTAGCAAACAGGGACTCAAGAAGACTTTGAGTGATAAAATGAAAATCAACATTTTTGGAAGTGATGACATCATGTTTGTGCATTGCAAAACAGGTGAGGACATGTTACCTGAGTGCACCACCATCACTATGAAGCATCCATCCTATCAGCATCATGATATGTGAAAGCATGGCAAGACATGGTGATGGGAACCTAGCAGTGTCAGAGGGCAATATTAATGCCAAAAAATATCAGGAAGAGGACTAAAGACTTAAAACTGCTGCCTACTATTCGTGATTTGTTTGGGGGTGACAGTCAACAATGCTTCTTCCAGCAGAATGGTGCAAAGTGTCACACTGCTCGAATCAATCAGAAATGGTTCAAGGACCAGCATGTTACTGTCCTCCCATGGCCAGTGAACAGTACTGAACTCAAACCAATTGAAAACTTATGGTCAAGGCTGAAAGTTTTGGTGTCAAGTTGGAATCCCAGCAATAAGAGGGAGCTGCTGTATGCCATCATCCAGTTATGGTTTGATAACACCAGAAAATTTCCAATTTTTGGTGGACTCAATGCAATGAAGAATCAAGGTAGAAATCAAATCAAAGAATATCCAACAAAATATTAATACAAACCAGTTGCAATAATTCACATGAATGAGTACACAATGTAACATTTACAGCTGTTGTTTTGATAAGTATAAATTGTAATTTTGTTTGCTCATTTTTTAAAAATTGGACATTACAACAATGAACATCCAGACATGCTTGTCTAGTTTCCCTGAAAATTTTATTTCAGTAAAACATAAATTTCAATTTAAATCAAAAGCTTAATGTAATATTTATCAAAATTCTCTAAAGTGTCCAGAATTAATGCCACTACTATACTTGCATGTTAAGATTCCTCCCCAATTATTTTTCTAGCTAGAGAAAGTCAAAACCTCCAACACATGAGAAACCTTTGATTTCATGACCAGCAGATGTCAGAAAATGCTATTCATTGTCAGCTCTAAGCTAATGAGATAAGAGATCTCTACCAACTCTTTTCAAATCATTTGATACACAAGTACTATTGCTATAATTTGAGTATCTGCTTAGACTAAGACAAAGTCATAAATCTTCTTTGAATACCTGTTTCCTCATCACAAAACAGTCCCAAAAGTAAAATTCCACTTACACCATTCTTTTATTTATACTAAATAATTTTGGCAAAAGTAAAACTACAGTAATATCAAGGCATTCACTAAAGTAAATTGGCATTTGTTTCACAAGCTCAAAATTTAGATTTGTTGCCTTGTCCATGAAAAATTTGTTGCTTATCATGTTTATATGGTAATTTGTTATAAGGATAGGATTTACAGAGGAAAAATTATAAGTATACAATAATTACCTCTATTAAGAATGTTGTCAAAAACAGCTTGAGGTGTATCATCATTGAAGGGAGGAATGCCAGCCATGAATTCAAACAAACACACTCCAAGAGACCACCAATCTACAGCTGCATCTATAGAACATCACAATTATGTATACATGTATTAGGCATCACAAGATCAGTTCTTTTAAACATGAAAACTGAGCAATAGTAAGCAGTGTAGTCTGTGTCATTATTTTAGAAATATTAAATATTAAAACAACATTATATAGATTTACATTATTTACACTATTATGTAATATATTATTACAATTAATAAATGCCAATATACAGTAAATTCTTAATAAACTGTTGCGTATCTGACTGTTACATTCATTACACCTATAAAGTTAATAACTCCTATACAATTTTACTATTAATTCAATTTGGAATCAAACACAGTGAAACACGCATTAATAATCTCTTTTGAGTTTTTATTTATTTAGAACATTTATATATTGTACTTACTTGTATTGTACTTACGAAGCTGTTGACAATGGAGTGGTAAAATATCCTAAACTTAGGTATTAATTTTTTTACAGTAAACTCCATTTACTTCCATAAAAGTAAGACATGTTTCGGGAGAATCTCTCACATTTTCAGTTCCTCACCAAACCGCCGTTACTCGAAAAATTACAACTGAAGATGAAAGAAATTCTCCAGAAATGCATCTTACTTTTATGTAGGTAAATGGACTTTAGTGTAAAAAATTGAATACCTAAGTTTAGAATATTTAGAACATCTCTATGGTTCGAATTCCACCAGGACCATTCTCCCTGATTTCCCGGTTTTCCTCAGTCCTCATAAATGGCAAATACTGGGGAGGTACCCTAAACTTAGGCCTGGAACATTTACTTCCTTAAAAAAAAAAATCCTTTCCCAATATATCATTTCATCTCATCTATCATCATCAGTATCCACCGCCTGTGGTGCCTTAGTAGTAAAAATGGGAATTAAACACCAACAACAAAAAAACAAAAATATAACAAATGAGCTAAAGCTTTTAATAAACTTGAATTTGGCATCTACAGAAAGGATACACATACACACAATTATATTAAAGCCCATGGTTTCAATTCAAGATCACATAAGGAAGCAGCAATCAACAGCATGACATACAGACTAATAAATATACCATTGAACAAAGAAGAATATAAGAATGCATGTCTATGCATAATAGAATCCACTAAACCAAGGGGGTTCAGCCAACAGATGACTAACCAAAAAATTAAGATTCCAGAGACAAAAGAATTTTATAAATCATAACTTAGAGTGATTTAGTGGGGGGAAAAATGTTTAAAAAATTTACTTACCACCCTTCAGCCAATAAGAAATTTCAACAGATTTTCAAGAGGTACAATCTCATCTTAGCACCCAAAACCGATACAGTGTAAAACATTTATTGAAATTAACAAAATGAATTCCACGCCCAAAGAAAAAAGTCTTGTATTTATCAGATTATTGTAAGGAGTGTGAGAAAAATCTACATAGGAAAAACAAAGAGAAATATAGGCATTAGGTTTATTTTCTTTTGGGTTTTTTTTAATGGTGTTTAACGCCCGTTTTTACCACTGAGCCACTACAGGCAGCATTAGGTTGAAGGAACATTGGAGAAACATCTGTTACAAACAAACAGATAAATCAGCTGTAGCAGCACATTTTTGGAATGAAAGCCATGAAATCGAAAAAGGCATCAAGTTATTAAAAATTGTTCAACAACCAAAAGAATTAAACATGTGGAAAAGGATTTATATAAAAAAACATTTGCAAAACCTTCTGAATTTCAACATCCTAGAAGCAGACAGCTCTTTAGAGCACCAGAATCAACCCTGGTACCTACCTACCCAAATTCTATGAATGATCCAGTCGTTTAACAGCTGAGGATGTGGATAATTGTTCCACGAAACATGTCCGGAGTAAATCTCAAATAAGTGAAACCATTAAGCGTTCTAAATATTTCAACTCAGAAGAGATTATTAATCGCTATATAGTTGGTGGTTAGACTAGAAGCCTGGGTCCTAAGTACTGAACTCATAGCATTATTAGTCACATCTTAAGGAATAAATCTCTCACAGCATAGAAACTTAAGGGAGATCTCTAGAGTATGTAGAACCAGTTGAGAGAGTATTGCACTTAAGAAGCTGTTGACAATGGAGCGGTAATATACCCTAAACTTAGGTATTCATTTTTTTACAATAAACTCCACTTACTTACATAAAAGTAAGACGCGTTTCAGGAGAATCTCTCCCATCTTCAGTTGCTCACCAAACCGCCGTTACTCGAAACGATGGCTGGACACCCGGATATTTCTGTGGTGGCCTCTATTGGTTGAAGTAGGAAATTCCTGAGTTCATCCATATGAGAAAACTGGAAATTCATTAGGTTTTCTCTATTTTTTAATATTAAATTTCTTTTTTATATAAAAATATAACAGTGGAGTTATCCACTTGGGAAAAATGTTTATATTAAAAAATAGAGAAAACCTAATGAATTTCAAGTTTTCCTATGGATGAACTCAGCAATTTCCTACTTCAACCAAAAGAGGCCATCACAGAAACATCCGGGCGTCCAGCCATCGTTTCGAGTAACAGTGGTTCGGAGAGCAACTGAAGATGAGAGAGATTCTCGCAAAACACATCTTACTTTTATGTCAGTAAGTGGAGTTTAGTGTAAAAAAAATGAATAGCTAAGTTTAGGATACAGTTGAGAGAGGTTTGCAGTTCTGTGCTTGGAGAACATGGTAGATCTGTTAGTAGAGCATCAGTACAGAAGGCTAAAATTTTATGGTTCGAATCCTGGTTATGATTAGAATTTTTGAAGTCTGATTCTTCATTTCCATTCATTATATTCATTACAGAGATTTAAATTACTTAATTATTTAGATGACCGAGTTAGTGCCTATTACACTGTTAGATGCACAACCTTTTCAGTTTTTACATTTACATGCAAAAAATGGTAAAAATATACATTCTGTATGCAACAGTTTTTTAGTCCACATGTCCTGCAAATTGCTTTTTAGCTGTTACATTTGTTACCATGGAAATTCCCAGCTGTCCTTAAGAATGTATTCCTCCCTCCAAATTGCAATTGCCAGCTACAACTTTGGATATGGGTATCATCAAAATGTTTAAATGCCATTACTGTGTAGGTAAATGGTAAAAAGGCTGTTTCTATGATAGATGAAGAAATGCTATAAGATACATGGAAACTAGACTTAAGCATTCTTTTAGAAATGCACTTTGTTGCAGATACCTGTATGTGATAACTCTGGCAATCATTCTAAATGTGGTTTTGCCATTCTAGGTGACTGAACTAAGAATTTCTACACTTGTGCTACTTTTAGAAAGGTACTGATGTAAACATTCATGTGATTAGATTATGCTAATTGGTTTGGTAGTGTAGCACAGCTGATGCTTGACAGTATGTTAAAGAAAATAGCTCCTTTTAAATACATCTCATACAACATGATAAACAATTTAAACAGGACATATGAAATAATTATAATAAATATAATTTGCCCAGATATTTATTTCACATGCAAATAGTTATAAAAGTATTAAAGAAGAGCTTCCCTTTCTACTCTTCTTTCCTACTTTTGGCCAATCAAGCATGGCAGCAGTTACGGAATGCTGTGCTTCATACATTAGCAAAAAAGTTAAATGTTTTTGAGTAAAGAAACATCAGAAAGGGAGACTTACTTAAGTGGCAAAATGGAAATCTTTACGATCTACACACTATTTTGACTAACTTATTTGCTTACATTTAGAACTGTTTTGCAGACTATACAAAAGAGTGTGCAGTTCGACTCATTCATACAATAATGTTAATTATATGATTGTCTTCATTGTAAAAGTTCCAATTTGCACTTCAGGTTAACATATTTATTTTTTCTTTTTTATAAGAATGGCAAATAAATAGCATTATACAGTGAACATATATAAAATATAATCTACATAATTATAAAGAGTGATTATATTAATAATTTCATTAACAAAAATAATAGCAATCACCAAATTCAAATCCTTCCCCCTGATTTTCATACTGAATATATAAACCAGTATGCTGGCAATCAGCAATTTCTGCAATTGAAAGTGCAGATGAAGTGCACAAGTCGAAAAGTTTGGTTTTATAGTAAGAATTGAATATTGAATAGTGTTTCACGTCTATTTTTACTACTGAAGTATCACAGATGGTGGACACTGATGACACATGAAATTAAATGATAAAGTGGGAAAGTTTTTTTTAAGAAGCATTTCAGGCCTAAGTTTAGAGTACCTAGCCGGCATTTGCCATTTATGAATGAGGAAAATCTGCAAAAAGCCTGTCAGGGATAACAATCCTGGTTGGAATCAAACCCCATATCTTCTGCTCATGAGTATGGGCCTTAAGAACCTCGGCCACCCGTGATGGTTTTATAATAAGAATATATATGATTTTTGTGAAGAATCATTCTTTCATGAATTTTTTTCTTTGCTGCCAGTTGTTCATCATCTTTCCACAGTGGTAAAGCTAAATAATATAATAAGGTGCTGGGTTATCAGATTTAACTGAATTGAATGGGACGCTGATGACCTGAGATGTTAAAGAGCACCCATAAATAAACCAAATCAAGATTTAACTATAACTTCTCAGCTTTAACAAACAGTAAAGACACAAACAGATTATTAAGAATTACAGAATGCTGACATTTATTCATTGTAAGGAGGGTAGGACCATTAGTTTCTAGCCTTGCTGATAAGGGTTAGAGTCTTCACAAAATCCTTATCTGATGTCATACCTTATCTATTAAGTAAATAATTGCAGCTGTAGCTTCCACTCCCCTGCATTCAGTTGTTCAAGTGTAGAGTTGCATAAAGAAGGCTATGTATAGAAGATTCTAACATGTTCAAAATGGAGTATCGGTCTGTTATTCAGTTCTTCACAAAAGGACTTACTTCAAATGAAATTATACAGCACGATTGGATGGTGTATATGGGGAAGCATCCCCCTTATATTGTATCATAAAAGAATGGCCAAATTTTCTGAATGGGTCGAGAAAGCATTGAAGACCAAGAGCATGCAGGTCACCCTTGGAGGTGCTCACTCCTGAAAACATCACTCTTGTGGAAGGAGAAATTATGGAAGACCGGCGGCTCAAAGTTACAGAAATAGCAGCAAGATTGGGCCTTTCTAAAACAACAGTCCTTCAAATTATTCATGAATATTTAAACATGAATTAGGTTAATGCAAGATGGGTGCCTAGCCTTCTTTCCTCAGTCCAAAAGCAGCAACAAGCCATCTGTTGCCTGGCATGTTTGGAGCTCTGCCGTGACGAGAGAGAAGTTATGCAAACTATTGTTATAGGAGATGAAACTATGGTTCTCTACTATAATCCCTTGTCCAAAAGAGAATTAATGGAGTAGCGTAAACCTGGCAAAGCATTGCCTCTAAAGGTCAAGGTCATTCAGTCAACCAAGAAGATCATGATCACAATCTTTTGGGATTGTGAAGGAATACTCTTTCATTGATTTCAAGGACAGGAATACCACAGTAAATGGGGAGTAATATGCTGGCCTACTGTATAGACTATGTGCTTCCATCAAAGAGAAAAGGCGAGGAAAGGTGAGTGGTGGCGTGTGCCTTCTTCATGACAATGCGCCTGTGCATACGACTATTCTTGCAAAGGAAGCTGTGAAGAAATTTGGTTCCAAGAGGATCAACCATCCACCCTACAGCCCAGATCTAGCTTCAGGTGATTATTTCCTATTTTTAAAAATTAAGCAGCACCTTCGAGAAGGAAATTTATGTGTGATGAAGAAGTGATGAATGCTGATTATTCCCCTTTTGCAGACAAGATTATTTGGGAGAGGGGGATTGAAATGTTAATTCAAAGATGTGAGAAGTGTATTGCAATAAAGGGTAACTATATTGAAAAGTGAAATATAGTATTTGTCTTTAACATACCTAGAAAATGGTTAGGCCAGAAACTTATGGACCTATCCTCATATTACATAACAAATAAATACGGATGTTTTAATGTTTATTAAACTTGTTTTTTTAAAGAACATATGATTCTAAAAGTATAATTTATTTAAATAAATATATTTTATGTTTTTAATTTTCTGGGGGATTAGTTTTAGAAAAAGTGTATACAATATAAATTTAAGTTTGATGTGTTACAAAATGCTTGTTCACATATGAACAGAGATCTGTGAGCTTCATGCATTTCCCTGAGGCCATAGTGATACTTAAGCATTTTACTGTGTTCGATAATTTTTTCCAATACTGTACTTAAAGATATAATCCTACTCAAAATCCCTTTACTTTTCTGGTTTTACAAATGGTGAAAAAGGGAGTCTAGTGCATGAGTAAATAATGTAATTCATCACAATTGCAGCACACTGTTAATTAATAATGTAGCTTTCATTTTATACTTTGATTTATTTTGCAATTTATGCAATTGTAACTGATTACAACTGGTTACTCACCATGGCCCTTACGTAGCAGTAATTCTGGAGCAAGATAGTCTGGAGTGCCTAATATGCGCTGATCACTGGGAGCCTTACCCCGACGCACAGATTTTGGTGTCCTGTAGGGCGTATGAGCTGATGTGCAAGGTGTACATGCTGGGGTAACTGGTGAACACTGCAATTATGGAGCTCATTACCTCTAGTAAAGGATATAACATTCTTTATCTTTTGTCTATTATACCAATTATGAATGTAATACTTTACAGAGTTGTAAAACAAATCGGTATATACAAATCGGTAAAACAAATCGGTATATACAAATCGGTAAAACAAATCGGTATATACGGTATATATAAGGTTAATCAAAAAGATCTCTGAAGTTTTAAACAATCACTACTTTTTGAACACTGAATTATTATTAGTGTACATTGCAGAGCGATATGAAAAAACTGGAAATTTATATCTCTATTGCCCTGAATTAACCTAGTTTGATCTATAGACTGTGTTTTGTGAAAAAGATAGCCACAGAAGTGCAGAAGACATTATTTTTTGCTGAGATTTCATGCTATTAAATCAATAATCAAAGTTTAAAACAGAATAAGGAAGGATCCACCACCAGATAAATCTATCTGTGTATGGTATATGCAATTTAAAGCTTCTGGTTGTCTGCAGGAGAAATTAATTTGCGCTTATCTCTATCTGCAGGTATGGAGTACTATAAATGCAGTCGTAAAAATCTACATTGAACTTTTTTTAAGTATAAGGGTTGCCCAAATAAAACATAGATTTTTGTTGTAGCATCAAAGCTTAACTATACAAAGCTTTGTGTTTATTCTGATAGGGAGCATAATATTTAACAAAGCAGACCTGGCATGGTCTGATGGCACAGTATGTTGTTTATATGTGCATAGGCACTTTGAGCTATATACATTCACAACAGGGGTTCATCCAAATGGGCCCAGCGAGCAGAAATTCTGCCTATTTTCAAGGCAGAAGGTGTTGGTGGATCAAAAATTTATTATAACATGAACAATGTGTGTGGGAGTGCATGTCCGTCATCCAGCAGTGTTCAGATGGTGTGGTGAATTTCATGATGAACATGTGCACACTGAGGACATGTCTAGACTTGGTCAAGTTAGTTACATCAAAGCCTTGTATAGGAGAGTTGCAAATCACCACCTGAGAGATTACAGAAACATTGACATTGAGGAAGTGAACTGTTCACATGATTCTCCTTTGACAGTAGGGATACCACAAGGTTTATGCTCGGTGAGTCCCCAAGCATCTTTCTGAGGAGTAGAAGGCTTGGCAAATGAGTGTTTGCTTGGAGCCACTGTGATTGGTTTTGCAGCCAATCACAGGTGCTCTTTACTAGGGTATTCATAATCTTGTGAAGTGCTGAGACACTTGCTTGAACAGACAAGGTGACTGTGTGGCAGATGCCACCAATATATCATTGCTACTTCCTGTATTATATATTTAATAGTGTTTAATTACTGTTTTAACTACTGAAGCATCACAGGCAGTGGATACTCATGATACATGAAAAGGTCCTGGTGGAAATAGAATCCCAGACATTCCACTCACAAGTTCAAGCCTTAATGACCCCAGCCACCGGTGGCAGTAAACTACTTCCCATGTGTTCATATATTCCAACCAATAAGTCATTACATAAATGGAAAAAAAAAAGCCTCACTCATTTGGGAAAACCATATAAATAAAAAAAAACTGTAGCAATTTCTGCATCTGCTGATGCTTGCTCTGTCACGATAGATTCATTACTGCTTATGCAGTAACTATAGACATATTTTTGATTAGCCCTATATTTATGAGGACTTTTCAATTATGAATGTTTTCTTTTTTTTTATACATTTCTTTACTCATTCTCATTACTTCTCAAAGTAATCTCTGTTGGATGCAATACACTGTCCCAGCATTTCTGCCAGTCTTCAGAGACATAAAGACATGTTGGATACCATTTTTTTGATAGGTCCTTCCAAATTGTTTCCACAGCCTTCACCATTGCTTTTAATGATGAAAAATGCTTCCCAGAATGGTGTTTCCTCAATTTGGGGAAAAGAAAAAGTTACACAAGGTTAAAACTGGGCTATAGGGTGAGTGAGAGATACACTTCACATAGATTTTTGTAAGGTATTCAGTAGCAATATTTGCAATGTGAGCCATGCATTATCTTGCTGCAACATTCAGTTTTTGCATGGAAATGCAGCCTTACAGAGTTTTTAGGACATCTCTGTAGTATTGCAATTACAGTTTTGTGTGCAGGTACAACAAACACACCATTCCTTGAACATCGAAATTTAATGAGATGACCAGAACTTTCCCAGTAAAGTAACTTCTTTTGCTTTTTTTGGTGATAATAGAGATTTCCATACAGCTATGCTGTTTGCTCTCAGGATCAAAATGATTTAGTCAAGTTTCATCAGCAGTGATTACTATTGAAATAAACTCTGCATATTCTTGCAACATCATCTTCAATTGCAAGCAAATGTCCTTTTGACAAATTATTATTACGAAATCACTCAAATTTCACTAATTTTGTTCCACTTACTTGGACATGTTTCAAAGGCATTTGCCTTGAAATTTTGGAACTTGAGTGATTTCGTAATAATAATTTGTCATATTATACTATATTTCACTGTGAAAATCCCCGAAACAAAAAAACACTTAAATAAATGTCCTTTTGTTCCTGAATCAGCAATCTTGGCACCAACCATGCTATTTTTCAGTAACCAAAGTTGGATGCCATAAAGTGAAATTTTCAGAATTTCTAAAAATGTTTTTATTGATGATTCTCTTTCACAATGTCAGCTGCAGTATTAATGTTTTCTTGCATTAGAGCACAACATCCATCTTCCTTTGAAATTGATTGTCTACCTAATTTAAATAATTTAAACCATCTTCAAGCTGTGCTATAGGGAAGAACAAGCCCTTCATAGGTCTCCTGTAGCATTCCATAGGCCTCAGTTGAAGATCTGCTGAGAAGAAAGCAGAATATCCAAGCAGCACATTGTTGTTGCATGTTACCTCCATTTTGCTGTAGTCCGAACTAAATATGTCTCAATTTGCACACTCACAAGTGGGAACTAGCAGTTATGCAATGAAACTAGTACTATGTGTACATTATACATTAAGCTAACAAAACATTAAGTTTTAAACCAAGAAATTATGCCTGTAAAAAATTATGATCATTCTGTATTGAACAGTCCTTTTACAAGAAGGAATCAAAAAAAAATAACCAGATTGTTTTAATTGTATTTAAATAAACCAATTTAGAGCTTGATAACTGTTAATTTTGGAAACATCAAATATTTGTAAAGCAATGTTATGAACACCATTCATATGAAACTATTCAGTTACAAGCTGACACATGAGGATATATTTACTATATCCAACATGGAGCTGAAGTCAGCAATTAGGGTTTTGTGTTCTATGCAACAAAAGTCCTATGTACACTTTGGAAACAATGCAGCAAGTTAGCAGTAGCAGTAGCAGTAGCAGTAGTAGTGACTGAAAAATTTACTTTTGCAACAGTTTTGTTGAAAACAAGAAAAGTTGCAGTTCCCCAATTCCGCTAATGTCGACATGATTGCCTATTAGAACATCTCTTCAGGATGAAATTAATCAAGGATAGCTACTACCCATTATATACAGAGTGAATACTACCATAAACAAAGAATATCTACTGAAATGCAGCCAACATGATATTGACTTACAAATGAAAAATAATTTGGAAACTTTTTTATTGGGAAGCTAGGGAAAATTATAAATATCAGCATCTCCAATAGACACTAACAAACAACCAACTTTTGCCAAAAGACAAGGAAGGAATTATTATTGTTTAGAACTTAGTGCTGCCAAAAGCATGCAAGCATGAATGACACAGAGTTGGGTTGAAATCATACTTGCAACAACTGATGATGAAGAGAGATGTTTCTTCTCTTATTACAGAAATTTTCTCTAAAAAGAATAGGGAAGCAAACTCCTAAAGAAGGTATATGATCTATTAAATAAGAATTAAACCCAAAGAATTGGTTGGATTCTAAATAATGAAGAATTCATTTCTGTGAGTGACTGGAAATCCTAAACAAGCTCTTAGCCAGAAAAACATACCTGTTTGGGAAACACTTCATCCTTTACTGTTTGCTCATCAGGCAGATGAAAGCGTGTAGTTTTTACCACAGAAGAACTAACAGCTACAGGAGAGACGTCTAGACTGGAACTCATTTTCAGCACACCCTTTAAGAAAGAATCAACATGTATTTTATATAGCCAAAATTTTTAAATTAATCAACAAATAATGTAATAATTAAAGCCCGGATTTATGGGAAACAACCTTTTACTTGATCTAAGTTTACAGAAATTATATTCATGAACTATCAAACATTAAGGAATAGTAAAATTGTTAATTGGAACATTGCACAGTGAAGCTAATCATATATTAAACTCATTGTGTGATTGAGTCGAACCAACACTCTTTTAAAACATATCTTTTTAAAAAAAAAGAAAATTATTTTAAAAAATATATGGAACTAACACAGTGAAGTCAAGTCATACGAATAAAATCACATGATATATCGTACTAAACACTCTTATTATATCATATGAGTCTTATTGAACCAAAAGTAAAACTACTAAAATCATATTAATGGATATCATTGTATGATTAGTTTTAGCATGGCTGAAGATGGGAACAAAATGTTCTCGAAACCGGTTCCATACATTTATAAAAAGTAAGTGAAGCTTTAAGAGTGTGTAGTTCAACTAATCATACAATGATATCCATTAATATGATTGGCTTCACTGTGTTTAAGTTCCAATTTTACATTTAAGTACTAAAATCATGTCAACACATGATTTAGTAGTTTTACTTTTAATTCAACAAGGCTTTGATTGTTTCACTGTGTGGATTCCTACATTCATTTTTAATTGAAATATATCACATGATTTTATTCATAACACCCTTTTGCTCCACTTACCTGTTTAGATTAATTTAAGTAAGTAAATTTAAATCCACTTATCAGTTCTACATATTTAAACAAGTAGAGCAAAAGAGTGTTAGTTCAACTCAATCATGATGATTGAGACACATCAATGATCTTAATATTATGGGAAGGTTTATTTTTGCCTCTTTTGTACTATTCTGCCTTTTGAAAATTTTCTGCTAGTGCTTCATGGGTAGGAATAAGAAGTAATAGTTTTTTTTACTGCAGCTGTTATAAAGAATATTTGCAAGGGATTTAATTTTTTAAAGGAAATGTGCTAATATTATTAAGTTTAAGTGGGTATTTACTTTATTTAAATATTGTACTTACGAAGCTGTTGACAATGGAGTGGTAATATATCCTAAACTTAGGTATTCATTTTTTTACACTAAACTTGTGGTAAATTTACCACAACAAGTTCAACCAAATTTTCAAAGAACATAGGATAATGTTAACCCCAAAGAACAGACACAACATCAAGAATTTATTAGGTTGCACAGTAAAAGACTCCATATCAACAGAACAGAAATCAGGAATTTACGAAATAAAATGTGCAGATTGTGAGCAGAGCTACATAGGCAAAACAAAGAGAAATTTGGAAATTCAGAGGAAAGAACATTTTAGGAATATTCAGTTTAAGCAGGTGGATAAATCAGCAGTAGCAGCTCACTTGTGGACCAAAAACCATTAAAAAAAAAACCGGAAATTAAACTGCTGAAACATCTTCACAACCCATTGGAGTTATCCACTTGGGAAAAAAATTTTATATTAAAAAATAGAGAAAACCTAATGAATTTCAAGTTTCCTTCTGTGGATGAACTCAGCAATTTCCTACTTCAACCAACAGAGGCCATCACAGAAACATCCGGGTGTCCAGCCATCGTTTTGAGTAACGGCAGTTCGGTGAGCAACTGAAGATGGGAGAGATTCTCCTGAAATGCATCTTACTTTTATGTAAGTAAGTGGAGTTTAGTGTAAAAAAATGAATACCTAAGTTTAGGATATTTATTTTATTGTTGTAAATTTGCAGAGATGCCAATTTAAAGCATTATTGAGGAATTTCTGGATGGCATTCTTTGTTAGACCTGATAAGGAATAGTCTCTCATTTCACAATATGCTTATTGTTTATACAAAAATAATGAGAAGAAAAGTAGGCCGTTGTTTATTTACTGTGGTAGAGGTAAGGCAATTAAGCTTTCTTTTCCGTTCTATCAATTTAATAATATTTACACTACATTTCAATGAAATTATCATAATTATAACAAATAGTTAAAAGTACAATACTTGTACACATTTAAACCTATGTAAAAACATCAGAGTAAATAAAGTGTGCTAATACCTAAGCATGAATGATAAAAAATATTAACCTTTGAGGGGCAAGACAAAAGTTCTCAGCTTAAACAAGAAAACGTGATACTTTTTATATTTTTCAACACAATCACCTTATAAATGAGTACATTTAGTCCAACAACTTTCCAACTTTTTAATACCCTCAGTAAAATAAAATTTGTCCGACTATGAAAAATAAGGGCCTGTCTCAGCTTCATCTCATCATTTGCCATGAATCTTTGTCCACTCAGTCATTCCTTCAGATTTTGGATAAAAAAGTAATTGCTGGGAGTCAAAACCAGCAAATATAGCAGACGTGGAGGAACTTGGAAGTAAAGGTCATGCAATTTTGCAGCAACAATCCCTGACATGTGTGAAGGCATATTATTATGATGAAAGAAAACTCTTTTTTGCAAGGTGTGGGCATTTAGTAGCCTGAACAGCATCACAGTGAATGGAGTTAGTGTGGAAAAAAACTGTATTACATTGTTTATATATATACCACTCCATTGTCAACAGCTTTGTAAGTACATTTAATTGAGCATCCTTCTGTTAGTCCAGCAGTGAAGCATAACACTCCTCAGTGATGGTTTTGCCATTCTGGAGGAAGTCCATGAGCACCATACCATAAACAAGTAATTAAGGTATTAATTATTGGGCAATGTGTACTCTCGTTTCCTATTTCCTATGTACTGAGCATGCTTATTAATTGCACATACCTTGGGCTTTACATCTGAATGTATCCCCAGCTTGTACTGCAATTCTGAAGTTACACCAGTATGGGCATCTGCTTTGCCAAGATTTGGCCTCTTAACTGGAGTGCTGTTTGTAATGTCCTGCAGTGGGAGGCGAGTCTCTGTGGGAGAAATAAGCTGAAACTTCCTTTTCTTCCCACCTTCCATATTTTTCTTGTTGCGAATTATGTCCTGATTGTCATAGAGGGGCTCGTTTAGAGACAGCTGTAATGGCAAAGTGCAGGAACGCATGCGACTAGCAGCAACCTTACCTGCAATGCTAAATTGACACAAGATTTGTATTTATCTACTTTTATTTAGGGCAATGTTTGCAGAACTCAACTTTCCATTAATTACAGTGCATGCGGTGTGAATTGGTGACTGACATTTTAAGAAATAGGCACAATACATTTTGGGGGCTGTAACTTACATAAAGAAAGACATGAATTTGGTGAAATTCTATGTAAATAGCCAAAATAGTATCACAAAAATAATAGAGTTGCAGTCACATCAAGATGTCTGGATAAGGGTTTTTTCATAATTTTGTCCTAACCTCAGAAGGTGAATACCAGAAAACTTTAAGGCGCCAAGGATTCTGAGTATATTTGCACCATCATTAATTCATTTCATTCATGACTTGCAGGCTTACAACAAAGTATTCAAGTCCAATCTACAGACATTGTGAAAAGACCAAAGTAGTCAAAGCAACAATAAATAAAACATTTAAAAAAAATATATACATGAATCATTAGTACTAAGCAACAAATTATACAATAATAACTATAATACATTATACCCATTCTAGCCATAAATACTATAAAAACTTTTGGTTTGTACTGTAAAACCAGTTGTCAACGTCATAAATCATGCTTGAGCTGAAGCTTACTCTTGAACATTATGTGTTCAACTGCGAAAGAAAAAGAATTAACTTCTTTTTGTTAGGATGGAGTCAGGTGAATATGAAAATGTAACGATAATTTCCCTGCATATAGTTAGAAAGCCACCTATTGTCTTTTTATAAAAAGAAGAAAGGTGCATGAATAGAGATAATTATCCTCAGTTTGTTTTCACTGCTTTTGCAATATTTCCTTACTGTAAGCCATTAAAGATTTTGTTTTTTTTACAACAGTTCGCATAAAATTTATTTTATTACAACACAGTAAAAAACTACCATGACACTAAACACAATAATTTCTATAAGCTATAAACACTGGGGCTTTCACAGGTCAGAAGAACAAAGTCAGGTGACTGATACACAACATTCTAGTTTGTCCGAACATCCCACCATTTACATATAATCCAGATCTAAATATTCAATTAGAAAATGAAAGTGAAATCATGGACATATGTAAACATTCTATTGAACAATGATTTTTTTTTAAAATATGAGCAAACAGACAAATCTGCATGTGTGCATCAAGTGATAAATGAGACACAGCAGCCTTTCACAAAAAATTCAATAATGCAGACCTGTTAACCAGCAGATGTTCCTGAAATAAAGATATTTATGGGTTGATGTTCATCATAGGAATTGTTCAGAACCCAGACTTAAACAATGTTTAGGACTGCAGATTCTGTTTTTAAAATTTCAATTTTTTCGAAAATCAAGTACTCTCCACTTCAGTTACAGTAGTTTTTATAATGGTACTACAAACAGATTAGGAGTGAAAAATATTTCAAAATTTCATATTTTTTACTTGTAGTTCCGGAGCAATGCTACATTTTATAAAGTGGTGTATAGAGGATGGGAGTGGCATTAAAATAGCTGGTCCAGCTATTTAAATGCCATTCTGAGAAGCTGGTGCTGAATGTGTTAAGAAACCATAATTATTGTAATCATTTACTTGGTTCAATGCACTTTCCATAGCAACTGTATAGCTTGGTGTGAGCAGTAAATTATTTAGACAGTAAAGAAAGCTGCAATTAATATAGTTATTATTTTCTATGCACTCTGAATACACAATAAAATTATTCTTTGAAACAATGTCCTCACTGTACCTGGGTGAGCTCCGGCTGGTGAGAGGTGTAGCTGTGACATGACTTGACTCTGCAGTATTGTATGAATCACTGTGATCTAAAGATATGAATGCTGTGATGCCAGATAGATGACTATCATTGCTGCTTCTGGTACATTCTTCACTTCGTGGACCTATGATAAAATTAATGATAGTTAACTCATTAACTTCCCTTTAATAAAATCAATTAAGTTTAATTATGTTCTTAATAAAGATGAATTTTGTATCAGGATGAAGGATCCAATATCAGAGGATTGTATCTTCCATATGGTGATGATCTGTGAAAACAGGTATCTCATAATTAAAATATAAATTGGAACTTGCACAGTGAAGTTAATCATATAATGATATCAATTAGGTATCTCATATTTTCCATGTTCAGACAACAGAAATACATATCAATGATATGTAACAAGATCAATTGCAAAATGATAAAACCACCATATTTTCAACCTAATTGCTACATAAACATGAACAGAAATAATGTAAAATTGACATACTTTAAAGTTGTGAGAGTGATTTGAAAATTTCTCTGCACCTAACACAGAAATTATCCTGAGAGTATCAAATAGCAAGAATATATTTCTCAAGTATTATCCTTTAGATGACATACTACAAAATTCAAACATACATTTTTATTTGTGTGATTGTTATGGTTGAGTAAAGTGCATAAACAAGGTGAAGTCCTTTCCATAAAATGTGGCACAGTGGTAAAATACTCTTCAAAGGGTTAACAATAACCAACATATCAGGAAGTTAGATTAAACTTTGAGAGACCCTTCACCATCGCTTTCTACAACAAAGAAATATCTGCTGAATTTAAATAGTTTTCTATTTTTTATCGTGAAAGTTTAGACCTTCCAATAACTGCAACAACCAAGAAAATCATCACAAAAATCTCAATATCGTATAAAATGACTGACAAGTGAAGGTATGTGGGCTTGATTATATTACAAAGATATGAACAGATTATGTTTGGAACAATAGCTATGTAAAACCTCTCAGCAGTGATGCTACATATATTAACAATCTACCAGCAAGTGCACCCAAATGAATCTTTCTCATTAATGCTTGGACATATTTAAGTGCAACTTAACCACGTTTCTGCTTCATTGCATCACTGTCAATGAGACATGGTTTAAACATTTATGCCATAGATGAAGCAGCAATTCAAACAATCTGTGCAAGAGGGTGTCAGTGCTCCAAATGTGTTCTATCAGTGGAAAAGGTGATAGCCACTATTTTCTATGACACTCATGAAAAATCATTGGGAAAGAGATATGTTCATGCCACTAATAGTTAGAAAAATGGGGGCATAGCATGGTTAAGATCAGGAGTATGGAGGCTAAAAGGGCAACAAAATGGTTTTAATATTAATTCAATTTGGAATTGAACACAGTGAAACACCCATTAATAATTTCTTTTGAGTTGGATGCTTAAAACACTCTCTATTGTTTCACTTAAATGATATGTTCTGAGTAAATCTCATTTAAAGTGAAATCATAAAGAATGTTTTAAGCATTCGAGTCATAAGAGATTAACAAAATGGTTATTCTCAAGGCATATGTCCATATGTGGGGAAAGAGAAGATATACAACACATTCTATTTCGATGCAAAAAACAGAGATTTGCAGAAAAGAAAGGGTATGATATAGAATGAATTGGAACACTCATATAAATATAAAATCTAAATAACTGTAAAAGCATTGGGCAATATTTAGAGAAAGTACAAATAAGTGCAAATGGACTGTTAAAAGAGGACAAAAATAATGCTGTAAGAATAGCACTATAAATGTAAGAATTAAATACCATGTACTAACATGTAATTGTCAACTTTAGGGGACTGCCCAGCTTAAGGGCTAGGGCCAAATAAATGGGTAGTGTAATATATGGATTAATATGATATTCAAAGCAATGTGCTCTAGGGCTATATACAAAAGATCAAAACCATTAACAGAGAGTATTAGCAGCATTGCTGGAGCAATTAAAGGTTGTTATTAAAACCAAACTTCTATGTCTGATCAAAGAAAATAGTGGTTTTTCACCATGACAATGCAGCTACCTATACTTCAATTATAGTCGTAAAATTGTATGAATTGCACTTCATATTGCTCTTGCATGTACTATACCCACCAGATAATTTTCCCTTTTACTAAATCTGAAGAAATGGTTTGCTGGACAAAGATTTACCTCAAATATGAACATTATAGCTCAGAAAGATACTATTTTTTAGCTAGCAAAATCATATTACATTGAAAGTATAAAGAAATTAAAATAGTGTTGGTTTTAAGCATATTAAGTTAAAAGATTATTATGGTGAAAACAAAAACAAACAAAAAAAAATTGGATCAAAAATTTTATATTTTCTTCCTCAGAATGAGAACATTCTGCATAATCCTTGTAATAATCTCTTCTGAGTATAACTATTTAAACACATTCTTTTTGGCTTCACCTACTGGAGACTCAGAACATGTTTCTTGGAGCACGTACAAATTTTCAGCTGTTAAACAACTTGTCACAAAACATGTCCTGAGTAAATCTCCAGTAAGTGAAGTAAAAGAGTGTGTTTAAATAATTCTACTCAGAAGAGATTATTAATACATGTTTCATTGTGCACCCTGGTCAGGGTCGATGGATTTTTTCTGGCATAAAAATCCTAAGAATGACTTCTTTCGGAAAGGAAGTAAAGTTGAGCACATAAAAGAACTTCAAGCTTGAAAGAAGCCTCAGAGAAAAATTTATCGGCCGTTTCATGCCCTGAATTGAATGGGATGCTCATTCTGAGATGTTAAAGAGCATCCATAAATAAACCAAATAAATAAATAAGCAAATAAATTGAGTTAGATTCCACATTTAATTAATATTGAGAAATCCTTGTAATATTTACTATTGGTATTTTTCAGAACTGGAGTAAATTCTTTTAGTGACATCTGGCATTGCAAAATAAGAGCATGCTCTTTTCTTATGTTTCCATTTCATAACATTAGTATGCTTATAGACTCGTCAATGTGAATTGGATGCAAAATTCCTTCTATATTTACATTTAACCAAAACTTTGTGAACTTATAGATGCAGGAGAGAATAAACTTAATGGATAATATGGGTACTTTATCACTGACAGTATGTATTTAATTACAGTATTTTTGAACTATTGAAATAAATAGCTGATATGTTTTGGTATAAACCAAATGAATATTACATGAAAGCTTTGATAAGCTCTTTGCAGTAAATAGCTTTTTATTAAATATTATTTCATCCTAAGGGGTTGCATTTGGATTGATTCTTTACTTACATAAAACATAAAATGCTTTTCAGATTACAGTATCTTTAACTGGAAGCGAGGAAATAAATTTGGAATGAAAAATGGGGTTGTTTCAAAACACTTCTGCTTGTGCCCATTTCTTCTGTGAAGCATGGTCATGCGGCAGGATTATGCTTAAAAGTACAGTGTGAGTCCACGTCTCAAAAAAAAAAATGTTGCAAATGTGCCCTATGCCAACCCTCCATTATATCTTAAAATAAATTTTATTAGAGGTTTCAATTTTTGTAAGCTGTTTCAGATAGCAGACAATACTTTGAAAACTGATAATTATTCTATTTTAACATGTATTTCAATATTTTAAAGTAATTGCAGCTCTTTAAAATATATTATAATGAAATAATAATGAAATAACCCCTTGGTTAAATAAATACTATTAAGAAACTTCATAAAGGAGTAAGTACAATTTTAATTTGTGTTTCTGTAGTGCCCAGTTCCAGTTATATTTATTTTCATTGGTGTAATTTTTTTTAAAATGCCAAATATTTAATATTTATTATAAAAAATATAATAGGAATGGATTTTTTATTTTGCAGAAATTGTTATCCCTAGATACTTCATATATTTAAAAAATATGTATTGACTTTATAAAATACAAGGTAAATTATTTTAATGTCTTGTCCGATTTGAGATGGAATGTCCCATATGCTTCATTACAATAGCAGAATGATCAAATGTGTGTCTGCTGCATTTTTGAAGAATACAAGATGAAAAGTTTTATACATGTCAGAAGTCAGAACAATGTCAAGTTAAAGTCCACCAAGAAATATATTCTTCTGAATAAACAGCAAGAAAGAATGGCAGTCAAAATACATGCAATGATATTCACTTCTGAAGCCAGGAAATAATTAAGGAACAAACAAGTTGCCTGAGAAGCCACAAAAATTACCTTGCTAAAAAAGAAAGTGATCAGGAAGCTCAATGTTCACCTGTATATATTATCAAGTCCAGTTAAACAAACCAGCGTGTTCAAATAGACGAAAAGAAAGATGCAACCTTTTCTGATGGTTTATATAGAGTTAAGTGACTAGGCTAAGAAACACTTCTTTGGAAGAAGGAATGGAAATTTGTAATACTCAGCAATAAAAATACACTCAACTTAAATTATGCAGCAAGTACAAAATTCTCTGATGATCTAAGAAGTATTTGAGTACATGTTCAATGGGGATCCTTCCCTGCTCAGCAAGTTCTGGACAGGCAGAAACCTATACAGTTCCCTTGGTGGGTTTTTCCATTAGGGGTACTTAGAGGCTAAACCAACCCCCAAATAAGAGAGAAGCAATTAGGCCCCTCTGGCTAGGCTACCCAAACTTCTGGTAAGGTGGCCTAATCTAGCATCAGCATCCTCACTATGCAGGTGAGTAACCCAAGCATTAAATAGCTCGACACTTCCCCAGAACAGCAGCACTTGAAGAATTTACCTCTACCATCAAGGTACATGCCTTTGGTCACTTTCTTGTATGGCATACTAGCACCACTGGGTACTCAATTTCCCATGAGTTGCAGGAACCATATATCCCATCAAGACCAATTCATCTGGACACTCCCTGAAGGGAGGAGCTCTAATGTCCAGCACAAAATATTTCTAATAATGTCAGAAATTACACAGGTGCCCACAGTCCGTAGCGTTCTCCACCAGAGCATCTGAAAGGGTCAAACCACCCCTCCTTACAGGAGCATTTGAGTAATAGGAAAAGCATATTTTTCTTTTTCTTTACACATGGTTATATGAAACTCAAAGATTGTCAGTCTTTTTGAAATACATCTTTTACTTATTGCAGAGAGGATTGGAACAGAGAAATTTGATATTTCAGTAGAACAATGTAACATTACCAGTTAAAGGGGTTGATTTTGCTGCAAATGTGCTAATGTCACAGACTGGCCAGCCAATTTTCCAAACCTAAACCCTATATAAAGCTTATTTAGAATCTTCAGTATGTAAGACCTTTACTTATATCTGCATGGGATAACAATAAATTTTCTGTGTTGCTTGGAAAGAAAGAGTATTACTGATCATGTGCTTCAATCCGAGTAAGTTCTAAAGAAAAATCATTTGTTGGCCAGGCATTGGAGTTCGGTACTGGGTGAAAGAAGGCAGTGGCATTTTCCATTTATAATGATAACTGGTAGATTACATTGCACTGAATAGGAAGGTAAAGATAGGGAGATATGATGGCGCAACAAAAGAATGAGTAGCAGGGAAAACTGGAATACTCAGAGAAAACTTATTCAGGTGCTGCTTCATTTGCCATAAATTCCATGTATGGCCATTGGGAGAAACCCAGGAATCCTCAGTGGAGGTGAGCACCAAAAGCACTCAACCACAGACCACAGTGTCACCTGTTTTTCAGTTTGAAAAAGAGTTCATTTATAATACATTAACAGCAAGTGGTCTTATCATTATGCAATAGGATTTCTTTTTCATTCCATGTGTGAAATTAATTCTTTTATTTGCTATTAGCAGGGAAAGGATTTATGTTTTATTATTTAGTTTTTAAATAGTTTCACACCAAAAATAGTATAATATTGCAATTTTTATGAGAAAATCAATCAAAATTCACTTATTTTGTTCCACTTACTTAGACATGTTTCGCAGACTGTTGCCTTCATCGTTGGCATGGTTCCACTGTCAGCTTCCAAGCATGGTAATCAGAAGTTGGTCTGTAGATTCTATAATTTTAGTGATTAGGTTACTGTTGTTTGGAAGATCAAAATTAACTAAATTTTCCTTATTGTACTTACGAAGCTGTTGACAATGGAGTGGTAATATATCCTAAACTTAGGTATTCATTTTATTACACTAAACTCCATTTACTTACATAAAAGTAAGACGCATTTTGGGAGAATCTCTCCCATCTTCAGTTGCTCACTGAACCATTACTCGAAATGATGGCTGGACCCGGATGATCTGGGTGTCCAGTCATCATTTCGAGTAACGGCGGTTCGGTATTCAACTGAAGATGGGAGAGATTCTCCCAAAATGCGTCTTACTTTTATGTAAGTAAATGGAGTTTAGTGTAATAAAATGAATACCTAAGTTTAGGATATAAATTTTCCTTGTTTTTGTTTATGAATATATTTTCCTAAATTGCTAATTCTATAGATTTTTGAAGAGGTTTTAAGAATTTTGGTTCATTTTGGAATTGGGAGGGGGTGCCAGAAATAGTGTGTTATTGTCATTTTTCTGTGTGTTGTATTTTACATTTCTTGTTTGTTCCTTAAATCATATGGTAATGTTTCTTTTGTCTATATATTTCATATTGCAATCCTTGCAAGTGATTTTGTAAATACCTGATTTTTCCTGCCAGAATTTTGTCTTATGTATTTGTTTTTAGGAGGTTTTTAAAAATTGCATTTGTTTACTGAAGTCAAAATGATGTATGCATCTTTAAAAATCTTCTGGAATTTTTGGCGTGCCCATGAATGGAATGTGATTTTCTTTTATGTGATCTCCTTTGTAGCCTATAAGTATGGTAATGTATTTTACTTATTTTTGTTTCTTGAATTTTTCTATTTTCTTGTTGACCAAATGTATTGTGCAGCCATTTTTCTATGCTATTTCCATGATTTTTTGGTAGTCAGATTTGTATTCTGCCTTGCTTAACAGCCTCACATTCAGATTAACAAACCTACCCAATAGTTAAGGAAAATTTAGTTAATTTTCGATCTTCTAAATAACAGTAACCTCATCACTAAAATTGTAAAATTACAGAGCGACATTTCAATACAATGCTGGGAAGCTGATAGTAGAACCATGTTGATGATGAAGGCAACAAGCTTTCGAAACATGTCCATTTAAGTGGAGAAAAATAAGTAAAATTTGTTTGATTTTCTCATAAAAAAATGCAATATTACATATTTTATTCTCCACATTTATGCACATTTTTAAGTACAGAGCATAATTTTACATAACTGAGAAAATTTACATGTCTTAATGTAATTCAACATTTCATTTTAAATATTTTCCATATTTTAGGTTTCAAAATTATTCCCATCAGATGTTCATTTAGAATGTATTCAACTAACATCAGTTTCAAAATTAAGTTTGCTTTCTTCTTGCAATGTGGAACACAGAAAACCAAACATAACTAGTTGTTAAAGGCAGTTAAATACTATGCAGTTAACATTGAACCCATTGAGAATATGTTAAGTGTTTTAGACTCTGACAGCACTTCTGCAATTTAATCCACAAAGTACATCTACAGTAAAAATGATGTAGCATACATTAATCATACTTCTCATACATCACAATTATCGTGCTTAACACCCTTCATAGACAACAACTTCTCTGTCCAAAAGCTTTAACAACTTTTGGAAAGTAACAATGTTTCAACGGTTGCAGTGGAAAAGTCATAGAAGTAGAGAAGTTGAATACAATGCTAACTAAAAACTCAAGTTATAGTGAGCTGTGGAATATCAGTCATTTTAAGTGGTGAATCAAATGTGGAAGTAGGTGTCTATTAATTCCACATGATGTTACTAGTTTAGAGTTATGATGTAAAGAGTTTTAGCGAGTACAAAATAATTTTAAGAGACAACAGAACAGTTTCACAATTAAAAATTTAAAATGTTTTGTAACCCACTGTTTTGTAGATACACAATTATCATAAAAAGGTTAAAATTATCATAAAAAGATTAAAATTAATTAACTGGTAATAGTACAAAAAAATTTTAATTATTATATTACCAATATCAAGATGGTTAAATTCTTATTCTGTTGTTTAAGCAATAACACTTTTAACTGGACTTTTTAATAACATAAAATGTTCATATGACGGGTATAGTCAAATGAGAACCTTAAATATGCAATAAAAATTTGAATTTTTGTGCCATTGTTCTATAAATTGGCAATATAGTTACAAATGCTTTAAAGAATGCCCAACAGGTGGCAGTACACTTCAGACAAGCGAAATGCTGCCACAATGCCAGTTTAAAATGGCTGCTCTGCTTGCGACATGCACCAGCAAAGAACAACATTCTGACATACTTTTCTGAGCAATGAAGGTACGAAACCTACTGAAATCCATCTGCAAATGGAGGTCCAGTATACTGATCATGATTATCACTGTAGCAAGTATATGAGTGGAGTAGAAAGTTCAGAAATGGCATGACTTCTGTGGCAGATCTCCCAGCCCAGCTCTGGCACACCGCAATATGATACCAGTCTATTGCAGCAGTTGAAGCCAGTGATGAAAAAATTGCCATATGACAGTGGATGAAACAGCCACAAATTTGAACATTAGCCATAGCTCAGCACATCACATTATTTATAATGTGCTTAAGTTTCACAGAGTGTCTGCAAGGTGCGTGCCATGGCTGCTCACTCCAGTACTGAAAGAGCACTGCATTGACGCCTGTGAATAACTTTTGTGGCACTTTGAAGCAGAAGGTGATGGCTTTGCAAGAATCGTTACAGACAAAAGCTGGATACACTACCACCAACCCAAAAAAAAAAAAAAAAAAAAAAAAAAAAAGAGAGAGCAAGCAAGGATTGGCACCATTCCTCATCACCAAAACCCAATATATTCTGGATGCAGGGAAGGTTATCTGACTCTCTTTTGGGATGAATGAGGCTTTATCTTAGAACACTACATGCCTAGGGAAAACATCATCACAAGTATGTAATATTCTGATATGTTGAAAAATCATCTTTGGCCTGCAATCAGATCAAAGCGACTATAGTGTCATTTTGCAACATGACAATGCTCGGCCTTGTACTGCCCATGCAACAGTTGCAACCATCAGACTTTCACTTTGATACTCTTCCATATCTGCAATAATCACCAGACCTGACCCCAAGTGATTACTGTTTGTTTGTACTACTCAAAGAGGCAATGAGAGGAAAGAAATTTCGTTCTGATGAAGAGGGCACCAGGCAATGCACAAGTGGCTGCTCACACTAACAAGATTTTTTTTCGGGGATCTGTGCATTTCCTACATGCTGGAGGAAACGTGTTGAAAGTCAGGGAGAATATCTGAAAAATAATACACTTGTGCTCCACTTTTGTTAATAAATTAAATTAATAAAAATATTTCAGTTTTCATTTGACTTCCCCTAGTAAAATACAGATATTCTTTATATTATGTTGAAAAATTTTTATACAATTTTTAGGAAATACTTTACCTCACAATTTGAGAATTTTTATTCCATATATGACCAACTTTTATTACATATAAAGCCTAGCCCTCGTTATTAGTCATAGGGTAATGATTATATACTTTTGTTGTTATTAATTTAAAATATAATTTGTTTTGATTTTTCTAATGAGAATTTTCTTCAATTCATTTCATCATTTTGTAATTGGTCTTATTAACTGTAAGCATTTCTTAAAATGAAATTAACATGATAAATCCTTCAAATGCATCATTATGAAATTAATTACCCTACCCTACTCCTATCCTCATCTCCCCCATATTTTCATGGGAAAATTAAGTTGTAAAATGGGGTTATACATGTGAGTAAATAGAGTATATCACATGGAAATCCACAGCTTAAAAAAAAAACAGTATGCATACTTTTGTTACAAGCCTGCAATAATTGTTGGGCTACATCTTCAGATTCCTCTTCACTGCTTGAAATGGATTCATGGGCAGCTTGCTGCAAAATCCCAGCTCCACTCTGTCCTGAACCCTGCAACATAACAAATAATGTGCTGTTGCGTCAAATCTGTGATTTAGAGTCACTGCTGATGATGGGGTGCTTCAGAAACATGTCCTAGTGTTATGTAAGTAAGTGGAGTTAGTGTGAACATGTTGAGTACATTAGTGCAGATATATTACCACTTCATTGTCTGCAGCTTAGTATGTACAATTTATTTATAGTCCAGAAAACATGCACTGGGATAGTGAATAAGTTAACGTGTGTAATTGAATTGGCTCATTCAACTGAATAAATAAAAACAATCAAGGAATTATGAAAAATTTATTTTCTCATAGCTTGCTGACATTTCATACCAGATTTCATTGCTTTATTAAATTTAATTTGAAAATATCTGATTTAATATTGAAATTACAAATGTTTCATTATATTTGGCACAAGGCACAAAGAGTTTATTTTAAATTTTGCAAATAATTTATAACACTATAGTGTTTACATTAACAACTCATAGTTCTGAAAGTTTGCTCAGAGATAGAGGTGGCAGCTGTTTTTTATAAAGTGCATTTATCATCAGGTTTAAATTTTAGGTATTAATATATTTATATTCTCTCTCTCTCTCTCTCTCTCTCTCACTCTTGTTGCTAGTATAATTTGTTTCCATGCATTGCATTATCTTCAAGATTCAATATTTATTTTTACCACCTTCACTTGTCTTCTTATCTTTGAAGAATTGCTCAAAATATAGTGATAATATGTGAATATTTAAGTGTTTTATTCTTTTTCTGCCTCTATAGTTATTGTTATATACTACTCACCCCCTCAAACACACACACACACACACACATATGTAAGTGAGGAGTTCTTTGAAAACTATATATGTTTTTCAATTTTTACAGGAGAATTCAAACTCTACCAACAAACTTTCATAAGATGTTCAGGGATCTTTTCTGAGTGTTTTGATGTAAGGAACCCATGGTCTCCAGTAATTTCAGTTTTTGTTTTGTTTAACTAAACCACCTTTGTGTCTGCTTACTCAGAATATGACTGTTTCCAAACAAAACAAAACATTTGACTGCAGTACAGCATGTTTACATTATGGTTCGCCACCAATTAATCAACTATTCATCACCTTCTGACTATTACAATTATTTATTTTTAAGGATAGATGACAAACATTACAAAAATGACATGAAAAAATAAAAATTACACTGTTATACTGTTTAAAGTAAATGTTCAAAATGCCAACTGCCATTTTCCCCACAAATTTCACAGTGATGCCTCATGGACTACTGCACATGCTCTAGCATCCCAGGAGATTGGTGCACATTGTCAATGGCTGCTATAATCCTAGCAACCAGGTCCATATTAGTTTGGAGAGGAATCATATATGCTAGGCTCTTCATGTGATTGCAGAAGAAAATATCCATGGGTGTCAGATCTGAAGATCAAGCTGGCCATGGAACAGTACCACCATGACCAATCCACTACTCATTAAGGTATTCCCTAACAATCACCGCAAAATGTGCTGGCGCCCCATCATGTTGAAACCACATATGCCTGCAAATTATTAATGGAACATCTTCCATAAAATGTGGTAGGACATGTTGAAGGAACATTTTGTAGACTACTTCATTCAGTCTGTTGGGTAGTACATAAGACACAGGAACAGAATCGTTAATAATACCAGCTGTACATTCATAGAGAATGCTTCTTGGTAGACTCGATTTACCACAGCACGTGGTTTTCATACTCCCAGATATGGTTATTGAACATGCCTTCTCTAGTAAACATTGCGTCTGTGTACAATATCACAACAGGAAAATGTTGGTTGTCTGCACTCGCTGTAAGAACCAATTATGAAACTGTGCTTGACGTGGAAAGTCTGCTGGTTGGAATGCCTGGACACTGTGGATGATACAGGTGCAATTGCTTTTCAGGTAAGACCTTCAAACAGTTGCTTGGCTTACATTCACCTCTCATGCAAAAAAATTCTATTGCTTGCAGGGTTGCCACATACCAAGCATTGTTGTGCTGCTCTTCCATTGCATTTAGTGAAACTGTACACAAGGTGCATATCGGCTAATTCTGCATAAGTAAAGTTATTCATACTGTATCACTAAAAACGTACTAAAAAGTAATTTACTAGAAAACAAAAGTTGAGACAGAACTGAGGAGTTCAAGTCTGGTGCAGATCGCACTGAAAACGCGCACTACTACAGCAGCAAAAGGTTGTGTTTGGTTTGGAAACAATCATATCAAGTAAATAGATACAAAGGTAGTTGAGTTAAACAAAATGAAAGCAATGAAATTACCCAGTAATGAGCTACCGGAGATCATGGGTTCCTATCAATACACGCAGAGAACATCTCTGAACTTGCGAAAGTTTGTAGGTGAAGTTTGGATTCATATGTAATTTTTAGCACAGCTGAAATCTTTTACCATGCCCTTTATAAAACCAAGTCCAAATATTCTATAAGAGTGACGAATCAAATTACACTAGTGTGTATATCAAGGAAGAGTGTCTCTCAAACTGCTGGTATGTCATTTTTTAACATATCCCACAGTTTTGGAAGTCACAATTGTTGTTTGAACTTACAAATGAGAGATGTGAAGTAAGTGACAGCAGCTGACCAGGAGTTCGAGTGCAGTTCAATACAACTCCAGTATCTGTATCATTAGTGGTATTCATCAAATCAGAAATGTCTAGATCTGAAACAAAAAGGACAAAAAAATGTCAGGATGGTTCCCAAAGAAACAGCAAAGTATACAGTTCTGTACAGCAGAAAACTTATTTCTGAATGCAAAATGTTTCCTTTTAATCAATATCCTTAGAGATGTAGTTTATGATCACATCTCTGAGGTATATTAATGCTGGCTCTCAGTAGATTATGATCCACAAATTTATCAAATATGCATAGGGATACTATGTTTATTCCAACATAAAACTGGAGAACCCTCTACTAGCAATTAACCACACTGTTCATTAGAAAGCCCACTACCTATACTGATTGCAATATTTAGCTGAATTTTGACATTGGAACTTTACTAACTTTTTAATATTTTGGACATGCAGAGTTCCCCAAGGTTTAGTTTTAGGACCATTTTCATTTTTACTATACATAAATGATTAGTACACTACCTTATCCAAATAAGATAAGACTGTATTATATGATGATGACACATCCATAGATATAAAGAGTGGTGATAAAGATGTCAAAAAAGACATATAGATTTTAGAACAAAGAATGCAGGAATGGGTTGTACAAAGTAAGTTAATAATAAATAAAAATAAATCTGTTGCCATCTCATACAGTCATGTTCAACATACCATTCCTCATAAACTGCAAATAAAATTAGAAAATGAATTGGTGCACTATAAATCCACTACTAAATTCCTGGGTGTATGGATTGATGAACATCTGAAACTGAGCACTCATGTTGAAAAACTGGCATCTAAGTTGTCAGCACTGTTTTATATTTAGATCTATCAAAAATATTGCAAACTTGAATACTTTAAGGAATCTATACTTTGTGCATTTTAACAGTTTATTCAAATTTGGCATGATATTTTGGGGTAACTGTGATAAAGAAAATATAATTTTCAAAATTAAAAAATGAGCAATTAGAATAATAATGGGGAACAAACAAAGGGATTCCTATAACAATTTAATCTGAAAACTCCACATATTATCCCTTCCTTGCTTTTATATATATATCAGAAGTCATGACATTTGTTAGAAAATACCTGGAATACTTTCACACTAACTGCGAAAAGCATAGCACTACACAAGAAATAGTCACAAACTGAGTATAATTACACATAATATTTCATCATTCAACAAAAGCATAAGACATTCTGAAATTATATTCTACAACAAGCTATTTGATGTTAAACATACCACATCAGAAGCTATATTTAAATGCAAAGTGAAAGAATTGTCATTACAACACTGTTTATTCAGTTGAAAAATTTGTAAATACTTTCCAACAATTATAATTATTTTTATTTAATTTTGTTTTGTTTGTATTTCATGGTTTCTTGATCAAAAGTGTGCAGCTACTGTAGATTTTTGTTTCCTTGTACACAATATTTCTGAAATTTCCTTTTGTTTGGTCAATATATGCAGGTTACATTTTTTATGATGTATTTAATAACTTGCTTAGACTAAATTTGTTTCAGAGAGCTCGGAAAATGTTGTATTGCTTGAACCTTTTTCTGGATTTATTTAACAAAAGATGGTATGTGAATTTTTTGAAAACTTGTTTTTCCCATTTTTATCATTTTTCCAAGTTGCTTGTGTCTTTCTTTGGTATTTCTTTATTACTTGTCTATTAATTTATTTTTCAAACCAATGTTTATGGTAATCTTGATGTACTATCTTTCTTTCTGGTATTCCTCTTTGTTGAGGAGTATGTTAACTAATCTGTGTCAGGCTATGAGAAACTGCATGCTTGTAGACTAGGGTTAAGGCTGTCTTTTTTATTTGTAATTATTTGTATTTGTTGGCCTTCTGTCGATTCCATACTCTATAGTCAATTGTCTTTTCTAATTATTTTCAAATCTAAGAATTTTCCTCAATTAAATACATCCTTTATAAAAACACTTTTATTTATACTAGTTTAAAAATGTTTGTTCGTTAGTTGCTAATGCTGATATTTCCCATTTTTTCCATTGCTTCCCAATTAGGAGCTTCCAAATTATCTTTCAATTGTTTGTTGCTATCAAGTAGGCTCCATTTCAGTAGATGTTCTTCAAGTATTCAATCCTCACACAATGAGCAGTAGCTGTCCTTGATCAATTTCATACTTAAGAGTTGTTCTGACAGACAATCACGGCCTACAAATAAAAGGAATTGGGCGACTTCAGTGTTTCCTGGTTTTAATAAAAAATGTTTGAAAGTGTTTAGATCTTTACATGGTTTTTTAAGTTTTTATTATATATTTTGTTGCTTCTTGTTCAATTATTAACTTACATTGATTTTCAATGTATAAGAAAGTTCTAGTTCAAAAGTAGTTTTACTTTTATGGTAGCTTCTGTTTTTGCTAAAGTATCAGCAATTTCATTTCCCTTAAATCCAACATGGCTCAAGATTCATTGTAAGAGTATTTCTGATCTGAATTGTATTATATAGTTTTCATAATTCATTCATACATTTTTTTTTTGGTGGGTAACTGTAGCTCATTATACTTTGTAGTGCTACTTTAGAGTCACTTAAGATAATAGTTGTTTTATTTATGTTAAATCTATACAATAGATTTTTCTAAAGCTGCTCTAATGACCCATATTTTGTCACCAAAATTGTTAGCATACTGTCCCAAAGGTGTATATTGAGAGTATTCTTCAGATATTTCAAAGCCTGCTTCTGATTTAAAAATGTAGAACCTCTAAATTTCACCATAGAGGTACAAACATCCGATTATTTACCATTTAAAAATGAACCCTTCGGCATATTGTATAATATTTTTTTAAGCTATGATTAATTTTTTGAGAATGTAATAAATTAAATAATCATATCTTATCTAAGCTGATTTGCATAAAATAATTTAATGATATTTTATTGTATTTATACTGAGTCGACAGTTAGTCGTTGATGTGAACAAAGGGTTCGTGAAACTAGTACTACATTTTATAAACAAATGGAGCAATAACAGTGTGTAGTTTGACTCAATTATACAATGATCTTAATTATAGATATATATATTTTCCGCACCTCATTATCAGCGTTTTCAAGATTTAGTGCCATAAAATCCCTCAAATTTTGAATTAACCTGTTGACGGTGTGACCATTAACATCTATTAACTGTCTTCTTGCATAGAGGCAGCTCTTAGACTGTTTGTGTAGCATAATGCAAAAGCTAATGTTCGGCAGGCTGCGGATTCAACTCTGGTCATGTGGTTGAATTTTTTTTTTTATTTAATGTGAAGTGCTGAGATATGCATACTAAAGAATTATGAATGAAATTAACTTAATGCTTTCAAGTTTTATTCTCTTTCTCAACAATAAACATATTACTAACATAGAATGGCTAATAAACTTATTACTAACATGATGCTAAAGCTTAATTTACCTAACACATACTTAAATGCCTTCTTGAATTATGTAGCTTACTTTAGAGGGAGCTTTAATTGCTTGTATGGCATAAGGCTAATGGCAAAGTAGATGTTTAGCATGCCATGGGTTTAATTCTTGTCATGCTGTTAAATTTTTCATTTAATATGAAGTGCCACAATATGCACAATAAAAATTATGAATAAAATTTAGGTAACTTTTGAATAAACGACACCCAACTTATTAAGATTATTCACAATTCTACCTTTTGTAAGTAAGGGTTGTAATTATATGAATTGATGTGTTAAGATTTAAGTGCATAAATTGAAACATCATCTTAAAATGTAGGCTAAATGCTGTATTATTAGGCTCCAGCCAGAAAACAGAGGGGGGGGGGGAAGTGATGAATGAGAATCAAACTCAAAAACAAATTACCACCTTACTGAAAAGATAATGTTGTAACCATTGCGCCGGAGTGATACCTTCAGAAACCTCACAGCATCATCATATGTCATGCTTTCGATTATGTTATCCATCCTGAATTGCTTATATATACAACATCTCTACACTCAAAAATTATTTTAGTGTAGTTTTGAATGGTGGGAATTTTCAAAGTGAAATATAGTATAATATAACATATTATTATTGAGGAATCCCTCAAATTTCACTAATTTTGTTCCACTTACTTGGACATGTTTCAAAGGCTGTTGGCTTCATTTTCATCTTGAGTAGAACCATGCTGAAGATGAAGGCAACAGCCTTTGAAACATGTCCAAGTAAATGGAACAAAGTTAGTGAAATTTGAGTGATTACCTCAATAATAATTTGTTATATTATTTCATTATAATTTATTAACACCCATATGTGGATATAGTATATGTTTTATTGCTTTCTTATATTGATGGTAAGGTAAGTAGTGTTATATTGTAATGAATAATTATTTATATGATGCTGTTTATTTGCATTATGTAACAATTAAATTTATTGAATTTTTTAAATGATATGTCCCCTATCTTGTATAAGAGCAGTGGATGCAATAAAATGAAATGATATCAATTTAGCAGGAAACAAATGACCTGGTTCATTAGTTCCATCCTGGAACATGGGACTTCCATGTAGCAAGTTACTATACCAAGGACAATTTAGTTTATATATTAGTTACTTCACTGTACTAGTTCCAACACGAAACTAAGTTTAAATATGACAATTTAGTTACCTTGCTTCCCTAAAGAGGGTAAAATGAAAGGCAATGAGCCTACTGCCTCCATTGCCACATAATAGGAAACTAAGATATTACTTGAACATGAAATAGCTGATAAATTTGTCTAGGGACTCCTTTTTACAGCTAAGGAGTTCTTTAATTTTCTGTGAATCTATAACATAGAATACCTGCATTTGAGATTAAGTGAATAAATTGTACTTACATAGCTGTAGACTATGGAGTGGTAATATATCCTACATTAATGTATTCAATATGTTCACACTAACTCCACTTACTTACATAACACAAAGACATGTTTCCAAAGCCCTCACTTCCATCCGAAATATGTCCTAGTATTATGTAAGTTGGAGTTAGTATGAACATGTTGAATACATTAGTGTAGGATGCATTTGAGATGTTTACGTCCTATCAACCTTGGCTGAGTTTGAATTTGCAAACCTTGGGTTTGGAAGGGAGCAAGTAATCCCTAGACCATCAATGCTGACTTAGCACAAAATAAAGAACAAAGTTATTATGAAAGTATTATTATTATTATTATTATTATTATTATTATTATTATTATTATTATTATTATTATTATTATTATCATCATCATCATCTACAGTGTAACTACGTAAAATCAGTTGCCATTCTGTGAATGAGAGGCCACACGTGCTTAGATAAAAGCCATAATACCCTGTATTAAAATAATAAGATATATATTTTTATAAACTTGTTCTAGGCTTACCTTTGTTGTGTTCTGAAATTCGGCTAAGACCAAAATCTGTCAGCTTCACATGTCCACGGTCTGTAAGAAGCATGTTATCTGGCTTCAGGTCCCGATGAATGATGCCATGTGAATGCAGATATTCCAAGGCAAGTGTTATTTCCGCTGCATAGAAAGCAGCCATACTTTCATCAAAATATCCATATACACTGAGCAAAGATTTTAGATCTCCTCCTACAAGGTACTCCATTACCTACAAACAAACCAATGGTGTATATTTTGTTGAACTCATGAACTCATATAATAAAAAATTCTCAGCTTCATTATGAGGACTTACCAAATAAATGTTTGAGCTGCTTTGCAAGGAATAGAATAACTGAACACAAAAAGGACTGTGAGATAGTGCAAGAGCATTCCTTTCCTTCACCACTGGAACAAAAATTTTCAGAATAATTTTATTAGCATCTTGAGAAATTCTTATTGTTTCAATATCAGTTTTGTGACTATAGTATTTAAACTCAATGAAATTAATTACTTAAGGTATACCAATTGGTCCTTCAAATTTGTTGGGTCTTATCTGTTATGTGAGGTCTATAGTTCTTAAGATGCATGTATTTCAGTCAATGGCTATTAATATTGCAAATATAACTTTTAATTTTGGATAATAGGTGTATGTTGACATCTAATATATAGATGGTTTCCTTTAGAAGGATCGACAGCTGTGATGATTTATTATAAAGGGTCTTGCATAATTCCATGGAAAATTTTAGAAATTAAATACAAATACTATGTAACTGATACTACATTTCATCACACTGAAGTATAGATAAACTCTCCATTTTTTTTTTCATGCCTCATAAATGCTCAATGTGTCCACCCTAGCTGATGTGGCAAACATCTAACTGATAATATAGTTTATTCCTCACACGTGTTAGCATGTCACAATTGATCAGTACAACAGCCTTGATGGTACAGTCACGAAGATCCTGAAGATTAGCAGTGAGAGGGGGTAGAAAAATAGTATCCTTTCAAATCCCCACAAGAAAAAATAGCAAGGTGTTAAGTCTGGTAACATAGATTGCATTAAGGCATCATCTTCTTGTCCAAAGCATCCTATCCAACATTGTTATAATTTTGTGTTCAGATAGTCCCACATGTCATTATGGATATGAGCTGGACAGCCACCTTGTTGAAAGATGTAATCATCACTGTCTTCATTCATTTGTAGCATAAGCCAATTTTGTAGTACATTTAAGTATATTCTTCCAGTGATGCAGCACCCCATGAAGAAAAAAGGTCCATAGACCTTCATCTTAGAAACTGCACAAAAGATATTAACATCAGACAAGTCTCTCGCAGGCTAAATTATTGTATGGAAATTTTCAGTCCCCCAAATCCAAATATTATGCCGATTTACCTTTCCAGACACATAAAATATTGCTTAATCGGAAAAGAAGAGCATGTCTGCAAAAATCATAAACTTCAAACTTTGCCTGCATTCCAATACAGAAGACACAAACTTGTTTGTCATCAATGCTGATAGCCTCATGCTGCTGAAGCTAGTAGGATGTTAACTTTAGTTGCTTATGCAGAATTTGCCACACTTTTGTTTGTGAGAGGCAAAGTTCTAATAGTATCATTTTTAATGGACTTTTGGGGGCTGCACTGATTAGCTTCTCTGATGCAATCCACTGCTTCTTCACGTAATTCTGAAAGTCCCAGCCAATAAACAATGTATTACTACCATTTTCTTATGCTGTTGTAAAAAGGCAGCTTCTTGTTGAATAGTGCTTGAAAATGTCATTGTACAATCACAATGGATGATGTTTGTCCATATTCCATAACATAAAATCATTTCTCCGTTTATTTAATGCCATATTGACTGTTATTGTTACTGTTGCTCAGGAACTACATAAGTTGTGCTTCCTAACAAAACTTGGAGAGTTTCTCTTTCTATGGCATTATAATGATACATTGCACAATTTATTTGTAATTAATTTCTAAAATGCTTCATGGAATTATGATAGATTTCTTTGATCCTTAATTGCTGATGGGAATGGAAGTGTTTATGGTTGATGTGAAAGAAGGCAATACTTTTGGGCTGTTTTTATATGGTTTAAAATTGTCATTAATGCCAAAATAATGAATGCATTCAACTTAAAATGATTTTAAAGATGAAACATCAACAAGAACTGTGCATGATTAATTTGCAGAATTCAAATGTGGGCAGTTTACATCAACAATGATCTCCACTGAGTCAATCTGCTAGAGATACCAGAGCTATGTCTCAAATGATTAAAGAAGATAAATCACCTATACTAAGATTCAAGTATCTTTTGAAATAAGTATGAATGGAATATAACATATCTTCCTTAAACAAAGAAGGCATAATAAATGGATTTCATCAAGGAGACAGAAAAGAGAAACAGCATAGACAAAATGGAAGAAGGGTATCCAGAAAGTAAAGGAAAATGGGCACCTGAAAGAAGGACCGGGCAGAATGGTCTTTAGTAATTCATGTCACACATGATTGATTTTGTATATTTAAATTTCTCATTTGTGTTCAGCTGTCAGATGTTTATACTTTGTAAACTGACTTCCCACCTTGGGAGTCCCAGAACCTTGTCGCTGGCGGTTGGTCTTAAAAGCCTCTATGAAGCAACAGGCTATACCAGAGGTAGTTTGCTACTATCAGGGCCACCTATACCAGGCAGGCTGGAGAGGAGAGGAGAGGCTAATTTAAGAAATGACTCAACTTCACTCTCTCATTTTTCATCCACCTCATTTCCCATTATCATCCAACCTCAAGGAGTAAAGAAACCCATGCTGAGGAGCAGCATGGCACATGAAAGATGTGCAGTAAACTGATTCTCCGGAATACCAGGCATCATTACGGTAGTATCTAGCCTTACACACGTATGAAGGGCTCTGCCTGGGTGGATTTCTAATTTCCCTGCTACTGGGAACTTTTTATGGATTATGAGAATAAATCAAAACATAGTACTGAAGGCCTGGAGACTTCAGCATTAACACCAACCCCTTTTAACGAGGAAGGCTCTGAGAAGCTAACTCCCGAAGTCTCCAAACTGAAGGGAAGATTACTCCTTCAGAAGGAGAAGTGCAGAATACTTAAGAGCCTACCATTTCCTGGCTTCAGCGGGCAACTAAATGAAGCCATTGAGCAGATGGACAAACTTAAAGTAAAGCCTCCCAAACTTTCAGGGGCACAGAGGAAATGAGCCCTGAAAGAAAAACTTGCTAAGCAGTGGATCGAGTAGGATCCTAGCAAGTGAGGAAAGCAAAAGAGTAAGAAGAGGCCAAAAGCCAAGCTTAGTAAAGAGAAGGAGGTGGCACAGAATAGTGGAGCAAAACGTGGTCAATCGGATGGATCCACCCCAACTACTGAAGTCATCCAGAAGAAGCCAAAAACTTCTGCAGCACCACCAGGAGACAAAGGTAAGGCATCCTTTAAAGAAAACTAATCAGTGTCAAAATGACTGAGAATATCTGGCGGCCAAACTCAAGTTGAGGAACTTCAGCAGTTGATCATCCAGTCCTTCAAGACTCTAGAAGATGGGAAATTCCCTCAGTTTGTTCACTTCTTACATGGAAAAGGAGCTCTCGCCCTTTCCTGTCCTCCAACCAGCAGACTAAGGCCTGGCTACAGAAAACCATTCCAAAGCTCAGATCTGGGAAGGTTCCACATTGATTGGGATTAAATGCAGGCATCTTGAAGACGGCCAAGATGCTCTTTAAGATGCCAAAATTATTCACCAAGAAGGACCATTCTAAAATGTTAGGCAAACAGAACAAGACTCTGAAAAGTGTAGACTGGCAAGTTATCAGCAGCAAAGGTGACTCAATTGATCAAACCTTTTGTATGCTCGATAGACTAGGGAGCAACAAAAAGTCATCAGAGCTTTAGAAAATAGAGGATACATAGGGTTAGGTAGAATCACACTCGCCATTTTAACTAAAGATGACATGGATGATCCAGACCAAAGCAAAAGGTAAGTTGATTTATTGCACCTCCATTAATGACATAAGGACTTGTATCCTATTCAGGAATGGGGTGCATGCCTTACCTTTATGTGGCCTTTGTTTCAGAGAAACCACAATGGTGAAAATAAACCTCAACATGACAGAGGGGAACAGAAGCCTTATCTTGAGCTCTGTATGATGGAGGGGACCCCCCATCAAGAGAACTGGAGCTCTTGGTGAAACAGATGGCGGAAGATGGCGACCAGCTACTCGTGGGATGCTACACCAACTCCCACCATGCAATATGGGTAGTACCAAAAAACAGGTGAGTCTTTGTTGAGTTATTTACTTAATGCTGGGAATAAACCCACTTTTTCTAACAAGGTTAGAAAAGAGGTCATTGACATTACTTTTGGAACTGATCACATCAGCAATCTGGTTATAGAATGGCAAGTTCTAGATGAACCATCCATTTAATACCATAAATAAATTCAGTTTAAACTAGATATCATAGTTAAAGAAGCATCTTTCAGGAATCCAAGAAGAACCACTTGGACCACCTATAAGGAGGACCTCAAGGTTATGTTTGGAAAGATCGAAGGTGTTAGAACTTTTGAGGATATAGATAGTACTGCATACCTCATACAGAATGCTAATCTAGATTGTTATCAGGATAACTGTCCTATAACCATAAGGTCTGGACCAAAGAAGGTGAGGTAGTGGTCCAAAGAACTTAGTGAGTTACAGGCCAGAAAATCTTCAATAAAGCTAACAGAAATCAAAAATGGGGAGAATATCATTCAGCCCTTACAGATTATAATAAGGCTATCTGAAAAGCCAAGCAAACCTCCTGGAGGAACTTATGTCAGTAGATCAATAGCCTGAAAGAAGCTACTAGAATCCAGAAGGTAATGGCCTATGGGAATACAACTCCTGTTGGTTCTGTAAAGAAACCCATGGTAGGTTATACCAACACAGCTGAAGATACAATTAGGATGCTTTTTAGGTTCACTTCCCTGGTTGTAAATTCAATTACAACAGGGATAAAAGCTCGTCGCAATGAGAACCATATAAAGAGGTCATCCTGAAAGGACTGAAAGTTGGTCAGATGGATTGTCATGATTGTTAAGATCAAATAGGCCATCAACAAGTTTGGCCCATTTAAATCTCCAGGAAGGAATGCTATCTTTCCTGCTTTACTGCAAAATGGGCCTGAATCTCTTCCTATCAACCAGGAAAATCCTATGATAGGTGCATATACAATTTAGTGGTGAGAGGTGATGACTTTCTGACCAGGAAGGAAGCAGCATTAGTTGCATTTATGGATATAGAGAAAGCATTTCATAATAACACCTACTTGTCCATAGTTCAAGCTGTTCGCAATCATGGAGTTTTTTTTTTTTTTTTGAGTAGTGTTTAACGCCCGTTTTCACTACTGAGGCACCACAGGCGGTGGACACTGATGATACATGAGATGAAATGATAAATTGGGAAAGGATATTTTTTTTTTAAGGAAGGAAGCGTTCCAGGCCTAAGTTTAGGTACCTCCCCGGCATTTGCCAGTTATGAAGACTGAGGAAAACCTGGAAAAAACCCCAGTCAGGGAGGACGGTCCTGGCGGGATTCGAACCGCAGACCTCCCGCTCACGAGTCCGTGCCTTAACGACCTCGGCCACCCGTGGCGGTTAATCATGGAGTGAATAATACAATTTGTAAATGGAGAAATTCCATGCTATGCAACAGGAATATACAAACAATGCTTCTCGAAGAAAAACAGGAGATAGTTGCAACTAGGGGCTGCTCGCAGGGAGGAATTCTATCCACCTTATTATGGAGCCTCATGTTAAAAAACTTATTGGTGGATATGAACGAGAAAGGATATTATATACAAGCATATACTGATGACATAGCCTCAGTTGTGACCAGGAAATTTTCCCAGACGATGATGGACATAATAAATAATGGGTTGATGACAATCAAACACTGGTGCATAAAGGAGGGACTAACAGTAAATCCTTCGAAAACAGTGGTTGTACTGTTCACAAGAAAGAAAAGCTTTCAAGGTTTCAACAACCTGAACTTTTCAGGCACACAGGTGACAATTTCCACAACAGTTAAATATCTCAGCGTACTGCTGGACAGGAAGTTTACATGGAATGCTCATACAGAGAAAGTTATTTGTTATGGTCACTCGTGACCAGCAGACGCTTTATTGGAACACCATAAGGAATGAAACCTATGATCTGCAATAGATATACACTGCGATCATTAGACCACAATTAACCTATGGAATTGTGGTATAGTGGCCGCAGATCAAAATTTTTGAGTCTGCAAAGACTTGCTTGTATGTGCACAATGGGAACTTTTAAAAGCACCCAATGGTTGCACTAGAGATTCTGCCAGATCTGACACCATTGGATATATTCCTTAAAGCGGAAGCAAGACTTGCAACCTACAGATTAGTACATTCAGGAAGATGGAGGAATGGCTACTATCCCGGACATACTAGAATATTAGAGGTTGCGGATAGTCTAGGACTGGAAATGAGATCTGATCTCATGATTAACCAATTCTGTTTTCAACGTACCTATAGAATGAATCTTGGATCTCGATTTGAGTGGCAGGAAAGATCTAAGCCAAAGAAGGTCCAAGGACTACTAATATGGTATATAGACAGTTCATGGATTCTTAATCAAGCTGCAGCCGGCATCTACAGCGAAACTCCCAGGACCAACATTAGTATAAGTCTTGGGAAATACTGTACCACATTTCAGGCAGAAGTTTTAGCAATCATGACCTGTGTTCAACATGGCATAGAGAAGGGTTACTATGGGAAACATGTGATTCTCTTGGACAGTCAAGCTCCATTTCAAGCTCTTGATTCTCACCAATTCAATTCTAAGTTAGTATGGGATTGCCTCCTAAAACTGATAGCCCTGTCAACAATAACTCTGTTGAATTGAGGTGGGTGCCAGGTCTAATAGGAGAGACAGAAAATGAAGCAGCGGATAAACTGGCCAAGAAAGGTTCATCCAGCCCCTTAATACAACCGGAACCAGCCTGTGGAGTTAGTAGGTTCACAGTAAGAACAAAAATTAAATTATGGGTCTGAGAGAAACATAAAATACAATGGTTCAATTACCCAGGACAAGACCTTGGGAAAAGTCTTGTCAGTGGGCCTAATGCCACACTCACCAGAACACTCCTGATGTTGGCAAGAAAAAAGTTAAGGAGGTTGATGGTTTAATTACTGGACATGGTTAATTTAGGAAACATCTCCGGAAAGTGGGACTCTTTCAGGGAGAGCCCATATATAGACTTTGTGGCCAATCTCACAAGACTGCAAAGCATTTACTCTTTGAATGTGAAGCCCTGGAGAGAAGAAAATATCAACTCTTTGGTCCACAACAATATCCCAATATGGATGATCCCCTTATAGGAAATAAGATTCTGGATCTCATCAAGAAAACAGAATTTGGAACACTATAAGGGACTTGGGGGTGGCACAAAAGCCTATGGCTGAAGTGCGGGAGTTCTCCAAAGTTCTCTCCAATACCCCCTTGGATATGATGACCATTACCACTACCGATACCACTACTTGTACACTGACTACTGATGATGATAATGTGCTATAATGTGAGGTTTAGGAGTGAGAGACTTTTTCTATAAACTAGCCATGTGCTTACCTTGGCTCACCATATTTTTATTGATCATTTCTGACTTTTTCATCACTTTGATTGCATACATTTGATCTGGGTTGCTTTTTTTGTAACCCAAAAACACTTTCCTAAAACAAACACATAATTTAACTTATAACTGCACTGTAGAGCTACAACTTCAATGCATACACATCACAGCACTGTATAACATTCTTTTTCTGATACATTTTTTTTTTTGGAATTATTTAGAAAAGCATCACCATAGAAATCATAAAATATTTTTGAAGTCAACAAATTAATATTTCTGAGATGGTATTAAAACCACAGTTAGTTCTCGGAGCATTCAGTGAGTTTGTGGAGCAGCTACAGAGACCTACGAACATTGAACTTGTCATATAACAGTTTTCAGAAAACTACTTATACAGGGAGAGCTATGCTAGACCCAACTTAAATTAATTCTATCGAGTCAAACTAAACAAAAATTAATTATACGATTAGCTTCACTGTAACTCCAATTAACAATTTTTAGATAACTTCTTAAAATTCATCTTAAAGGCATCACAAAATGCAAGAAATATCATAAATGATTATAAATAAATCATTATTACTAAAGATACAATGAAAACCAAATTCCACATTATATATCTAACAATTTAAATATGTATACAATATTTTATGTAAATGTAGAATATGAGCTACTGTGGTAATTGTAAATGACAAATTATATGTTCATAGATCTTGTGGCTGCTTTGCAAACTCATGAAATATTCCAGGAACTAAATTGAACTGAACTAAAATAAGCTAATCTCCACCAATCTTCACACTGTTATTGCAGCACACACAATTGCCAATAGCCTCTCTTAAAAATAAGTAACAGTCCATAACAGTTCTTAAACTAATAAGCAGTTCTTCCTGTAAAATTCCTGACAAGATTGTAATAGGAAAAAAATTGGCAAAATGGAACATATCCTGAACATTATACTTCTTAGCTTCCCAGGAACTTGCCCTTAATTGACAAGAAAATGACTAGGAACACTGGTTTTACCAATCACAATCCAAAATATAATAATGGTATTACACCCAGTACCAATTATAAAATTAATTACCAGTATAAATCACAAAACTCTAAATATTTCAGCTGTGGTTGACATATAAACAAGAAGTGTCAAAAATCAACATTATAAAACTAATTTTTTCCTAAATTTCAATTCTCGTAAAATAAACCAACCAGATATTAATGCAGTACAACCATCTCAATTAAAACTTTTCATAAGGTAAGTGCTGTAGCTCTTCTAAATAAATGTCTTTATATTATAAAAATTCAACATGATATAAACTGTTACCTAACCACTACCCATCACAAACACATTTGAGTTCCATGATTTGTTGCTTTCTTACTCACTAGATTAAGTCCAACAAATTCTCTTACACTGTTTTTATCAATTTAAACTAACCAACTTATAAGAATATAGAAACAACAATTGAATTCTAACCCACCAAGCATAACTGGGATTCCACGTTGAATATCTTTCAGATCAAGTTTTTCTATGCACCATAAATTCTACTTATACCAATATTTCACATTTTTTTCAATGTTTTTTCCCTGTGAAAATATTAATTTAAACAAACTCAGCAAGATATGGATTTAACTCTTTCGCACTCGTTTTCCCCAGTTCCAAAATTCTCATATATTATACTTGTTAGCACCGGATTTGTGCAAAATAAATAAAATAAAATAAAGCGAATTTTTATATATATACACACACACATAAAAACACATTGCACTGGTACTGCATGCAATGACCAATGAGTGGTGTTTCTACTCACATAATTACCATAATGATATACTTACCCAAAAGATCCTCTACTTATGGGCTTTACTACCGTAAAATCTTCAATGGTTGGAACCTTTAATTTAAAGAATATGAATTAAATCACTGTTTAACCATGCTTTAGTTTAAAATGAAATTAAAAATAAACCTAAAACAATGCAATCAATTGAACCTAGGAACTAATCTGCTTATTATCAAACATCTAGCCATATGCCTACTTTTGCAGTGCTATTCATCTGCACAAGAATAGTTTGGAAGATATAATTCTCTGTTTTTCCTTCTTTTGAAATTCTTGGCGGGGCCATGATGCTATGAAATTCGTACTATTAAATTAAGGTTATGAAACTCGTTACGTAACGGTATAATGTTCAAAGCAGCCAACATTACACCAAACCAATAGTCAAATTTTGAAAGCTGAACGTACCTTGAGAAAAGTCCTATAAAGCATTAATGAATTTAAATAACATTGAAAATACAGTTAGTAATTTTTAACAACTAATTTTATTTTTCTTGAGGTAAAATGCAATTTTCATTAAATTGCATCTTACCACAAAGTAAATACACTGTGAAAATTTGCCATGTTGGCCTTACTTTTGCTTACATTTTGTGCAGCCTTCAAATTTTTTAATGACTCGGTGACACGGTCCGTGATTAAATGTGTTAAGGTACACTAGTAAAATAAATTAAATCGCAGTTTTTTTATTTGTTGAATTGAATAATAATTTGAATCAACACTTTTACACATTGGAAGAGGCAATCTTCTGTAATATTATCCAGAGTTTCATCAATATAACAGGAAATTACAATCATAACTTGTGGATTTAAATACCGTAAAGAGAGGTTAGCTAGCAAGCGAATGCTTGTTTTGTTTCTATAATGTTACAAATGACTTGGACTAAGATATTGTACAAAGAACCAACTGTAATAGGGACGAATATCTTAATTCCCGGATAAAAATAATGAATTTATCATGTTATAGCTCCAAGCTTGTATCTAATATGATGGTGGGTCTTTATTGCATGGTTGTAAAGTTGCATGGCTACTTGTTATTATATATGGTGTTGGTTCTACTATTCTTTAGTTGAACGCTTTATAATTGTATAACGTGTTCAATATTCTTGAGCCTTGTTCTGCAGGGGATCCAAAGAACAAGACATCCAGTCATCCAGGTTTTTATTTATATTTGAATTACTATCCCATGTTATTTGTATTTTATGTTTATATCATTCCTTCCATTAATGTTCACAGAATTTTTTAATCTAAAACTTTTTATGATAATTTTTCCATTGCTCATTTTCCTCTTTCCATAGATTTGTGTGTTTACAAGAAATTTCACAGATCAAGGGCTGTCCGATATCTGTTTCCAATTACTATTATTATCATTCCTCTATATATTTCCTTTAATTAATGTTGATTTGCACATTAAAACAAGTATCCTATTATATCTATACTTATTTCTTCACTTTACAAAAGCAGAGGGACCTTGTTCATAACGTTTAACCCTTTGCCTTTTTTTTTTTTTTTTTGTACACAATGGCTGTTTTTATATTCTTGTGCTATAGATTATCTTCTGAAACTATCAAATGGACAAATTGAACATTACATAGTAATTGATATTATTATATGATTTAGTTGAACTACACTCTTAATTCTTCTTAATTATTATATAGTAAATTATTTTTTTTTTCTCTCCCTCCTTAAACCATTCATACTACCACAAATAATAGGTGCAAAACTAAATCTGCTGTTAATCTATCAGCATGATTGCTAACTTATAGGAAAGCTACTATACCAAAAGCACCAAATTAAGAGTAATAAAAAGCATTATTTTCTCATATGGAAATGAAAGTTGGACCTTACTGAAAGCTTTACTTCTTAATAAAGCTTAGTGCCACATATCATCAATCCAATGGTAGATATTTGTAATGCCTCTCGTGACCAGTCACTTTCCAAATGAAATTAAAATTGCAAAAGAAAGCCAGTCTATAAAAAAAAAGGAGAGAAAATTAATATTGAAAATTACAGGCCTATTATAGCTTCGCCCAAAGTCTGAGAAAAAGTCATGTATAATCACCTAGTACTGTTTCTAGAGGAGAGTAATATTTTTTCAGAATTGCAATTTGAGTTTAAAAAAGATAGATCTATAAATAAAGCTATTTTCTTAAATGAAAATGTTACTTAAAGGAATAATAAAGAAAATGTTCTGGGACTCTCTGTATACACACTTTAAGTTTTTGATTTAGTTGACCATGACATTCTACCTTAGGAATAGATAACATTTAGTTGAAATTGATAATAGTCTCAGATAAAATACTTCATAATGTACTGCAAGAGTCCATAATGGAACCTGTCCTGTTTCTCTCATTTATCAATGGCCTATCAACAAATCTGCCACTTGCAAAAACGGTACTGTTTGCCAAAAATGCATATATTAAAAAAAAACAATTATAATATTAATTGATATCATTGTATGATTCAATTACTTATCATAATGTTCTTGAAACTGGTTCCATACATTATAAGTGAAGCATTAAGGGCGTGTAGTTCAATTGATCATACAATGATATCAATTATATGATTAGCTTCACTGTGCAAATTCCAATTTACATTTTAATGATAACATTGTTACATACAGAAATCATTTATATCCTGATCAATTGGAAAAATTGGCAAAGTGTGAATAAATTATATTTGAACTCTTTGTGAACTTCAATCCTCTTAACGCTTTATCTGATTCATACACAATTATAATAAATGACAAATAAATAAGTAGATCTGAAAGCACCAAATTCTTGGGATTGTGGATTGATTCTAACTTGTAAAATAAACAAATTGAAGAATTTTACAAGAGACTAAATCTATTATGCTATGCAATGTGGGTACTTAGCAACATATGCACGGCATATCCAATTATTTCACCCCTTTTAGGGCACATCCTGAAAGTCTACACAAATTTTCATACTGCAGAAGAAAATTTTAAAATTATGAAAAACATGTATCAATTCAGTTTCACAATAAACCAGTTTTCAAGAAATTAAATATCTTACCATTAATATGCATTTTGGAAACTGTTTATCTTATTCACTCTACCAAACAAAACTTTAAAATGAGCAGAATATCATAACCCCAACACAAGAACTGCACTAGGCTAACATAGAGTTACAAAAAGCATAGACAGTGTCACGCACAGAGGGCTAATTCTTCATAACAAAATATCAGAAACATTAAAATATCTCAAACCAGATCAGCTCAAAAGAAAATTGAGATACACACTTCTGGAAAAACAAATCTTTAGTGTAGAGGAATACACAAACTCATATTCTGAATAATTCTTGTATTGGTTTATCCGCAACTCCTTTTATATTTCTTCACTTGGGTCTATCAATAATAAAAATAATAATATTAATATGATGATAAAACTGATTTATACCATTTTTTCTGAATAAAAACTGCTCATATTTTCTGATTCCTTACCACATGGAATCACTCAAACCAGTTTTAGTCAGGCTATAGTCTTTCAGAAATCAGTATTATAGGAAATAACAGTTTTTATTATTTGTTCATTGAGCAAATACATAAAATGAATATTCTGAGAGACTTAAACAAAATAATAAATGGTTCACTTTGCAAATGAAACAGTAGGATTAAATCAGAGCATTTGACTAGAAACAATTTAGTTCCTGGAGAAAATAATGTGAAGTATGAACCATTAGTTTCTCCTTTATGTTTCTTCCACCGCTCCAATTTAAGTTAGGTCTGATGAAGCAATTTGTTGCACGGATAGTGATTGTTTCAACTTTCTTGTTACAGAATTCCCATAGAAACCTGAAACTAAGATAGCAGCAGGTATTTTCGATGGCCCCCAGATTCGTGAGCTTATGTAGGATGAGACCTTTCCTCAGTCGATGTCCAAGTTAGAGAAGTATATAAAATAGTGAGAGAAAACTTTCTTAGTAACAAGAAATCTGAGAACTATAAAGAAATTGTGAAGGAAATTTTAACATTTTAGACATCTATAGTGTAGAATGAATGTTAAAGTGCATTTTTTCAGCAACCATATTGATTACTTCTCTGCAATTCTTAGTGCAATGAGTGAAGAACAAGGTGAGAGGTTTCATAAAGACATTAAAAAAAAACAATGGAAACCTATCAAGGCCATTGGGATGTGTAAATGATGGCTGATAATTTATTGTTGGTGTTTGAAAAGGGACACTAGTGAAAGACACATCAGAATTGTATAAAATATAGTGAACTTTTGTAACAGTGGTGTCAAATATTAACATTTTTAAAAAATTGAGTCGAAATTGTAACATACTCGACCAGGAACTGATGATAGGAGCAATGGCTCCCGAAACTAGTCTTCCATTTTATTGAATTTTAGTGGTGTGCATGTTACAATTTCGACTCAATTTTTTTTAAAATGTTGACACATCAGAACTTTAAAAAGGGAAAAAAGGGATAATAGTGAACGACATATTAGAACTTTAAAAAAAAAAAAATGAAATTTTCTTCTCCCTAATAGTGAAAACTTTTTGGAAATTCATAATTATTGACACATAGCTCTTTTTTCAATTTATTCGTTAATATTTAAGTTTAAAACAAAGCCTGCAAAAATTGTGTTGTCTTACCTGTATGTCTTAAAACTTAATATTTCATCAAAAATATAAGTATGTATTACATTTGATGCGATTTTGTTCAAAAACACCTAGCCATAGTGAATAATACAGAAAACATATTTGAATTTAGGGTATTCATATTACATATATCCAGGTTGATTTTTTTTTTTAAGACCAGTGTAATATTATTTTATTAGTATTATTATTTATTACCATCAGTATTAGTATTTGTGTAAATTTCAGTGCCACAATTACTTTGGTGTTATTGTATAGTGCTGATACATGACATTTTGTGCCTTCTAATGTTTATCTGTGTATATGAAATTATAAAATGCATCTGTTTTGTTGTATGTATTTGTGCTGTATCATTTTTATATGCAACATAAGAACTAATGCTGTTGGAAGCTTCATAAAAAATTAGTTCAGCTGGCTTTTCCAAGCTAGAAACTGAACCTTGGTCTGTTGACAAAATAACATATAAACAAACTAAACCATTTTGCACTTTTGTAGTCAGGTAAAGTAAAAACATTTATAAATAAGCTCATATATATAGTTTATTTTCTTAAAATTACAATTTACAAAATGAGTATAAGGGGTTTTCAATATAACATAACTATGGTAGCAAAAATATTCTTATTAATCTCAATATTAATTAAATTTGAAATCTAACAGTGAAACACGCATTAATAATCTCTTCTGAGTTAAACTTTTAACCACACTCTTTTTGGCTTCATTTACTGGAAATGTACTCAAGATGTTTCTTGGATCCTCAACTCCATCCTATGCTGCCCTGGGTAAATCTTCAATAAGTGAAGCCAAAAGTGTGTTTAAATAGTTCTGCTTAGAAGGGATTATTCTTATTAATGTTTACAACAAGGTATTAAAATATTTAATCTTTTATTTATTTTTTTCAACAAGGTCACAGGTTCTGACATATATATATTTATTGGGTACAACAAAGGGAACAGACAGTTGTCCATCTTTCTTCTAATTCAGCAATGGCAGACAATTTCAGTGTGGAGGACAGAAAGTGAATTCTGAAAAAGTAATGGCAGAAAAGTCATGTTACAAGAAGCATTAAATAAATATTCATCCTTCTCGTCATTTGGAGAACAACTTTCTGCATCAAATGAGTGTGTACGAGTGATTTTTTTTAGATCATTTTTATTTACTGCATTACCCATTACTATATAATTAATAATACTACATAAATTGTAATCGTTTCATTGTTACCCTTCATACTGTTTCTTTACACTGTTACGTTCTTATTTTAACCTGTCATATTTTGAAGATTATCCAAATATGTATTGCATGCAAATTAATGCTTTTACATTATTTACATAAACATTCTTGTCACCACATTTTCTAGTCTATTAGTCAATTTGTGTTAATTTGAAAACTGTCAAAATTGATACTTTTTACAAATGTTTTTAAACTGTTTTTTGTATTTTGTGTGTGTGGGTGTCTATTGCTCACGAAGAAGACTGTTTTCAATTTTTTTAATGTGTTGCCAGTTGAGAATCCAATTTAGGAGAGATCTTCATGATGGCTGGAAACAAGAGGTTGGACCATGTCCATGATGGTGTAGATTATTGCATAAGATGCAGTGGGCAAATAGAGGGATAATATATTGGGCAGCCACATCCTGTATGCATCTGAAAACAGCCACAGCTTCTGACCTGCAATGATAATTTCCTTATTTGCCAGCATTTTCCATTGTTTTCCTTGGCTGTTTTGTCTGAGGCTAGTCTTAATTTTTTGAATGGAGCCTTTAATTTTATTTGAGACAAAATATATAACATAATCTGAGATAAGAACTATCTGATTTCAGTTTCTTTTTCTTTCTTTTCTTTTTTTTTTTTTTTTGCCAGCATGTTAGCAAATCCATTGCTCCACATCAATTATGTTGGTCACACTGCAAATGAAGCCATTGATTCCATGATTTTGTGAGGCGATTCTTATTGAACTGCAAAACCATACTGCTCCTCAAGATTATATTATAAATTGTTCTTCAGCTGTCAAAACTTAATAGATTTAACTGTGCATTTGGAATGACAAGAATCTGCATGTTGCATTGAACCAGACTAGGATCACTTCCTGGGGAGGTTGTCATATGCCAGTGTCTTTGGTCATGTCCCCTTTAATCAGTCATAAGTATGAACTATATGCAGATGCTTCAAACAAATGCCATGCAACAGATTATAGGCAAATCAGCTGTACAAATTTTCTTTCAGCAGGATGGCATGCCACTTCATTTATCAATAGCCATCTAGGGATGCCTTGTAGCTTCTTAACACATTAATTACCCAGCATGGATATATTTCCTGATCTACCACCATGGATGCCCGAGGTCATTAAGGTGCAGACTCGTGAGCAGGAGGTATGGGATTTGAGTCCTGCCAGGATCATCCTGGAAAAAACCTGAGGTTTTTCCAGGTTTTCCTCAGTCCTCATAAATGGCAAATGCTGGGTAGATATCTTAAACTTAAGCTTGGAATGTTTCCTTCCTTTAAAAATCCTTTCTCAATATATCATTTCATCTTGCATATCATCAGTGTTCACCACCTGTGGTGCCTCGGTAGTAAAAACTGGCATTAACATATTACCTATAAGAAAAAATTCATCTCCCCAGCATTTGTCATTGTGATGAATTTTTTCTTATTTAGTAGCCAGACATTTGCTAGAAAAATCATATAACTTGCCAGTATTGCAGCATGTATTACAACTTATTCCTCAAAATCAATATGGAAAAGGAACTGTGAGAGACTGTGTACTCAGTAATGCAGACTGTTTACAGTTAATATGTTAATGATAGAATAGGACATTTTGAACTTGTCAAGTGTTAAACATCTCTACAACAATACAGTATATTCATGCAATGTTCTGTGTAACACACTTGTCACAATGTTCGTAGAATGTTCGCTTGTGTACATGTGTATTTGAATGTACGTATATGTGTGTGTGTAAAATGGCAACTTTAATATCATTTTACAGCGCATTAACTTGATGTAAGGTTAGTTAAAATAAACTGAAGTAATCCAAACAAGTGTCAGTCTTGCTTTTGCTGTACCCTGTATAATACAATTGGAATAACCTTTTAGAATATTCTTTAGAGTATTAACTATAGCAACTGTACAATGTAATAATACAGAAAGAGCACAAGCAAAATATGAGTGCTTGAATCATACGAGTTTTGTGGTTACATTTTTGCAAGCATATTAGAACTATTTTTTTCTAAGAAAGTGACAGAATTAAGCAGATTATGGAACATTTTATAGATGTACAAATGACAGCCTTCATATTTTATCTGGAAATGCTTAATGTAAGATGCTTTTCCAGAAGGCAATAATCTCATGTTAACAGCAGTATATTATTGATGAAAACAAAAGTTCTAGATATTAAGTTGGACAGAGACAGAATCAAGTATAATAAATTTCTATGCCCTGAGAATCAATATTCCCAGTTTTAAATTGGTTTCATTACTAGCACAATCTATGAATGAGATATTTAATGACAAATACATTCTTTCATTGTAATATTTTATTAATTTATATAGAATTTCCTTGTGATTGTGATAAAGTTTGTACATAACTTATATTAAACCATCTTTTTATGCATTTAAATTCCAGAATTAGCTTGCCTCATCTGTAAATATCTCACTTGTTTGCAAAAAGTTATCACACTGTGTATGGGTACAAAAATGACTATTTAGAAAAACACAACATATATTTTTGTATTCTTCTTGGCTTACTTGATAACAAATTGAATGAGACCTTTCACATCATCATAAGAGCTATAATTTTTTTGCAATCTCTTTCAAATTGTCTGCAACTCAAACAGCGATCAGCAAACTTTGCCTCACAATGCATGTATAACATGTTCATGGAACCGTTCTCCACGTGCAAACTGATTCCAGTGCTGGGTATCAAAGAAATTGATGACACTCAGGAAATGTAATTCTTTAGTTTGAGTTTGAATAACTTAGCCAAAAATAATTATTGTGAGTGATGAAAATGAAATGAACCAATTTGGACATGTTTCTGAAGTTGTGAGCTGAGTTTCATTTGTTAATCATAAAATAAATGTTTTTCTTTAAATGCTTTTACTAGGAAATGTACAGAATGTGAAAATAAATGCACATCCCTAGAAAAAATTTACTTTCAATGCCAGCTTTCTTCTTGGAAATGCTATCATTCTGCACTTTCATTGAAAAAATATATTATTACAATATGCACAATGATGCAGCACAAAAAAAAAGTATCAAAAACAAAAATCATCATTTTACTATTGCTAAACATAATTTATATACTGTCTACAATTCTCCACAGTAATACTGATATGCTAAGCCATAGTCAAGAAACAAAATATCTTAATGAATTATATGCTCATTAAAACAATGTAAAAAGTTCTACTAATGTCTACTTTCAATAATTAAATAGATAATACATTCAAACAAGGTGGTACCAAAATTCTGGATAAAAAAAAGTCATAAAACTTGCATATTGGTGTCAGCACAAGCACAAGTTTTAAACTTATAAACATTATTAGAAGATAAATAAATGCATTTAAAGCTATTAATCCACCCATCATCCCAAAAAGTGTGTTGACTTTTACAGCTGAAATCCAACCAAGGAGGAGAAAATGGCAGTAAATGTGGTGGTCATGTTTGTACACCCTACCCAATATATATATAAAAGCAACAGACAGTATCAATGTCATATTTGAAAAACATAGGAAGTATTTGCTGATGCTGGGACTATGCTACCATGGTCTAAGCCATGAACAGGAAATGCAGTATTTGGACCATGTAGATTTGAATCTAAGTTATGCTTGAATTTTTTATTTGTTAGATTTTGCAAGTAAAATTAATGTTTAATATACAGCAATAATATATCTTTTAATGAACAACAATTTGAATTTTAAGGCATTTCTGCTCAGATATAAAATCATCTCCATTTTCAAAATAAATGCTACATTAATATTCTAAAGCAAAAAATTATTTTAAAAAAAAATATATATATATATAAATTTCCTTTATTTCATTTAATAATAATTATTTCCTATTTATTTTGCAAACAAAGATTACTTTACTTTTATTTTTTTGAAGCATGCCTTAAAATTAAAATTAGCCTTTGCAATTGGAAGCTTAATTAGCTATGTATACTAAACATTAATTTTATTTTCCAATAATAAATACAACAATTCACACATGTGTAGGATTCAAACTTCAGTAGCTCTCATTGCCAGAAGCTGCTTTTAACTGCTCACCTATCAGTGTATGTTTGCCATGGGGAACTCGATGTGACTGGTGATGGCAGATTGAGGCTAAAGGCTGTAACATTTTCGCACTGAAATATACCATGAATCCAGCACTGAGTCATGCAGAACCTAGAAACATTAATGCTTAAAAAGTTTCCTCTTTTTCTTCTTATTTTCTTACAGTGTACCAACAGCATGAAACGCACTAGACAGCAGGGTAAAGCAAGAGGGGTAATGGGTAAAGATGAATGAAGGCAAATTTTTTAACCCATAATGAAGGAAAAGAGTGAAAGGGTAGCTAGGCAGGGTCAAAGCAGGCAAAAATAGTAAATAAATTGTTGAAAATGATTAACATGAGAGTGATTGTACAGAAATTGTGGTTTACTGCCTCTGACTGCAGCCTAATGGCCTCTGCTTACCTCCTATTTGTAAGTTTAAATGGTCGTAATAGTAAAATTGTAATAACAGCTAGCAACTCTGAAAAATAAGGAACTGCTAAAAGTGATGCATAGAGTGCCCTGGTGGGGAAAACTGGAAAACATGCGCATGACATGATGTGGAATTTTGCTATATTAATAACACACTGTCTCAAAATCTAAGGATGGGTGCTTGGGACCATAGACTCCCAATTGCTCAATTGTGTTGTTAATGTCTCCATTCATTCTTTATATTTTATGAAAGTTTCTACTTCTTTTGCTTCATACCTATATGCAAGTATTTATTCTTTAAAACAGACAAAAACAGTGTTTACCACCATGAGGCAAAGAACAAACCTATGATTAAAAACAAAAAACTTAGCAGACTCAATAAGGTAAAATAGTGATTAAAATTACAGTGCATTACCTCATCATAATGAATGTCTGCAGCAAATGGTATTTAAACAAAGGGTATTAGTTATACATCTGTAAATGCTAGGTAACAAATAATGATGCATAACACTGACTTATCTACTACAAATAAGATATACGTGACTTCATTCTACAATCTATATCTACAAAACTATCATTATGGAAGTGACACGTACACTTTCTACACAAGGTAATCTGCACTATAAGATTTCACTTGACAGTTGCAATTTAAGTTGGCTACCATGGTTACTAACAAATGAAAAATGTTTTATATAAATTAAAATCAATTTGAAATCAAATCAGTTAATGAACTACTGGAGCAAATTATAAGTTAAGAATTAAACATTAAATTCTTTTAACTTTGGAAAAACAAAGAGAAACATAGGCACACAGTTTAAAAAGAACATTTCAGGAACATAAAATACAAATAAATGGAGAAATCAGCAATAGCATCTCATTCCTGTACAGAATACTACAACAAGCAAAATTACTAAAATCAGTACAGAATGAGCAATATGGGAGAAAATCTACATTTACAAATACAGAGACATTTTAATGAAATTCAATATTTTCAGGGATGAAAACAAACTTTTAAGTTCATCATACCTCCATCAGAGCAGAATACATATCCCCATAGCATAACGAATTATCCAGCAGTCGACAGGTAGCCGAGGTTGCAAACAATGGTTTCGTGAAACATCTGCTACATATTATAAATATGTACATGGAGCAAATAAGAATGTGTAGTTTTGACTCAATCATGCAAAGCTTCATTATACAACTTTGAATAGTATTTCTAGTTAATACATGTAAGGTTTGTAACATGATCGATATACTGGAACATATTTCATTCGTATGCCCTAAATACCTGGCAATTGTACCTGAGAAAAGAAGTTACTTGCAGAAATACATTTGGAAAAGCATGAGAGATGAAGATGATTTTAGGGCATTGAATGATTTAACAAATAAAATATCGTGTAAAATGGCAGAAGAGTGTAAAAACAATAAAAATAAAATAAGAGAGAAAATTCAACTGCCAGAAATTATATGTTCCCATAGAAGATCCCAGAGAATTGGAGAAAGGCAAGAAAGATAGAGAAGAATGAAGAAAACACCTGAATTTAATCAGAAGAAGGGAGCAGAATGAACAAAAGAAGAGAATAATGGTAGTCTTCATGTGGAAAGAAAGCAGCTGAGAGATGAAGTAGACCAAGAACAAGAGAAGGAGGAAAACATGAGGAATATATGGAATAAGTACAAGAAGAAAGAAGCAGCACAGAAGTAAAAAGCACCAACAATCAATCCAAATCTAGGGTAAAGATAAAAATAAAGTTGAAATGTAGAAGATGAAGGAAAAAGAGAAGAGAAGGAAACTGTATTGTCAACACAACTTTTTTTTTTTTAATGTGTTTAATGCCCATTTTAACTACTGAGGCATCACAGGTGGTGACATTGATGATATATAAATTGATAAAGTAGGGAAGGATTTTTTTTTAAAGGAAGGAAGCATTCCATGCCTAAGTTTAGAGCACCTCCCCCTCATTTGGCATTTATTAGAACTGAGGAAAACCTGCCAGAGAGGGCAGTCCTCATGGGAATTGAACCCCAGACTCAGCCACCAATGGCAGTCAACATACTATACTCCAGTAACAACTGCTGCTTGAGAATGGCAGCAACCTCATTGATATCTGGGTCCTGTTGCCTGGAATTCTGAGGGAGCAGCCAGGATACAGAGTATCAGCAGAAATGAAGATTTTAAATAGTAAACTGTATAAAAAATTGTAAATTAATTGTAAAAGTTAAGATATATAAAAAGTACATTTGAAATATAAAGAAGTGAAAAATGTATTGCTACTGCAACCAGTAGTAGCTGTAGGTTTAATTATACATTATTGTTAAAATAGCTGTAGTGCTGGTTTCCAGCACTGGTTTAATTTTGTTTAGCTATAACATTAGTACTGTTGTTTTAAAATCTGTAGAATTCAAATTGCATTTTTAAATTGTATTGATAAATGTAAAAGAGGAATAACTACAAATTAATCTGCAGTATTATGGTGTGTCATAAGCCTCAGCCTCTCACAGATGAAGAAATGTTCAGGATTTTCAACGATATTTCCGAGAATCAATCAGATCTGAAAGATGCTCCAGACACAAATGAAATGATAAGGAAGCATCATAACAACTCAGATGAAGATCATCAGCCTTCTATTGTTTCAGGAAGTAACAATTTGGATAATGAAAGTGACACTCCAGTAGCTTTGTAAAAAATAAAACAGACTGAGGGGCTATTATAATTTTTTTTATTAATGCTATTACTATCAGAAATGATTCAAAAATATTATTGCCATAATATAAATAATCATACAGATGCTAAACCTGGACCAACTGGCACTTCTTAGAAAATTCCTGGCCTAATCACCAATCCTGAATGTATCACAAAGCTTCTGGACTATGTTCAAGCTAACCTTTGTGTAGAAAAGAAAGTAAAGCTAGGAAGTCACTTCCTGAATCAGGATCAAGATTCTTGAGTAAGTACAGAATCACAGAGCAGATTATAGGAAATTTTGGTGTTGTATCTTCAGGTTGGTTTTCTCAGCAAAACACTTTAAAAGAGAGGAAAAAACCTATACCTCATTCAACGCAACACGTAACTAATGATAATGTTGCAAGTGCATGATATCTGTTAGTTGTTGAATCAATGAAGTACATCAAAAAATATATAGAAACCAGGCATAAAAGTTAATTGGAAACAATGACTGGAGTTCCAGTTTGGAAGAGCTGGATGCAATCATTACTTTATTATATGCTCATGGTGCTTTAGGAGCTAGAAGCAGAGGTGGGTGAACTGTGGTGCACTAAATGGGAAGAAGATAAAGAGGACCAAGCTTTGAAGAAAGACAAAAAGGACAATCAGAGACAACAGTGCCAAATGAAGAAATATAAAAAGAAGATAAATACAAATTGAAATAAATGCAGAAAGTGTGCATATGGACTCTGTACAAAAGAAAGAATAATGAATACCATTTGTATGAATATAAATAAAGCATAAGAATCATTTGTATTTTGTGTTTTTGTTAGTCTTATCACGACATATAAATATACTTTGAATATGTCAATAAAGGTTTTTCACAGGCATATTATTGTCTTTTACTGAGCTATGTGCTTTAAATTTGCTGTAAAGGATACAAAGGATACATTAATGCTGCATTTAATATAAAGTTAGTAGTTATTGCATTTAATATATACTTAGCATTGGTGGATCTAAGTATATAAAAGGTGTCAGCAGTTCTAGTGTTAATTATGCGCTAGTGTGTGGGACAAATGTATTCGGAGATAAGAGGTTTTGGGAAAAGACAAGTTTTTGTGCACTATCTCTATAATGAACTTGAGTAAATATTAAAAATAAATAATATAGCAGTGCCATGGGCATTAAGATTAAGGCAAATTATGCTATTAGTGAAATTAATCTAAATATACTATTATTGTTTTAACTACAAATTTATGGCATTTCTTAATATGCTTATATGAACAGCTATGGGCAAAGTGGGGAAATAGTCTTGGATGATGAAACAGTACTGCCAACTTCATGTAGAGCTCTCAAGTGTTATCCTATAGTGAACATAGCACAAGTTTATTCCATCTAAAAGTTAAAGCACTATTTTCTGTAAAAATAAAACAAATAAATGGCACTAAACATTTCAAAATGAAAGATGACATTAACAAAACAAAATTATACTTTATTTATTATTCTTATAATAAAAATTTAAAATAAATTCTAAAATAAAAATTTAACAGAAGTGAAAATTAGACTACCTGAAGCTCAAAAAGCAAGAATACAAAAATACAAGATTGTACATTACTAAGAAACTTCTTTATACATCAATCCTCATCTTCAAGCTAAAAAATGCTTTCCATTATAAAAACCATGCTTGAAAATGAATTTTAATAGAATCATGCATTGGATGAATTAATGCATATCACAGTCACATGCTTTGAATATCACCATGAAAGTTCAATGATAAATCATGCTTACTCATTATGGACTAATTAATGCTTTATATTCTATGTCCTGAAGTGCACAAGAAAATCTTTAATCTTTCTCTTGGAGTTAATGAAGCATAATAATTCAGCCAATCATTAAATAAGCATAATAATTCAGCCAATCACATTCCTTTTATGTAACATTAGCTCTTGTCACAACACCAAAACTTAATTTGAGAAACCAGTGGCATTCTGACATACATTGAAGTTTCAAAGTCTCATATTCAATTCTTCAAAGTTTTCATCATAGTGGTCTTCAAAATCCAGAAATATAGCACTATCTTCATTGAATTTCAAACGCTCTGCCGAGCAGTAATTTCTAAGCTTCTGGGATATGCACAAGAAGGTTATCTTTGGATAAATTTTGCTCAAGGCATTTCTTGTTTCAAGGCTTTCAATGCCACCCACAGTATAAACATAATGACACTGTTTCAGTAACTGATCTACCATTTCCCTGGATAACAAACCTCTTGCCTCATTTGAATCACACTTATATATCTCAATTTCATTAAGCTCGTTTATGCAATTATTTTCCAAAAGATTTTTTAAGCATACTGAAAAGTTAACATCCTTGGTGAATATTTCCAATTTTCTCAGCTGTTTACTATGTTTTAAAGTAGAAAAAATGCACATTCCATCAAAAGTTGAATGAAAATAATTAAAAATAAAATGAAATTCTCTCAATGACTTAAACTGGGGTTTTGCATCTTGAACATTGTAAAAAACAGAGCAGTTTTTTACAGTCAAAATCTGTAACAATGGACAGGCTCTTGCCAGTTCTTGTAAATTCAACATATATACAAAATGCAGTGTAATTTCACGGAGCTGGTGCCCAATATTATTAAGAAACAAACGAGATTCAAAAAAAAATTTTTCAAGTTTTAGCATTGTGAGACTTTGAAAGCCCTGTTCTAATGGAGTGTTGCAATCCATGCAAGACAATGATAAGTAGTGCAACAAAGTAAATCGTTGTGAATGAGCCATTGCATTTAAATCCTCGACTTTAAATGCATCTGAGCTGCCATGCCATTTAAATGCTCTTAGAGAACTAGGGAGTTGTGTTAATTTGTGAGACAACTCAGACAATTCATGGGTGTCCACATAAGGTTCCATGGCTGGGACAATATGTAACCTCAAGTCTTTCAACTGATCACAGTTTCTCTCCAAACTTGTTAATATTTCCTCTTCCAGTTTGCTCAAATATCTTTTATCATCACACAAAATAATTGCAATGCTTATGGTTACTTGCTGAAGGTTTTTTAATGTTGGTAAAATTGTAAAAAATACATGTCGTCTCACTTCACTGGAAGTGCAAGGATCTTGAATTCTTGTAACAGCTGGATGCACCATAGCCTCTAACAGTCTTTTCTTCTTTGATGTTTCACAATGTAAAGGCCAACCAAGTAATTCTGTAATCTGGTTGGCAAATGCTCGGGGTACCTGGTGAACAAGGGCATTCATGCCCTCACATTTATCCTCTTCTAAACTTGGATGAGGACCAGTATTCAAAAATTCCTGTATGAACAATTCTGCTCTATGAATTACTCCTAAACTCTCAGGAACGAGCTGGAGTTTCACAATACTTTGGCACAGCTCAGTCGGATCTTCAAGGAACAAATCATGACATTTTGTATGTTCACATATTAATTTACAAATAGCAAGTAATCTTGGCATTTCTACAATAAGTTCTTGCATTTTTTTTACAGAACTGCCAGGTTGAATGCTTTCTAAGAATGCGCATTCATCTGCAGTATAGTTCTGATTTTGCTCATTCACATCACTGCTTTTAACTTGAAGCAATGTAATTCTGGCAGAGTTATTTTCAATTATTGGTAAGAAGCACCAATATTTCTCTGGTTTCTTTAAATCCATATTTAAAGAATTCATCTTATCTTGCAGATTAATGAACCTGTGAATAACTTGCAGCATCATGTTTACAGTTGTGCTACTTACAACTTCTGGTGATAGTGCAAGATCATTTTGAAGTTGCTCATTTTGGCAACTGCTATCAATATCTTGCTGCACCACACTTGAGGCTAAGTTACATTCAGCCATTTTCTCATCTTGTATTTTTTTACATGTGTTACATATCAATTCAAGGTAATTCAAGTGTGTTTTTAATATCTTTTCCATCATCTTCCAGTTTAATTTATTAGCCAATTTATAAAGTGTATTCATTACAATATATTTGAATGGATCAGCATCACCGAATTCAAGAGAGAAATACTCAAGTTGTTCACTATCAGCTTCTATAACACAATTTCTATACTTATCAATAAAATTTGCAACAGCATGCAAAGCCAGCTCTTCAAGTCGAGGTGGATCCGTATGATACACGCTTACCTGAAAATGTTAAAAACAGTATTTTATGTAACTATCAACTTACTACTCTCTAATATACTGGGTGAGCAATGCTTCGTGCAACTGTGGGACTGGCCGGCAGCGCTACATTGCTGGGGAGTACATTTTCCCTCCGCTGCATGAGGCTTCAGTATGAATTGAAATCTTGTGCAAGCAGCACATGTTTGTTAGGTGATGCAATGCAGTGTATTAAGTGGAAGTGTATCAAGTGAAATGGGGCAATACAAGTATTCTATTCACCAAAGAGTATTCTCATTACAGGAAATTCATGAATGTTTCAAAATAAAGTTATCACTAACAACATATGCCCCCCTCTTCCCCTAATTTAACCTGCTGCGATTTTTATCTGGGGGCATTAAAAGGGAAAGTGTACAAAACAAATTCACATACTTTAGATGAATTTAAAACTAACATTCATCAAGAAATTGCTGCCATTTCTCACAGGGAACTGCAGAGTATAATGAGCAATTTCCTAAGCAGGTGTCAGAAATGCTTGAACAATGGATTATTATTAAGTGGTTTATTTACAGATGCTCTTTAACATCTCAGGTCATCAGTGTCCCATTCTATTCAGGGCGTGAAACAGTCAACAAATTTGCTCAGAAGCCTCTTTTTTCAGGCTTGAGGTTTTTTATCGTGCCGTAAATGTATGACACGGGACCCATGGTTTTACTTCCCTTCCAAAGGAATACATACTTTGGATGTTTACGCACGAAATTGAACAATGAAGGGAGGCAGTTCCAGCATCTCCTTGCTTAATATATGTGAGTAATTTACTTTTCTTTTTTAAGTGTTTATGTTATGTATGTTAGAAATAACTTATGCAACAATTTATATTTACTGCGGACTTCCTGTTACCAACACACCAGCTAGCCTCGCTGCCGGCTGCATGCCACAAACTGGTTGCATGAAGAATTGTTCACCCTGTACTATCTTTTAATATTTAAATAGTCAACAAAAATTATGGATGTCACTTTATTGTCGAAAATGAGGAATGTTATCATTGCATAGCTTTAAGTGCGTATAATGTACTACAGAGTTATCTATATGATATCTCTTTAGTTCTTAGTGTAAGAAGACGATTTCATTATTTTATAGGCATTTTCATTTTGTTGAAGGTAATGATATTTTTTCCAAATAGTATCTTCTATGTATAGAAATGTTTTTTTGCACAAGCTATATGTAGGATATTAATGTGGAAATGAAAAATAAGATTTGAAGAATTTGTCTCAGCCAGGATTCGAACCATTGATCTTCAGCCTTCCGAGCTGATATTCTAACCAATTGATATACTGTATCATAAGTCATTACTCTAGTCATATGCACTCATAGCAATACAAGTTACCTCTTGAGGAGTTAATCTCTTATAGTACAGAAGCCTTAGGGATATCTCCAGGGTATACAGAATCAAATGAGAGAGTTTCGTGGTTCCATGCTTTGAGAAGAACATGATAGCTAAAATGGTTAGAGTATCAGCCAGGAAGGCTGAAGATCTATGGTTCCAATTATACATTTTTCAAGCCTGATTCTTAATTTCCAAATATCCTCTGTTTTATTAAACGCACCTTTTTCAGTCATTTCATCATTTACAAGTTATGTTATTTTCAGTCATGAAATGACACAGGGTTACCCATTAGGGCAGGAGAGAATGTTGAACAACTTGCAATATTGCAATGTCGCTTATCCAATGAAATAATGGCTTCAGGCTCTTTTAGCTGCCACCAAATATAACACAAATGAGCAACAGTACCATGTGACTACACAGTTTATTAAATTTAATGGTTATATGTTAGTGATTTCGGTGCTGGTGCAACTTTTGTGTTGCAATATAAAATTGAATTCTGATTTGATTACAGTGATTTAACTCTTGCAATCACACATGCAGCCCATGTGCTTCTGGTGGCATGTCTGCAAACCTACACAGGTGAATAAAATGACTTACCATTTACACAAATCTAATGTGCATCTTTTGGTCCAAATGCAGTATTCAAAATTGTGGTGTGCATTAGATTCAAGCATAAAACCATTCCATAGTTTGCTGGTAAGTTTATTCAAAGTTATCATTAATTAAGTCACAATGCAACGCTTCATTACTTTTATTGTTTGCTTATTATTACAAAGAGAGTTTGAACAGTAGGTAGTAATGAAATGGAGGGCAAACAGAGGAGAACATCTTATATTGCTACTTTCAATGTAAAGTAATTCTTTATGCTGGGGGGTGGGGGGGGAAGGTACTAGAAAGGCAGGAAGAGAATCCAATGAAGTTGAGAGCACCATTCACTTGTGGCAGCAAAAGAAATTGGCATTTGCATCTAAAGCCTAATAGGGAGAAATTCAATAGTCCTTGCAAAGGAAAACTTCCTGACATTGGAGGAAAAAAGGTTTCAGAATTTATAGAAGAAAGGAGGAAAAATGGCAACCTGTGACTAGTGACACTATAAGAAATAATTTTTTCTTCTTTGACCTATGCCAAATGTTCAGGTAACAGTACAAGTGATGGATTTTGTCCTACATGCTCCAAGATGTAACAATAGTCCACTTATAAATTCTATGTTCTCATTGCTTTATGAAGCAGATGGGCTTATCTCTAAGATGCCATACAATAATATGCAAAAATCTTTTTTTATGATTTTAAGTTTCAAATTTGGAGTGCATATTACATTCAAGTAAATATGGTACTTTCAAACATCTTTTTTATATTTCATTCCAAATAATTTTCAAATTACTTTTATAAAATTAATTCCTGATACTGAATGCATTTGAACATAGCTTTAATTTTACTAAAATTAAAAATTGTGGCTGGTTAAGCTACATAATTTTGTTTCAATAAATTGTTAACTTTTTATGCATACCCTGAAACACATAATGATTAAATAACTTGCTATGTAAAAGAATTAGATACCGCAGATATTTACCAAAACCATTAATTTTCAATAAAAAGCTAACAGATATTTCTTTAATAACTCTATTTTAGACAATTATAAGTGTAAAATAAAAATAGTATAATGGGACGCTTCACTATTAGCCCTTTATAAGTCTCTCTTAGCATGAGACCACACAAATGGAGATAAAAAATTGCTTATGGTTCTCCTGAAAATGAAAGATTCATTACACTAAGGTAACCCATTCATCCCTGATAAGACCAAGGTCCTGAGCTAGATTTGTTCCACGCTTCAATAAATTAATACACATCAGCATATGGCCAAAATTCAAAATAAATAATATACATGTAATTTGTCAATTGTTGGAAAGTAGCTACTTGAAATACTAACGTGCAATGAACATGCAAGTTAGAAGCAATAAGCAGTTTCCTCCTGCAGTTATCTCCCCCCACAACCAACAATAATAATTTGAGGCTATGCTTAATAGATTGATTAGTTTGAATTTAAGCATGAAAGTGTGAAGAAGCGATAGCAGAAGAGTACTGAAGCATTCTATCATATTTTCTAAAAAAATGCATCATTATAGTAACTTGCTAAAAAAGAATTTCCATTTATTATACAAGTTAATTTAGAGGATGCAATGCTAGTGAAATGGACCATGTGTAATTCAAACTTTTCAATAGCTAGTGGGGGGAGATCATAAATAGCTATCATCTACAAGCATAAAAAGCATAAGAATGCACTGCTTTTAAAATCTGTCAGAATGTATGACACACTATTTTCATTAACTAAAACCATCAAAAAGAAAAATACAACTTAGTTGTTTATAAGGTGCATATGCATGCTGCACTGTACTTTACAGCCATATTTTTCACTGCATGATTTGTATGACAAATCTATAGAAAAAACATAAATAATATTACTCCTTACACCAATATCATTTTTACAAAACAGTTGAAAATGCCACAAAAAATATACTTACCTTGCATTACATTCACACTTATTATATAATTAAAAATCCATAATCATACACACATTTTTTTATGCAGATAAAAAACTTCTCATTTAGTTGCATTACCTGAGGAACATTAAAACATGTTGAGCAGTACGAACTGCGCTTACGTCCAATTCTTGGAAAACTTTCTTCTGCATCTTCAAAATACTCCATTGTAGTGGACCTCCCAGCAATTTAGAACAAAATCTGATTTCTGTAATAGCCATGAATATAGCAATATATTAACATTCTAACCATCTTAAAAAATCTCACACATTCAATTAATTTGTGACAGTAAATAATAATAATAATAATAATAATAATAATAATATATTAACTTTATTACAGACCATTAGTCTATTAGAGCTTCAGTCAAAGACTGAATATTAGAGGCAATTACATTAACAGTTATGCACCATACAGATTAAAATCAAGAGAATATGTGCCAAACATAATTTGAGTAATCAATATTTTATTTTATTTTATTTGCAATGGAAGCAATGGAACAGTAGTAAGACAAACCAGGTTTGAATAGTTGGTCAACAGCAGATGATTGAGCGATTAGTGTTATGTAGTAATGTTTATTTCTCATGCATCAACATACAGAATTTTTTGTTAACAAAATAAACACAAAATAAAAAAAATTTCTTTTAAATATAACAATTAGGAACAGTGCCTTCAGCAATTCCAGAAGGCACTAACTCCAATGAAAATTTATTCCAATTTGATTGGCTCAGCCCCCCAGTCCCTGGTTCATCAGCAGCTACCTACTGGAATATCCAGCAGCTACCTGGCTCCGATCCAGCCAAAAACAAAACACAACATTAAAAGTAATTTACACATTCAATACAATATTAAGTTATATTTCCTACAATACTATACCTCCTTCCCCTTTTTTAATTGAACCCATTTGGCCAAATTTCTATCCTTGAGAGTTGCTTATTCCTTAGGACCTTATACACACTAACACCCTGGGAGTCATCAATAATAAAAACTGTTTACACAATAGAGGAGGAGCAGAAGAAGAAGAAATTTCCTGTTAACACTATTTATACATTTTTACTGTCACTTTTCCTATACATATATTTATTAATAAAAAGTTTTTTTTTATTTCAGTTTGCAATTTCCTTTCCTTTTTGAGTTTTAAATGATTCAGGCAGTTTGTTATACAAAATTTTACCATTAGCTCTTGGATAATTGTTCCATACCTAAGCGGTACAATTGCAGTAATCCGTATTTAGGAGTTTGACATGTTCATTATTTACAACCAATAGGATTTCCTTATATAATCTCAATATATTAGGTGCAGAAAATTGTAGAGTAGAAATGCAGTACCAAAATATGCATTTTCAGGATAGAAACAAGGAGCTGCACTACATGCGTCAACATTAAATCTGCCACGTTAGAGTCTTAGATTGTGAAATTTGTGACAAGCTAGATGTAAACAAAATGCACTCTTGTACAATACTAATTGCTGTAGCCAGGTATGTCTGATACTCAATGCAGCATCTGTATTTTGCCTTCTAGATGGTAAGGTTATACCGAATGCTCATCTTGAAATTAGGCAAAACTTATGGTTCCAACCTGATGGCACCCCTGCATATATTTCACTTGCAGCTCGAAAATACCTAAGAAAACATATGGTGACAAATGGATCGGGTGTTGTGGATCAAAGCTTTGCCCTGAATGATACATAAATTAAGTACACACATGTAATATTTAATTTCTCATTGTGTATCAATACTCATTAGTTCAGACAATACATACACACTTGTAGTGTGAGTTATATTTCATTTTGACTGTCAAATGAAGATGTTTCATATCAGATTTCAATTATTATCATGCAGAGCTCCTGTTATTGTACTGCATCTGCAACACTTCAAAATGCTTAGATTGGTACTGCCTTTGTACTCTACAATTTTCCCACTGTGATTGCTTTTCCATATCCCTGTATATTAAGATTATAGTTAATATTTTAGATTCCTTAAAAATACTTCTAAATAAGACTCTCTTATCTACCCTATATATACATCTCAAAATAACTTTTTTCAGAGACTAGCATCCTATTCATGTTTATACTACATGTACTTCCCCAGACTTCAATTCCAAAACCGAACTACAGATAGATATATCATAATACTTTAGTTTAAGACTATCTGTATGTAAGTATTTTGATATAAAAATAAAGTCTATGTGGTTTGTGAACAATAACTGATCAAGAAGAACTAAGAAAGTGACATATGTAACCTCTTCTATTGCTTCCATTAATGATTACATTTACATCTGGATGTTCATATCTATTATTCTAGTGATACAACATTAGTGCATGCATTTTCTGCATATTTAATGTTAAATTATTGTTTAATAAATATTTGTGAATAACTTGATTGATCTGCTATGATTTGTTCTAATCAAATAAGAGCCTTACAAGTAAATAGTAGGGTTGTATCATCTGCAAATCATACACCTTTACTCAAGTATATGCTTGTTATTCACATATATCAAAAACAAAGGCCCAGTACAGATACATGTGATACTCCAAATTTAACTATTTCATAGCTTGAGTTAGTTATGACATTTTCATTTTTGTCGTGAATTTCTGTGCATTGCTGCAGTTTTGTAAGTAATTTTGTAGAATTGCTCTAAATTTAACCCCTAATTTCATATTTTTGAACATTCTCCTGGTAATATGAGACATTAACTCTAAGACCTTGGACTAGTCGAGGAATAAGCCAGTCACTTTGTTGTCAAGAACTTTTGAGTATTCAGTAAAAAAGATCTGCTATTGCTGTTTTGAATATATATAAAAATAACCCTCCTCTGAACTTGCCCAAAACCAAAACAGTTATTTGCTGATGGTACAAATATCATACTTAAAGACACCAATAAAACGGTTATTTGCTGATGGTACAAATATCATTCTTAAGACACCAATAAAAACAACTTGCAATTAAAAATCACATAGACCTCAAGCAGATTGGAGCGATGGTTATCGAATAATAAACTGAAATTAAATGTCAACAAAACTGTAGTTATGCTCATTTTAAACCATGCCATTATTCTTTATTCAAGAAATATGAGCACACAAAATTTCTAGGTGTATGAAATGACTCCAATTTGTCATCGGATGGTCACATAGTGCATTTAGTTCCAAAATTTTGTGATTTGTATTATGCATTTGAAATACTGTCTAAAGCAATGCTATTTGAAGCTTTGAAATATCTTTACTATGGACAGGTAAACACACTACTTGAATGGGGAGCATCATCAAAACCTAAGCAGATCTTAATATTACAAAAAAGAATAGTAAAAACTTATGAATTTACCAATCAGAAAAGTAGAGTTTTCAAAGAACTTAGAATAATGTCAATCCTTTGCATATACATATTTTAGAATCTGTTTCATTCATCAAAACTATGATTTCCTCCAGACAAATTCAAATTTTCATGAGTGCAACATGGAAAAATCCAACAATATATACTTTAATTTACCTAGAATCACCAGAATTCTTCATGGGGTATTCAGGTTATATAATCATCTTCCACACCAAATCAAACAATTCAGTCATAAACAATTTAAAAAATCAGTAAAACAAAATCTGCTAATTTATTTGCCATTCTGTAGCAGTGAATATTTGCAACTTAAGTTTTAAATACTAAATTAGTTTTAAAGTCATTAGTTTTAAAGTCAACAGTTTTTAGTAATGATACAATCCTGTATTTTGAGGGAATGTAGGCTTTTACAGACTTAGAGGTATCTTCCAGGCTGTTAGGCTAAGATAAGAGTTCCAGACATTTCGTCCACAACTATGGCATGTATGAAGTCTCTTTGGAGAAGACATCACTGCATCTCATGCGTTGGTAGTCAGTATCACTATATTTATATTGTGAGCGCCCTCTGCTGTTTGGTCTGGGATGAGCAGAGGTCAGATGGCTGGTGGGAGGGGCTGGCTTCTCCTATGTTGTTCTCTTCTGATTGGTTCACTATGTTTTCTTCTATTATATGCCTAATTTTGTTTTTGATTACTGGATGCCAGTTGCTATTTAGTTTTGTTTCTTCTTTCTTATTGAATTTTTATTCAGGTTAAAATATAGTGAATGAATTCATAAACAAACTTCAAAAAACAATTCCTAATACTGGTACTTCAGTACTCAGACTTACAATCAGTAAAGGTTATTAACTGTACAAACTTAATTTCTGACTCACACTTTTGTTTTAGTGCAAAGATTGTGCTTGTTTAGCTAAACATAGTTCTTTAATGTTTGGCTTCAACTGACTTAATTTAGTCTTAAATGGGATTAAACTTACTTCTGTACTTGTTTTTTTATATAAATTAGAGAAGAAAATGTACATTTACACATGAAAGTAGTCACAAATACCAACAATCATTGTACAGCTTTTCCTGAAATCATTGAATATTTGTTATTATTTGCCAGTCAGAAGTCTGTTAAATCCATTTTCTCAATCATTTGCCTGTGACTTCTGTCATATAATAGCTCGATTAATTTATCTTTCTCAGAAGGGGTTAGGGTTTCTGGTAAGGCACCAGCAATAGAAAACAGGTCTATTAATATAAAATTCTGAATCCAGGTTTTCAGGTAAGTATACATTGAAATCTGAGATGAGACTCCCAAGGTGCTTCTTAATATTTGCTGAAGTTCACAGCTTCATTTTCCAAGCATACAACAATGGAAAGGAAGATTTTATTCCAGTATTGACTTCTGTCATCATGAAGCTTAGTTTTTTCTTAGGAGCTCCAATTTTATCCTGTACAAAGAATAAGAAGTAAGCACACCAGTAAACTCTTATTCAGCTGGTTGAGGCAGCAAAACATCTGCCGAACCAACTGGACAAGCAACAGCTCATCAGTGAAATAATTTAAGTGTGAGGATGAGTTGGAGAGAAAAATCTGCACTTCTGAATGAAGTTCAAACAGATGGCTCAATGCAACACACATCCACCTAACTTCAGTGTGAAGTAAAAGAGAATAATGCTCAACACCTATTTCATTACACAAAACAGGGAAAAAAAAAAAAATAAATAAATAAATAAATAAAAAATAAAAAAAGAACTTGCAAATTCATAGCTCTTGACTTAACAAAGTTGACAACTTTCACACTTTTATTTAAAACTGTCTTTAGAGCAACATATATCCTTCTCGCAGCTAAAGCCTCACGATGAATGCTACAATGTATTTTGCATCTGGGACTATTTCTTTAATCTTGCAACAATGCCACTGTGTTTCACAGTCATTGCACATGCTTCATCAGAACAAACATGAACACAGTTATTCCATTCTATACCATTAATTTTCATAAATTGGTCTAATTTTTAAAATATTTCATTTGAGGTTGTTCGAGCAGGCAGTGATTCATAACAGAATTCTTCCTTCCATCTATAAATTTTATACAAGTAAGAAGAAGGGTGATGTATGTATCAGAGTTTCATCCAATTACATGGGAAAATATTGATTACGACAAATTTTTTCTGTTAACTGCTGCTTAACATTTGCAGACAAATCTAGAACACTTTGGGATATGGTGTCATTGGGTAATGGAATAACTTCAAGTTGGTTCCATCTCCAATATATGTAAAACCTATGTTGTACTTGTGTATTATTTGTGTATGGGGCTTTTTGTTGCTTTCTTGTACAATGATGTCCTCTGTTGGATGTTTAGCATTAGAATAGTGGTGTCTGACAGAGCGGAATTATTTACTTTGCTTACACTCATTTCTACCTTTGAGCTTTTTGAGCAGAGTCCTTCAATTAATCACAAATCCATGTTCTGGTTTACTTCTTCTGAATCTGGCACAAACTACATATAAATCTGACAGTTTAATAAATAAAATCTCGCATTCAACAATAATGTAACTCCAATAGTTTCTTAAATGTAACTACATCTTGCAGCTAAACAAACAACAAAATGTATCCAATTGTTGTCTGATCAAATATATTTTAATTGTGGTCTGCCATTCTTGTAGGATTAAAATTAAGCTTACTTATTATTTTTATACACTATCACACTAAATTTTTATTATAATGTAAAAATCTATTCTTTCCGTTTATTTAGAGAACTGTCAAATATTTGTTGTTTGTAAAGCAAATGTTAATTAAACTTATTTGCTAAAAATTTTACATGCCTCCTGACAATAGCTCACATACCACCAATGGTACATGAGAACCCATTGTCTACATAGTTGTTGACAAGCCCTGCAACAGAGGAGTCTTAACATTTCTATTTGCAAGATGAATACTTTCTTACTGTGGATTGAAATATTCCTAATCTCAAAATGGAATGAAATATGCATTTTGGTTCACAAGTCCACCCAAATTTCTCAGAGCAAAGCAGGCAAAGCTGAGCTTTTGAACTCTATATGTTTCTTCCGATTTAATTCCTTGTCAATTTCTAGCCCCAAAAAATTGGTGTGAGGAACTTTTCTTATGACAAATTATTGTAACTATTAGCTAATTCTAATATCTGCTTGTTTTAGTTTTAACTAAATAAAATTTGTTTTGGCAAAGTGTTATTAAAGCTTATTAGCTTCAAACCAAATACTTAGCACCTCTAATGTTTTTGTAGCTTAGTTTAAAAGCTGAGCGACTACCTAGAAATGGGTATCATCAGCAAAAAAATATCTTAGATTCATCGCTTAGGCTACAAGGTAAAACATTGATACACATTAGAAAGAGAATAAGGTCCCAACATTGAGCCCTATGGAACACAAAGTTTAATAATTACAGCCATTGATTCGCAACTATTGATAATGTTTTGGCCTTTATTAATTATATATGATGCAAACAAAATTACGGTAGCTAGTCAACACCTTAGAACTTCAATTTCTATAACAGCAGTTCATGATTTATGCTATCAAAAGCCTTAACCAAGGCACAAAATATTCTCAAGAGGAAATTTCCTTTGTTTAGAGTAAATAATATTTCAGTAGTGAGATTAAACGTGGTACTGTTCATTGACAATCCCCTCCTAAACCCAAACTGAGATACTGATAAAATATATTGTTTCAGTCAAGATAATGTGCAATGCGATTATACATGGACTTCTCAACAACCTTTGAAAATGCCATTAAGAGTGAAACTGGTTTATAACTGGAGAGTACAAATAAATAAATAAATTGACTAAACCTTAATATATTTACATAATCATGTTTAAATTTCTTTAATTTCTGTGTACTAACTATTGAACCCTTGTCTTCAGCTCACCAACAGTTTCCTGCTGGAATAAAACTGAAGGGTATACATTTAGTAGAGAGGTTTAATTAGAGAGAGGTTTAATACCAGCTTCATTTTTTCTGGAAGTATCTCCATTAAGAATGATTACAAAAGTGACTGAGCTTCACATAATTCATGAGAACAAAAAGTTAACAACTTGGTGCTTATCCCATCACAACCATGCGACTTAAAAGCCTTTTGGGGGGAGGTCTGTGCCCAATCCTTCTAAATAAAGCTTTTCTGAGACCAACTTTAAGCAAGGCATATTTTATCATGTATTTTCTTTGATGACAATTTTTTAAGAAAGCATAAAAGTAATGGGGGAGGAAAAAGTCCATTGAGATGATATTTTGAATAATGTACCTATATTCAGTTTTAAAGAACTGAATAGAAATGTCTTTTGTTTTCCTAAAACAAAGCCACGTACTGCATTGTGGTTGCAACAAAAAAGCATATACTTTTATTAAAAGCTGTCTCAGTGTATAATGAATGTCTAAATTGGTTGGAGAAATTAAGAACCTTGAATTTTAAGAGGAAAAGTTTGTATAACTGAAGTTCAAAAGTGTATTTTAATCTGTAAATGATAAATTGTTGTGATTATATGTGTTATGATCAGCTATATAATTTAAACATATTTCTTGATCAAACCAGTTCAATGCTTTAAATATTCGTCAATGAACAATAATTATATATTTTAGTAATACCAAACATGTAGCCTCCATTCTGAGTTATTGGAAAAATACACATATATACATTAAAAAATTTTAAAAATCCCCCTTATTCCTGCACTTATTGCCAATGTAGATATTTCCACCCAACCCCTCCCCCCCTTCACACTTATTTCAATTTGATGGACAGATAGAATAGGATACTGATTGACTCTCTGATAGATGTAATTTTAGTCAAATACAATTTTAAACTCCAAGGTTATTCTTAAGTTTTATAATTATGTTTTGAGCAGGCGAGATGTTTTACAACAAATCAGTACTTTTCTTAAATTTTGATGCTTTACACTAGCAATTGGCCTGAATTTTTTCTTTTTACATTTAATGTGAGAATAATATGCATATAAATATGGAATGTTTTAATCTACCGTTGTTTTCCATGTTTGATTTCATGATGCCTTACATTTTAGAATTTGTTTCCTATATTCAGCTAATAACTTCTGGTAACCCTAACCAACTGTGTCAAAAAGTTGTTCTCTATGTTAATGGTAGGATTCTAATTCATGTATAATATACACACACTGAGAATAGTAGGGCCAAAAAAAAATGTTTGTTTTCTAATGGCTGTGCTTATGTTTCTGTTAATTTGCATCATGAGCACTAAGAGAACAATGTCTTTGTTTCATACTAAGAGTACAAAACTGTAAAACACTCACCTATATTTTTTCTTTTTTTGCCATATTATTCTCGTTATGCGATAAATGAGCAAGAACATTCTGAGTCAATTATTTTGGTTGAATTCCTGGTACTTTGGAATTCTAATTTAAAAAAATAATAAAAAAAAAACAGTACATTCTACGAAGAATCTAATGCAAATGTATGTAATCAATTTGTTCACCATCCTACTTCTACATTTCTAGGGGCATTAACAATGAAATAAAAACAAAATGGGTAATATTAATTTCCTCGCTACGCAATTAAACTCCTAAGCCCACTTAGCTTCCAAAATTGAATACAGTTTCTAATACAATACGTGGAATTGCATGCTCTCACAAACTGACCCTCCTCCCATTAATAACATTCTTCGCGATCGATATTGTAGTGCTGTCACAGCTACGTCCAAGAACTTACCCGGTTCCTTTGTCTAGAATTGTCAAAACACTAAATCAAACAATAGTGTTCGATTTCGCAGAATAACACTTCTTAAAACTTAACCAAAATTCCAAGACCTCTTTACCTAAATCGGTCATATAATATTGTCCATCAGGCTTCATGAACCATAAATCTCAACTACCGTCCGCCTCATTATCTGGTGACTACAAGAAAAATAATGGCGGACAAGTTTTATAGCCCTAGATCCGGCTCTAGGGTCGCCAACCTAATGTTTAATTACAATGAATTTGCTATATTTATAAATAAACGAGTTCCAACAATGTGCACGATACGAGCCTGCTCATTTGAACAGAATTTTCTTTTTGAATATTTCAGAGTGTAACACTTTATTTAACGCTATGACAAAAATTGTCATAGCGTTAAATAAACATGTAAGGCTTATTTTTTCCTCCCACATATGAAAAAGAAATCGTGTGGAGAAGAAGCCAGAATTTCTTACAGAATTTCAGATTAAATACAATTACAATTATAGATATAAAGTTCTGATATCATTGAATAAGACAAAAACTGTTGTATACTCTTAAAAAGTGTTATAGCTTTCCCACGCGAAAATAAATTTACTAAACGTGCAATCGGGCAACTTCTTTTAGTAATAACAAATACTCCCAATACTTTCTCACTTACACTACACATTTCAAGGAATATTCTTCGAAATGACAGCATAAAATACAAAGCTCAAATATGAACGAAACTCACTATAATACTTCAGAAAGTTATTTGTGTACGTCTGTAGCTAAGCATTATCATTCCAAGTTTGCTTATTTTCCATTCAAACGTAAATATTGTAGAACAAATTTACCTTTTGCATTTTACTATTGAGGTGCTAACTTTTTTGACTGTACCTCTCGAAATTTCACTCCAAACATTGTTCTTTTATAAACAATGTATTGTATTAAGATAGGAATCATAAACTTTCTCTTAATATAAAAGCACTGCTTAATTTTCATAATTGAACGACAATTTATATTATAAAAATAATATTTACTAATTTAAATTGTTTATACAATGGCTTCTTGTGATTTCGAACAGCTTCAAACCATATTATGGTTGCTTTGTAACTGAAACTACAATTCACTGTTACTTACATCATGATTGAACCAAGCCGGCATTACATTATCAGCTAGAATAATACACACGCGCGCGCGCGCGCGCACACGTGTGTGTGTGTGTGTGTGTGTGTATGAATAGTTCAGATTAATGTCGGTATTTTACATCTAATGTTACGACACATGCTATAGAGTAAATCAATTTGGAACTTTGAAATTTGCTTCATTTAGTCAGCAGTAGTTAAATTTAAAGTCACAAGTACTTATTTTTTGTACAGTAGATGTTATTTATTACTGCACCCATCCCCAAATATAGATTACCAACGTGGAACTACTTTCATTGCGTTCATTGCTACTGTGTTGTACTTGGATGTACATGTCACTTTGACATAGGTCACGTGGCTTTATTTTGATCGGGATCACTCTAAGGGTAAATAGGGAATAGTGAAACGAATTCTATATATGGCCAGACTGCTTTAATCTGATCTCTATGGTTTCTTTGGAGCTCTCAAAATACTCGGTTACCTTCTATAGTCCTTTTAATTTGATTAAAATGCTATGCAATCAAGAAGGTTTTAAGTTTCCAGAACAGAGGATATTGCGGGAGCGAGATCATGCAAGGGTAAGTACGAAAACATATCAAACCGTACCTCGGTCAATTTGTCCTTAGCGATGGGACATGAATGAACCGGTGCATTGTCACGATGAAACATCTTCTTGGCCACTCCAGACGTTTTTCCGCGATCGCTGCCTTCAGTCCCTCCTAAAATGATGTGTATTATTTGCCAATGATGGTGTTCCCCCTTCTCCGAGTAGTCAATAAAGAGAATTCCTTTTGCGTCCCAGAAAACTGAAGCCATTTTCTTTTTAGCGAATGGAATGCATTTCGGCTTTTTTCGGAGCCGATTTTCCTCGTATGGCCACTGTTTCGTTTCCGTTGTATAGTAATGAATCCACTTTTGATCCATAGTCACAAAGCGCCATACAAAAATCGAATGAGTTCCTCTTAAACATTTTGAAAATACTTGGCAGATGTATGCATGCGATTTCGTTCCGGAGTGAGCAGATATGGCATCAATCCAAGTTTTTTTCAAGTGTAATTCATTATGCAAAATAAAATTAAACTGTTCAGTTGATATGTGCATGGCCACTGCTAGCTCGTACAGTTTCACTAGTCGACAGTTAAAAGAATATCATAGACTTCATGGTGAAGTCTACGATTGAACTCATTTACCTAAATTTGAACTGTTTCACAGAAAGGGCGTGCTTCACCCAATGTAGACAAAACTCCCTCGTGCTATTTTCCCTTTCAGAAAAAACAATTGAACTACAACACGTTTTCAATTTTATCCATTTTTCACTTTCGCTTAAGGCTAAGATGACCATGTTTTAAAACAAGAAAATATGACATTTTAATATTTGTCTCAATGAAAAAAAAGGGCATAGAGCACTCTAAAAATTATTGTCATAAATACTTAGGTTTGAAAACTAATAATAAATAAATATGTGTAACTTATATGATATAGTAACATTGAATTCACTCCAGTCAAACAATGCTTTAGAATTATTAATGCAGCATTCATTGATATTTTACTGATGAATGGATCTTCTTTAGTAAGTCCTATATATTACACAGCATTTTGTAAAAGTTAATACAAGTATGATTAAAGTTGATCTTATTAATCAACATGGCTTTCAAAGTTAGTACTGAAAGAGTGTTTTTGTCACTTGTCCACAAATATTCAGGTAAGTAAACACTCGTTCAGTAGGGGCGTTAGATCCAGATAAGCAAAGAAGTTCAATATTTAATGAAAATTGGAATAAGACATATTGTGTACATTAAAATGTGAAATAATTTCTACCCAAGAGTCGCTAGCAGATGTACTTTACAACCTTCTTTTTGTTGTTGTTGTTGTTGTTGTTGTTGTTTTTTTTGTTTTTTTTTAATATTTTCGGTGTTATGCATTGTTTAACACGTACTTATCATAAAGACGGTACCATCTTTACAGACGAAGGAGCCACTTCGCGAATGATATATTCAGAAATCCATTATTATATCTTTCAATTAGGATATCCCTGCCTTAGTAGTAGTGGTAGTGGTAGTAGTAGTGGTAGTGGTAGTAGGTAGTAGGTAGTGGTGGTGGTGGTGGTAGTAGTAGTAGTAGTAGTAGTAGTAGTAGTAGTAGTAGTAGAGGTAGTAGTAGTAGTAATAGTAGTAGTAGTAGTAGTAGTAGTAGTAGTAGTAGTAGTAGTAGTAGTAGTAGTAGTAGTAGTAGTAGTAGTAGTAGTATTGAAGTGGGCGTTTGATAGAGTTTTAGAGTCCTCCCGCAATTCCACCAAGGGCTTTTTGTGCTGCCCCCAAATCTCTTGTAGTACTCCAAATTTCGTGTTCTTGACGAGATCCAGAACCTAACTTCGTATACTGGGATTGTCCTTGCTTAGATATGGTTGAGGGCCGAAGAGTTGGTATCTTCTTCTCTCCAAAACTTCACACTCCAGGAGTACGTGCTTCCCTGTCTCGTGGGATTGGCCGCAAAGTCTACAAATGGGCTCTCCCTGAAAGAGTCCCGTTTTATGGAGATGTTTCCTAAATTGACCATATCCAATTATTAATCCACCACTCTCCTTAAATTTTTCCTTCCCAACATCAGAAGTGCTTTGGTAAGCGTGGGGTTAGGTCCCTGACAAGGTCTTTCCCAAGGGCTTGCCCTGGGTAACTGCACCTTCGTATTTTATGTTTCTCTCTAGTCCATAATTTAATTGTTGTCCTTAATGTGGACTCAATAGCTCCACTAGCTGGTTTCAGTTCTATTAAGGGGCTAGATGCTCCTTTCTGGGCCAGTTTATCCGCGGCTTCATTTCCTGTCAGTCCTATGTGACCTGGCACCCACCTCAACTCAACAGAGTTGTTGTTCGACAGGGATATTAGTTTTTGAAGGTAATCCCACACAACTTGGAAAGGAATTGGTAAGAATCAAGTGTTCGAAGTACAGCTTGACTATCCGAAAGGATCATGTTTCCCATAGTAGCCCTTTCTCTGTAATTTTGCACACAGGTTATGATTGCTAAGATCTCAGTCTGAAACATGATGTACTCCCCGAGGCTTGTGCTAATGTTGGTCCTGGGACTCCTGCCGGCTCAGGCTTAATTGAGAATTCATGAACTGTCTGTATACCACATTAGTGTCCTCTGGTCTTCTTTGACTTTGATCTTTCCTGCCACTCAAATCAAAATGGAATATTTGTCCTATAGGCTCGTTGAAAACAGAATTGGGTAATCATGAGATCAGGTCTCGTTTTCAGTTCCGGACTATCCGCGATCTCTAATATTTTAGTATGTCCGGGATAATACCTTTCCTCCGTCTTCCTGGATGTACTAATATGTAGGGTGCAAATCAAGCTTCCGTTTTAAGGAATATATCCAATGGTGTGAGATCTAGCAGAATCTCTAGTGCGATCATTGGGTGCCTACAAAAGCTCCCGTTGTGCACATACAGGCAGGTCTTTCCAAACATGAAAATTTTGATACCACTGCGTTTATATCATCTTTGGCCACCTTAGCAAGATTCCATAGGTTAATTGTGGTCTACTAATTGCGGGGTATAACCATCTGTAGATCATAGGTTTCATCCCTCATGGGGTTTCGATAAAGTGTCTGCTGGTCACGAGTGACCATTTTGCTTTTCGAATAACTTTCTCTATATGAGCATTCCATGTAAGCTTCCTGTCTAGCAGTACACCGAGATATTTAGCTGTTGTGGAGATTGTCACCTGTGTTCGTGAAAAGTTCAGGTTGTCTAAACCTTGAAAACTTTTCTTTCTCATGAACGATCCAACCACTGTTTCCGGGGGGTTTACTGTAAGTCCCTTCTTTATGCACAAGTGTTTGATTGTCATCAGTCCATCATTCATGATGTCCGTTGTCATCTGGGAAAATTTTCCCATCACAACTAAGGCTATGTTATCAGCATATGTCTGTATATAATATCCTATATCGTTCATGTTCACCAGTAAGTTGTCTAACACGAGGCTCCATAATAAGGGGGATAAAATTCCTCCTTGCAGGCAGCCCATAGTCGCAAATATCTCTGTGTTTCTCCGAGAAATGTTTCTTGCATATTCCTGTTGCATAGCATGGAATTTATCCATTTACAAATTGTATTATTCACTCCATGATTGCGAACAGCTCGAACCATGGACAAGTACGTGATATTATCAAACGCTCCCTCTAATCCATAAATGCAACTAATGCGGTTTCTTTCCTGGCCATAGAGTCCTCAACTCTCACCACTAAATTGTGTAAGGCCGTATCATAGAATTTTCCTGGTTGGTAGGCAAATTGATGGCGATACAGCGGTGCTTTAATAAGTCCTATTCTCGAATATATCTTTCCACCAGCCTTTCCAATGTCTTTTAACAATTAAGAGGAAAGACTGATGCACCTAAAATACTCAGAAGTGGAGTAATCTACTAGCCCTTGCTTTGGAATAAATACCACCCTGGCAAGTCTCCATGGCAAAGGTATATAGACAAAGGCTACACTTTCCTGAAAAGATGGCAGAGTAGTATATAAACGGATTCAGACCCTTTCTGCAGTAAAAAAAAGGAAGATGTCATTCCTTCCTGGAGATTTAAAAAGGGCCATACATGTTGTTGGCCCGTTTAATGTTAACAATCGCGACAATCTATCGGACCAACTTCCAGTCCTCCGAGGATGACCTAAATGCATGGTTCCCCTCATTGTGACTGAATTTTCGCCACTGTTGTCATTAAATTTACAACCAGGGAAGCGAGCCTTAAGAAGCATCTTCAGTATATCTTCAGCTGTGTTAGTATAACCTCCTGTGAGTTTCTTTAAAACCGAGTGGAGTTGTACATTCCCATAGGCCATTACCTTCTGGATTCTGATAGCTTCTTTCAGGCTCTTGATCTCCTGACAGAAGTTCCTCCAGGAGATTTGTTTGGCTTTTCGGATAGCCTTATTATAATCTGTAAGGGCTGAATGATATTCCTCCATTTTTTATTTCTCTTAGCTTTATTGAAGAATTTCCTAGCCCTGGCCCTTAACTTACTAACTTCTTTGGACCACCATTTCACCTTTATTGGTCCAAACGTATGGTTATAGGACAATTATCCTGATAACAGTCTCTAATAGCATCCTGTATGAGGTATGCCGCCGTGTCTAAGTCTTCAAAAGATCTAACACCTTAGATTTTTCCAAGCATAACCGCGAGATCCTCCTTATAGGTGGTCCAAATGGATCTTCTTGGATTCCTGAAAGATGTTTCACTAGTCTTAACGTTCAGTAAACTGAATATATTTATGATCTGAAAAAGTGGCTCGTCTGAAACGTGTCATTCTATAACCAGATTGCTGATGTGATCTGTTTCAAAAGTAATGTCGATGACCTATTTTTTAATTCTGTTACAGAAAGTGGGTGTATTCCCGATATTAAACAAATAAAGATTATTGGTGAGCAAATTGCTCAATAAAGACTCACCTCATTTGTTGGTGTTGGTACTGTCCCCGATTTCGTGGTGGGAGTCGGCCTCGCACTCAACTAGTAGTTGCTTGCCATCCTCCACCATCCGTTCCAACAAGAACTCTAGTTCTCTTGGTGGGGGATCGCCTCCGTCGTAAGGTAGGTGTACAGAGCTCAAGATAAAGCTTCTGTTCCCCTCTCCCAAGTAGAGGTGTATTTTCACCGTTGTCGTGTCTCTGAAAGGAGACTCATATAATGGTAAGGCCTGCACCCCATTCCTGACTAAGATACAAGTACTCATGTCATTAATGGAGGATCCCTGCCTTAAGTGTTACCCAACTGTAGTCCCGTAAACCCCCAATGGGTGCATCCATTTATTTAAATATTCAGCTGCAATTTGTTTAAATTGTATAATACCTGATGACAAACCCCCCTTTTCCAATTTACAAAGAATTGATCTGACAGCTGATTTTATGAAGCAATATTTACCCTAGATAATGGCATTCGTTTTTAAATCATTTAGTACAGAAATATCTCAAAAACCGCAATTGCTTGACCTCCTACTCTTTGAACTGCAGAGTGAAAATATGATACTTGGTTGTGAAGAAAGTACAGCCATGCTTGTGATAAATAATTTTCAAAAAATGATTTATTTATTGAGATTCAAAATATGATCTCAGAGGAACAAGTCGGTCCTAGTGGTCTAGTGATAACTATACTTGTCTGGTATAGTTGGTATACTTGGTTTTAACCAAGACTGCGGGCTCAATCCAGGCCTGGGTCGATGGGTTTTTTCGGGCGTAAAAATTTCCGTGGGAAGGGAAGTAAAGCCATGTGTCCCGTGTCGCAGATTTTCGGCACGAAAAAGAACATCAAGTCTGAAAGAAGAGACCTCTGAGCAAAATTTATCGGCCTTTTCACGTCCCGAAGTGAATGGGATACTGATTACCTGAGATGCTAAAAAGTGTCTGTAATAAAACAAATCAATCTATCAACAAATCAGAGGAACAAACATAGTCAGATGTTCGACTGCAGGCAGTAAAGCAAGTCACCTTGTTTTTCTATACCCTAAAACTTTATTGTACTTCTAGTTTACAAATTCACAAAATTCTTTAATACTTTCAACCCCTACAGTATACACATAGAAATAATAATATATTTTAGAAACAACGCATTCATTATCAACAGAAATGACATCAGCAGCCATCTGGATTGTATTGTGAATTATATGAGCAGAACACCTAACCTCAGGTAAGTTATACCCTATATTTACTTTCAGTTTAGAGAAGACGTTGTTTACGTCATTTCTAGATACACCTTCAAAATTGTGGTATGTATTATCTGCACAAAGAACGATTGTTTTTTAATTTATTTTTGTATTTTCCAATCACTCACTCAAAAGCATAATAATGGTTTCTGGAGTTTCTTCAGGCAAAGATTTAGAATCCAACATTTTAATCCCTCATTAGGATTAAAGCACCTAAAAACAATGGAAATGTTTTTAGTCCCTGTGATTAGATTATCCATCATTATTGTAGGGTTAAAACATTTAGTACAATTGATTAGGCTTTACTACGGCCGTACATAAATTATGGTTCAAAAGTACATTGGATAAGTTTACAAGTACAGTCCACGGATCCGAAAGACTGATTGTGCTAGACAGTATAAGTGAACGATCCTTCAACATCAGCTAATTTCATATCTTTTTCACCAAAAATTTCACTTTAAAAAAAGCAACACGATGCTAAAAGATTTATTTGCATGCACAATTATTTTATGTTTTTCACTGTTTATATGTTGTGATATATTCGATCACCTCCCATGGTTTATACTGAAAATAGATGCACACTTATTGTATGGAATATCTGAGTCAGATTGTTTTAAATGTACGGGTATCTTTGCTGCAGGTCAATATTAAAAACACATTTCCTTTTCGGTGGTAGCATTATTTTTAAGCCTTTTAGCCCTGGCGGTTTACAAAAGTACACTGTATTGTAATATTTCACAAATTCAGAACACAATACTGTCTTCTACCAGAGTAATGAATTTCTTTCGACTGAAGCATATGCGTTTTAATGCTGGAGGTATTCATAAAAAATAGAGGGATTACGATTATTTATTTGGCACCATCTTACCATAGACGGCGCAGAGCGGTGCAGTTCAATTGTCGGCTACATCAATATTTACTGCACTTCCCCAAGCGAAGCCCCCACATTGTTGCAGGTGTATACGGATAATATAAACAGCGTTTTACTTTGTCAGCAATCTTTAATTTTTTCATGAAACTGACACTAAGCAAAACATGATGATATCTATAGTCATTGATACAAAAACTGGACATTTTGGCGTCCCGTTTTACGTTTAAAAAAGTGGGGCGGAGAATAAAAATTAAGAGTCTGTCCCGGCTAATGCGGTACGTCTGATCACCTTAGTGTTGAGTGCGTCTAGAAAATAATAAATTCTTTTGATTGCGATTTCACTCAGAGGAAGGAAAGAGTATCGATTCCTCCTATGGAATGGGCTTGGCGCCTTAAATAAAAGAATTATAAATAAAATATAGATACATCAGATTCATAATTTCATAATATCCAAACAAGAGGATTATAATGAACTTAGGCAAAGATTTTTATTTCTGCTACTTCGTGCCTATTTCATGTATAAAAAATGCGTAGGAACACAGTTTGCAGTAGTTCCGGTCGCGAGCGACCTCTGGTGATCCCATGGGATATTCTCAGCAGGGTCCTGTTTAACAAAAGTATGGTCCAACACATTACAAGAATACGGACTGGTAATTTGTAGTTATTAGTAAATTTCTGTTCCGCAAAGATTTCTGCTACACTTGTACTTTTACTACACTTATACTTAAAAATGTACAAGTGAATTTTCGTGGTTTTGTTCCACAAAAATATTAATATTAGTCGGGCATTGATAGTTCGTATAAGCTTCTCTACAAATGTTGGAACATTGGTAACTTCAAATACTAGCACAAAATTTATTATCTTTTTAATGATTTTGGGAGCCAATTGAACCAAATGTGCTACAAAAGTAATAGTAATGATGAGTAAAAATATGTATAAAGAATATATATTTGTGTACAATGATAATGTTAGGATAAATGCAAATAAAGCACGGCTTATGATTGATATGGACTTTTCCTGTTCCAAATGCATATTTCAGACCAGCATTTTAATTAATGTATTTTTTAAGACTCTTGCTGCTTGCCATAAAAATAATTTCTTTTCATTTTTCACTCGTATTTTTAAAGTTCTTGCTATGGCACGAAAATAATTTTTCATTCTCTTTTAGAATAATTTCTTTGGCACAATTTTCCCAGTTTTTTATGCTTATGAGAACGTAATTTTCAAGCATTATATACAAATAAATATAAAGAATCAAATGGCATAATAAAATGACCCGAAAACAATCGGGAAGCGCGATTCTTCTGCCTTCTCTCGACGGCTAAAATTGATGCTCCTAAAGATAGCATTATGGGACCGTGTCTCAAAGTGCATTATTACGCTTCCATGTGGATAAATATATAATAAAGTATTTAAAATATCATTATATCTGAGAAAAAAAAACAAGACTCGTTTTGCAGGAATGACAATGATCCGCTCCGTACATTAAAAATCACTAAAGAGTGGACATGACCTCACTCAAGCTATAGCGACGTATGACAAACAGCGGTTCCTCCATCTTGCTTTTATATGACGTCATTTGTAACTTTTTACTAATACTTTATCAATGTTGCAATTCTTTCGTGCAATAGAAAGTTACAAGACTATGCTTTACACGAACCTGCACTAATACACCTGTATGTATTAGACCACACTTTTGTGAAATAGGGTCCAGTGTGTTTGCAGTCTTGTCACAATGTTTATGATATTTTTTTTCTTTCATTTTTTTTAATTTTATTTATTTATTTACATGTTAGTAGTTTTTACATTTATGTTCCATCTATGAGAATTTGGAAGTTTTGACATTTACAGTAAAAGTAGTTAATACACATGCTTAGGCTTTCCCGGCCGGCGTTGATTCAGTTGAATGCAGATTCCTGGCTTATAGTCGATGACGTTTCGCCCGCGGAAGATTCCCGACGGACTTATGACCGAAATGTCAGCTGGACCACGGCCTATAAGCCCGGAATCTACATTCTACTGGTAAAAGTATTTGTTTACGTTTCTTAAATGGAGTTATACAGCTTTACCTAGTGAACCCCTAATGCAGGCTAGGGACTTGATACGCGGTTTTGGAGCCTATTTTCACGCGAGAGTAACCGCTAAGAAAGGTATAAGTTTTGCATGTATTCCGAACTGTTGTAATATTTCCATTAAATTAAATAAAACGTTTTAAGCATAGCAATTTTACTTCTGTCAAAGATAATCAATATTAAAATTGAGGTTAGGTTATATTATTAAATCTCAAAATACATAACAAATCTGTACGTTACCTCAAAGCTTGTTTGCATTTAAAATTTATATATTGCAAATAATATAAAATTATCGAAATTAAAAATATGTTTCAATCTTTGAACTTACAAAAAAGTTTCAAATCAACTTTAAGGGGTTTACTATAGATTACATGCTTTCTTAAGAGTTCTGTTGTACTCATATTCCCTCCCACATTCCAAGCATATGAACTGTCTTGATTCACTCGTTATTAACAAATAGTAATAATCATAATAGAGCACACTACTAACACACAACTTCCACGCTTAACACTTTTTAACTCATACTCCATGCTACAAGAAAGACTATTTTTATAGAAGTGGCATGATAATATTCACAACTCTGAACTAAGGAGACGTTGGTTTTCTCCACTCTATTCCTAAAAGGAGGCATGACTGGTGCACCAGGCATGTACACTCTGTAAGTATAAGTGTAAAATGTGATATGGCTGTTTCGTGGGCTCCCAAACTTCCAGCATGGTAATTTATCTGCATTAGAAAAAGTTTGTGGGACAACATATCATGTTCGTGTAAGGAATGTTGAAAACAGGCGGGAAATGTCCAGAATAGCCGCGAAAGGAACTAATTGTAGCTTTTTTTTTTTCTCGTGCATCTTCCTTTGTGTGAAATGTAATTATAAACACTTAGGGGAAAATGTTGTAAACTGTTTACATTTGTAAATGCTATGCAGTAGTTTCCTCAATCACCAGAAATAATATTGTTTTCAGCCTTGGAAGACGCTGGAGGTTGGCATACTGGGCAGGAAAAAATCGTACTTTAAATTATGGGCAGTAGTGTAATAGAAGCCAATTAATAACTTTTTAACTCGTTCCAGCTGGCTCTGCGTGATTACATGAGGATGTTAGAGTGACTGGCAGTTAGAAACTAATCATCTTCAACAAGGCAACCTGCACCTGTTTTTACCGTAATCGCGGCAATAACGGAGGTAATAAGACACATCAAGTTTATCAAAGATCATTATTAATCCATTGAGAAGTGACTCACAGTGTGCGTATCTTTAGTTATCGTGTGCTTTTATAACTGCAAGTACTTGTGATTATCATGCTTATGTGTGTTTACATGTGTTTGCAGCAAAAATAATGATCATATGCTATAACATTTCTGCTATCCCACTTCCGTTGTATAACTAAAAAAAGTTGTGTTTTGACTCCAGTATTTCTCCATATGCGATCTGCGTACCCCCCAGTGTTAACTATTGTAAACATATAACAAATGAGTTGGGCGCACCAATGAGCATTAATTATGTATTACCTGGCTAATTGCCAATAAAACTAGTAAATCCTTAAACTATGTCCATATAGTCCCAATTTCTTTCTTTTTAAATTTCCTGGTGTTGACAATACTGTTAATTTAACAATGCGCATCTCACAGTGTCATTTGAGGTTGCATATATCTAAAATTGCCTTAAATGTCCTCTGCTAATATTAATTCTTTTATATTCTGCAATTTGTACCATAAAGTAGTTGCAATTGTTCACATGTATGTCTTCCCTTTCCCCCCACACCCCCAACAGGGTGGTTAATCCAAATTTTTAGGTAGCCTTTATTTTTCACCAGGGTCTGAAAAGTTGATACACAAAAGTCATTTAAATGGTCATAGTTTGAACTGTTATGTATTAATTCAACTTTATTTCTTACACCTTTTCTATCAAGTGCATTTCATGCTGTTGGTACCCTGAGTACCATCCTCACTACACCTGCCTGCATTTTCTCCATAGTCCAATTTCAGTTATAAACATCAATGCACTTTTTAGAGTGGGTTACCAGTGTTCATCTTATTTTGCCTACTGCCATGCTTTATGTAACATTTTACCAAGTTCCTAAATTTTTTGACCTTGGGCATTTACAGAACCTTAATGAATAATGCATTCGCTACACATTAGTCTTTGGTGTTGCAGCATGCATTGCTGTGCAGATTGTAGAGGACCAGATCAATCATATCCCCAAATGTATACTGTGCAGTGTTCATTCATTGAAATTAGAGTAAAAGTAACAGTTATTTCATATGTGTGCACCTCCCCTAAAAGAGCAAATGAGATTTCTCACTCCTTTAGGAATATGTTAATGTTTCCATATGGTTTTTACCCCAGTTCAAATCAATGGAATATGTAAAGCAGAAATTCAGATTTTTCATTGTCAAAAGGATGAAATTTGAAGGTTGGGTAGTTTGTCCAAATTTTAAAGCAGCATTTGTTTGTCATCTGGGTCTTAGAGAGTTCCTACACAAAATGTAATAAAAAGTGGCCAAAGAGTTAAAAGATTGTACATATAATGAACATGTAAACATGGAAAGGCAGGCATTTTGTCTATATACATATAGCTAATTCCACCCGAGGTTTAAAATAACTTTATATGTATGGCAATTAGTTTAATTAATAATAATATTTCTTTATTTCAAGTGCAATCAGGATTATTGCATCTATTGATCTTGTAAGATATTGAGTAATTCAAATTTTATAAAATGTATGATCAGAATATATTGTTAAACATATTTTATTGACTACAGTTTTGTTAAATAGCAACTTGACATGTCAAAAGAGATGATTTACTGTACAGAAACTTTACAATGCTTAGTTTGGATTTTTAGTTTTCTTCCCATTTGTTTCTTACTCTTTAGTTTCAAGGCACAAGGTGAATTGGGATTTTGCAGTTCTTTATTCTGATCATTATAAAATGATTCAAATTCCTTTGCTGGTTTCCTGACACTTTTAGATGATAGTTTTTCTGGCAACTTCTGTCATAAATCCTTTTTCCTAATCGCAACATCAATACTGTTTCATATTTCTCACCACTGTCCATCCCTTTTTAGCTTCTGTCTTCTGGAAACTGGTGACATTCATTTTGAGTTCCAGTTCACGTTATTTTTGAGAAAAGCAAAATTGTACAAAATAGCATAAACAAAATGCAACACATACAGATAGTTGCACATCAATCAACAACTGGTGCTACCATTCACTCAGATGTAAAAGTCTGAAACAAAAATTGGGGAAAACACTGTATGCAATATCATAAAGTGATTTTCAGAAAAAGAGTTCAAAGACCTAAGGCCCATCTTCCATAAACTCCTCACTTTATAATATACATATATATATACATACTATTCATGGAATAATAAAAACTTCTTAAAAGCATAAAATTCATAAAAAACACTCAGAATGCAATATAAAAAGTTCACATTAAAGTTCACACTAAAACCGTAAAACTGAACACTAAAACCACATGATATTTCGAGCTTGGCTCTTGGTCACGTGCTTCATTCTCAGCACGTGTCCAAGAGCCAAGCTCGAAATATCGTGTGGTTTTAGTGTTCAGTTTTACAGTTTTTAGTGAAATTTTTTATATTGCATTCTGGGTGTTTTTTATGAATTATATATATATATATATATATATATATATATATATATATATATATAGAGAGAGAGAGAGAGAGAGAGAGAGAGAGACAGAGAGAGAGAGAGAAACCCACTTTAATACTCGACTACATTGAATAATTTCAACAAATATCAAATTGTAAATAAAAAATTGAAATTACCTAATGATCTTGAATAGAACATTATCCATGGGGGATTACACTTTTTTTGTGAAAGATAAAACGCTTTTTTTCGGGCATGACTTTGACCTTATTAGTTTTAAAACAATTGAAACAGCAAAGCAACTACTTCATTCCTATTAGAATTTATTATCTATGTTTATACTACACCACTACAATGCTTAGACATGTTTTTGGGGGCAATCACACCCATCCTCAGCTATTGACCAACTACTTGATGTGGTGGGATGATCCCAAGGTGCTTCTGTTGCAGTCTCTGATGGTTTAAATAGGACCTTGTTCAGTTCATTCATGGGTGGAACATAAAAATTCATTAAATTTTTTTTCTATTTTTCAGGATGAACATTTTATTCCAAGTAAATAGCTCTATTGAGTTGTAAAGTTCTATCAACACTTAGCCTCTGGTTTAATTTTGTGGGCTCAAAAGTGAGCTGCCACTGCTGATTTGTCAAATTGTTTAAAACAAATATACCCAAAGTGCTACTTCCTCCAAATTTCCAAGTTTCTCTTTATTCCTAATTCCTTTGTTCCCAAGTTCCTATTTGAAACATCAGAGACTGCCACAGAAGCACCTTGGGATCCAGCCACCACATCGAGTAGTCTGCCAACAGCTGATGATGGAAGCAATTCCTTTGAAACATGTCCTAATGTTGTATAGGTAAGTGGAATTAGTGTGAACATATTTAATAAATTCTAATAGGATATATTACCACTCCATTGTCTATAACTTCCTAAATGCAATTTAAATAACTATTTCTTTGGTTGGAGAAGGATAAGTTATCATTAATAAAGATAAAACTACAGCATTATCATTTCATGATAATCGGAATAGGTAAAAATGTTCAGTTTAGTGTCCATTTATTCAACATCTATGATATTATAAACTACACTTATCATTATATTCCTTGGTGAATATGATGAAATCATTTTTATGGAACATTCTTTCTAAAGAGTTATCTGATAAGTTAAATAAAATCTAATTGATATTATTGCATGATTTAGTTAAACTACACACTCTTAATGCTTCACTTACTTGTCATAATATGTAGAACATTTCGTTCTCATCATCAACCAGGCTAAAATTCGATGAGAACAAAATGTTCTATATATTATGACAAGTAAATAAAGTATTAAGAGTGTGTAATTCGATTAAATCATATAATAATATGAATCATATGATTGGCTTCACTGTATAAGTTCCATTTCACATTTTAATTAGTAAATGAAATGTGTTTTGCCCTATGAAATGGTAAAACATGTATTGCAGCTAGAATCAGTTTGTGTTCTGCACTTTGCTTATTATTATTCAGTTTTAAAATATTGTCTTCTGGGGAAATTCATCAACAGCCAAACAGGTATTCAAAATGCAAAAAAACACTATTAGAATTATAATGCAAGCTTAAAGTATAACTGGTTATATAAGATTCAAAATTTTGTGTTTATTACCATTACCTTGGCAGTAACACACATGAAACATTAGTGTTTACAAAGGGAAATTTGAACTGTTATAAAACTAATTAAAAAATTTATTCATATGATAGAAGAAACAATGAAAGTTTATTATTCTCTACAATATAATTCTATGTAGGAATAGTTTTTTCACACAGTAAAAAACCTCTACCCACCTATCAAACTTACTTAAAGAAATACTTACTCTGTACAAATTTAAATATGCCTTACATTCTTATCTTACCTTCAAATCTGTGAAGTTCTATCTGCTGAGTCCATCATAGAAAAATACTGGAGAGCAAGAATGCTGTTGTCTTTATTGCCTTAGACAACAACATCATTCTTATATATAAGAGCATTGCTTTTATGGTTTAAGAGATATCCTTTAAACCTTTGAATAGTATGGATGGACTCTGATGTAAATATTGTTGGTAACACTGGTCTACCAAAAATAGTTGTTTCTTGCTTTTTTTTATTTTTCCACCTGGATATATGGAATATGAATTGTTTTACTCTATCAGGCTAGGTTTTTAAACAAAATCACATAAAATGTAATAATGCATTTATATTTTCAAATTGGAAAATTCAATTTTCAAATTGGAATCAAACTCAGTAACGCATTAATAGTCTCTTTTGAATTGAAATATTTGGAACACTCTTTATGGTTTCACTTACATGCTCAGAGTAAATCTCATGTAAGTGAAACCATAAAGAGTGTTCTAAATATTTCTCAGAAGAGATTATTAATGTATTTATATAACGATGAAATATTATTAAATTTGAAGATATATAACTGAGACAAAACTGTTTTTGTAGGTTTCATTTTAACTTAAATATTAATGAATATAATTGATATTATTGTATGATTTAATTGAACTATGCACTCTTAATGCTTCACTTACTTGTCATAATGTATAGAACTAGTTTCCAGAACCAAATGTTTAGTTCAACCAAATCATACAATAATATCAATTATAAGATTGGCTCCACTATGCAAGTTCCATTTTACATTTTAATTAATGAATATACTGAAAAAAAGGGAGCTATATGTTAGTAATTATGAGTTTCTAAACTTTTTTCACTATTAGGGAGAAGAAAACCTCATTATTTTCGAATTTCTAACATGTCCTTCACTAGTGTCCCTTTTCAAAACACCAACAGTAATCAGCCATCATTTACACATTCCAATGACCTTTATAGTGGTTTCCATATTTTGATGTGTTTAGGAAACAGCTCATCCTATTCTTCACTCATTGTATCAAGGATTCGCAGGGAAGTAATATGGCTGTTGAGAAAATGCACTTGAACACTCATTCTACAGCCTAGATTTCTAAAATATTGTATCATTTCCTTCAGAATTTCTTTATAGTTCTCAGATTTCTTGTTGCCAAGAAAGGTTTTTGTTACTTTTTCGTATGCCAACCATGCTTATTTCTCTAACGAGACATCAACTGAGGAAAGGTCTTATCTTGCTAAAGCTTACAAATCTGGGGGTCCATTGAAAATACCTGCTGCTGTCTTAGCTTCAGTTTTCTGTGGGAACTTTATAACAAGAAAGTTGAAACAATCACTATCCTTATTCAGAGCAGTAACAAATTGCTTCATCAGACCTAACATTGGTGGAAGAAGGACATTTGAAGAAGAGACCAATGGTTAATACTTCACATTTTTTTCTCCAGAAACTAAATTGCTTTTTTGTAGTTAATTTTTTCTGGTTCAATGCTCTGATTTAGCCCTACTGTTTCATTCACAAAGTGAACCATTTATTATGTTTTTTTAAATCTTTCAGAATATTTATTTTATGTTTCTGTTCAATGATCAAATAATAAAAACTGCTATTTTATATAATACCGATTTCTAAAAATCTGTAGCCCGATTAAGCAAAACTAAGGCTGGTTTGAGAGTTTCCATGTGATAAATAATCAGAAAATATGAACAGTTTTCATTCACCAAAAATTGTGCAGACCAATTAGAATAAGTATATTGTACACAAATTGTGTAAATGAATGAATGTAATTAATTCATATTCTTAACATTGCCAGAAACTGTAACAAATCCATGACTATAAGGCAAATACTTTCTATTTGCCTTATAGTGTAAATGAATATTTTGATAAATAGTTTCAAAATGTTCTCCTTTGTAAGAGTTTTTAATTCTTATATATTATCAAAAAGTTTGTAGGCTTTCATAGCTGGTGTCAGTTACAGATAGACATCCGCCAAGACACTTAGACCTCATCCCTGCCTGTTAAGTTGTCTACTGCAGAAGTAGAGGCAATATCTGGGAAAAAGAAGGAGCCTAAAAGACCACAGCCTACAAGCCCAGGAGAATTTATATACAATTTATAAATTGTATTTTTCATACTACTGTTCTTTTTTTCTTGCTTCATGTACTGAACAGCTGAGGAACTGCCAGATGAAGATGACAAATGAAAGTAATTGAACTGAATTACCTTGATTGCACTCATCATTATATTCATTTCATCATATGTACTATATGATTATTTTTGATGATGCCATAAATTTATTGTAATTCTGAGGCTAATAAATTTGTAATATAACAAATTATTATTGGAGAAATCACTCAAATTTCACTAATTTTGTTCCACTTACTTGAACATGATCTCCCAAACAATAGTAACCTCATCACCAAGTTTTTAAAATCCACAGAACGACATCTTAATACCAAGCTGGGAACCATACAGGGGAATTATGCAGAAGATGAAGTCAACAGCCTTTGAAACATGTCCAAGTAAATGAAAAAAAATAGTGAAAGTTGAGTGATTTTCTCAATAATAATTAGTTATATTATACTATATTTCACTGTGAAAATTCCTGCTATTCAAAACTACTAATAAATTTGTATTCTAATTTCAACATTTTTGTTTATTTCAACTGAAAATAGACATAAAAAGCTAAATCAAAGCTATGAAGGAATGAGTACTTTATTGTTTTAACACATTTACAATTACAATTTTACAATCCTGCAATGCTTGTTGTTTCAGGATCCTATTCAACTGACACCCCAAATGTTGTGTACATGGATCCTACTTGACTAACTATACATATTACAAAGTGAATGTTACAATTACTTCCCTAAAAGGGATCTTCTTTCCATCATTGTTTCTTCATTTTCTTAATTAGCTTCTCCTTTGCCTTGATCACTTTTCTCCACCACTTTTCTCTTACATTCCCTACATAATTTCCAAACTAATTCAAAAATTCACTTCTGCAAATACCAAAATTTTTGCCTGCAAATTATCCCAGTTCTTGTTCCATATTTCCTCTCTTCATCTTTTGGCTTCTGTACATTATAATTTATGAGTGCCACTAGATAAGTATTCAGGCATGGAACATTGAACATTGGTCACCCATAGGTGAAACATTGTTGCTGGGTCGAAATTTGGTGTTGACATGGTAGCAGACAGAGCTCTGTTATGTTATTCATTTTCCTGCATTTTATGTTTTAAGTCTGGAAAGTGTGAACATTCTTGTATGTGCAACGGAGATTCAGAAAGATAATTTTCTGTGATGATCTTGCCAATTTCAAATGTGGCTTAAATGAAAGAAGTCACTTGAGCGTTTGAGGGAGGCATTCGGAGACTTTTTTCCTTCATGTGCTACTGTGTTCTGTTGGTTTGGAGAATTAAAGAAGAGGCGGAAAAATCTCACCAATCAAATCTTTCATTTTAATGCAAATTCAGGGTGGCATGTTTCCATTTTATATCTCTTTTAGTATATTATAAATACATTGATTCCTTTTTTTGTATGAACCAACCTTTAGAAATGCATTAATGGTGTCCCACAACTTTACAGGAATGCTCTCAAAAGCATTTACATATTCTGATAACTTGCTTAAATTAAAATATCTTCCTGAATTTAAGTGAAAACTGATATTGTTTATAAGCTCTGCATAAATCATTAGTGACTGAGAAGAACACCACCTCTGTGGAAACAATTGTCAGGAAGATCAAAGACTAACCTACAAGGGGACATTGAGCTGACATTAACAATTAGTTTGTTGAGTGTTTCAACCATCCTTCATGAGCACCTTGGTGTAAAAAAAATGTATTCAAGATGGGTGCCTCATAATTTGTCTGAGGCAGAGAAACTCCATGGGGTAGAATGGTACCAAGAAATGCTGTAAATATTTAACTGTGGAAAGTCTTCCCATGTTTCAGATATTTCTTATGGATGAGGAAACATGGATCTGTCATTTTAATTCAGAAACAAAACGCCAGTCCTCCATTTGGGTTTTCCCTGAGGACAAACCACCTGTTAGAGTGAAGAGACCTAAGAATGTGGAAAAGAAAATGATTGCCTGTTTCTTCTGCATAAGTAGTCACATAGCAATCATTGTGCTTGAAAATCAGAGAACTGTTACTACAAAATAATATGCAGAAGTTGCCTTCTGAAAGTTCAGAAAATCCAAGAATGTCATCCAAAGACAGGACTAAGGGGCATTTTGTTGTCCCATGACAACACCTCAGCTCACACCGCTAATGAGCAATAGATTTACTGCAAGAAACTGAGACAAAACTAATGATTCATTCATTCCATAGTCCCAAACTGGCACCATGCGATTTCTTTCTGTTCCATACTGTGAATAATCAACTTCTACGTCAAGATTTCCTAGCCTAGAAGAAGTGGTTGAAGCTTACAAGGAGGAGTTATCTGAAGTGCGGAAACTGAGTAGCATGAATGCTTCCATTAGGGACTCCACAGGTTGGAATAGTATCGGGTGAATACTTTGAGAAACCGGGTTAACATTTCTGTCATTATTCATTATTTGTTGTCTCAATAATTATTTAGCGACCCTTGCACAGTTCAAATTCTTGTCTTCCTTGCCACCAATGGGCACAATTATTTGTCAACTTTCACACCACTTAACATCATTGTTCCTGTTCTTACCCACCATACCCTCACTTCCCATTTTATTACAAACATCAATATATTTTTCCCTGCTCCAATCTTTCTCAAAACTGCTATTATATCAAGAGTACTCTTATCCCTTAAGCTACCATAAAATTCCTGCTTCTTTATATTGTCAATCCTTGCTTTCACTTTGTTCCATAGGCTGGGCCCATTTGATGACTATAAACTAACCAGCTTTCCCATTCCAATTTCTCTTAGTTTTTTTTTAATTGAGATAACCAGCTTCCTTCCCATTTAGCATTTCTTGTGCCCCCAAGCAGTCTCTGACAGTATTTCTTCTTCCAATGATTGTATCCTCTGCCAATATTTCATAATGTGTTACTTATATTAATAAATGATAATTGCAAAATATGCAAATAAAAATGATATTTCCTTCTTCCAATGATTGCATCCTCTGCCAATATTTCATAATACATTGCTTATATTAATAAATGACAACAGCAAAATATCCAAAGAAAGATTTATTTCTCAAAAATTAATGTTTACATACTTTTTACTACTTGAATGAATCATACAATGATATCAATTAATAATGTTTACATGTTTCTTCTTAATTTTTAAACTGAAAATTTATACCACCTTGACCACACAGATACAAAAATAAACATCTCTTCCTAATGTTCCTTTATTACTGCAAGTCCACATTTTGTAGAGTAACTTTTACTTTTTATTACTTCTCTCAAACAGTCTGGTATGCCATTGTTTTATTGTGCTCAATTTTACTCACTGTTCTGTCAAAAAATTGTAAGGCTTGTGATCCTGGTGGAATGTGTTAGAACTGTGAAAATATGGATCTGGTCAGCTAATAATACTCCTTACTAAAATGCTTAAACAGATTCTGGAAAGAGACAATATTCATGAAATCTGGCGCTTCTCTTACATATCTGCCTTACAGAAGGAGTGAAACAGAAAAGATCCCAATATCTACAGAGGGATTTATGTAATGACTTCAACTATAGAACTTTAGTATTCCTAAAGTTAACTTGAAAAAATCAATTGAAGGGAAAATGGTTGAAGACCAGGTAGGTTTCAGTTCAGGAAAATTATCTGTGGGTCATATTTTCTGCTTTAGACAATTCAGTAAAAAAATCTTATGAGAAAGTACAGGATATCCATATGATATTCATTGATCTTGAAAAGGCCTATGTTTCAGGATCTATATATCATTTATGGAATACAATTAAGCAAATTGGTTGAATGACTCTTTAATATCTGTAATTAAAAGACTGTATGGAAACTGTCAGACTGCAATGAAGATAGTGAACAAGAACTCTAATCCATTTAGAACAATGAAAGGACTTAGACTAGGTTGCATCAGCATGCATTGGAACACTGAAATCAATCTTGTGGCAGCATTCCTCCAGTAAAAGGAGGAACTGCATTTTGTGTTGTTTATAGATAACCAGGTTGTGATAGCTCAAAGCCAAGTGGATGCAAAATTTATGATGAAGAAGCACTTGAAGTTCAAGGTATTCAGGTGAATATAAACAAAACAGAATACCTAGTTATTGGAGGAGTGGAAAAGACATTAAATTGCCTCAAGGGACCATCAAATTAGTAAAGCAGTATAAATATTTGGGATCAGTAAACCATGAATCTGGAAGCTGCTATGCAGATGTAGATCAGAGAATACTTCAGGCAAGAGATGAAAGAAAATGCTAAATGGGGCTTTATGGAACAGAAATATTAGTAGACAAATAAAGAAGAGAGTTCTCTAAACAGTTTTAGAGAGTATAATAACTAATGGCACTGAAGGGTGAATGTTAGATAGAAGGCAGAAAAGGTAAAATATAGGCAGGATATAGATGGAATTTGAAGAGGGTTCAGGATGTCTAGGTTTGAAAAGAGGAGGACCAAAGAGGTCAGATAGTTGATGGAAATGGAAGAACCAGTTAATAAGAGGATTGAAAAGCAAATTCTACATTGGTATAGGCATATCAATAGAATAACTAATGAAAGATAGATTAAGATTTTTCTTGAATGGTTGCCTTCTGAAAGAAGGAAGTATGGACCCCAAAGATCAGCATGGAAATTGTAGTTTGGCTCAAATAATGAAACAATGTAATCTACAGGAAGGAAACTAGCAAAATGTGAAAGATGGTGACTGGGAATATAGGGTAATACTGCCACATTAAGAAGAAACCCATTGTGAAATTGACAGCATTACATTACATTAAGCAATGTCGATCAAGATGAACTCTCTGTATATGTGAACACTAAGAATAAAGAATAAAAAAAAATCAAATACTCTAAGTGGTGTAAAGTTTTTAAAGTGCTCTAGGAAAGATACATACTTACAAAAATATATTTATAGATGGATTTGTAGCAATGCCATTAAGATAGATGGATTTGTAGCAATGCCATTAACAAATGCAGCAGTGGATTTTTTTTTTATTTTCATTTATGAATTCTTTGTGAACAGAAAACTGTTTCATTGTTGAGACTATAAAGGCAATGATTGTTATAAAAACCATGCTTTAAGAATGTTTCTTGTTCAACATCTGATGAGTGTATCTCTGAAGAACAAACATTTCTGAAAAATAATTTTTCAGATAAAATATTGATGATGGTGATGATACCATGTAAACACATTTCAATTCTAAATTTAAGCAGCAATTATTTCTTTCAAATAAAATTCCATAATAGTATGTTAAAAAATTAGAAGATGATGTTGATGAAAATAGTCAAAATTCTTTTTTTCAAAACTACAGTAATCATTATACACTTTAGTATGCTTGGTGTCTTGTTTTTGCCCAGTATTTTAAGTCTGGAAAATTGAAAAGTCTTTTTTTAATATGTGGTCACTCTATACAACCTTTTATTCTTGTTTAGCTATACACTTCTGAACTTCATAGAGATTTTCTGGTTACACACTTGTATTAATAACTTCAAATAAAATGTAAATAGGGTGAAAAACATTGTAAAAGTGTTCAATTTACACTATACTGTAAATTATTATTATTATTATTATTATTATTATTATGATACTTGAATGCTACCACATATATTAGAACTTAATCTCTTACTTTATACCTTTTCTTCTATCAGGCAGTTAAAGTAAGAAGGATTGCTTTTAACTTTATGTCTATCACTAATAGCTAAAATATGATTAAACCAAATTAAACAATGCTTTTAACCATATATAAGAGGTTCATTTGAATAGTTCTCAGAATGATGCCTATATTGCAACAGTAATTAAAAAAAATTACTGTTTCAAAAATCTCTCATCTTTCACAAAATCAGCTGTGCAATAATGCTTCATTTGCTGAAGGACAGTAGTAAGATTTGTTCTTTGTTGCATTGCAGATGTATGCAAGTAGGAAAATGGCAAATGCACGAGTTAATTAATCACTTTGTGAATGGTATGACAAATTTATAGAGGAGACTCTAAGCCATCATTTTCAAAGTTTTCATATGGACCACTGAGCTCAGTCATGGTTGTGAAAGCTCGGAAAATGATTCCATATAGTAGACAGCTAAAATCTGCCTCCATGTTGGAAAATTGTGTGAAAAGTGCCCAATATGATATTGCAGGATCACTGACTAAAAGGATGAAAATTTGCTGAAACTGTAGGTGTTTTAGGCATGTAGATGTTTTACATTTGAATGGAGAATGTATGCATAAAAAAATTATCTGCAAAGATGGATGCTGCAACTGTTAACACATGATCAAAAGTGAATGAGAATGCAAATCTCTAAACAAAGTTTGGTGCATTTTCAGACAGATCCAACTGATTTTATCCATCAATTCATCACTAATGCTGAAACTGCCAAACAAGCCCAAATGAATGAAATTAAATGGAAAGATCATAGGATCAGTTTTCTGGGATACTACAGGTATCCTACTGAATGTCTTCTATTAGAACTTCTGTTACTAGAACACATTATAGTAAATTTTAAAACCAACCAATGGCAAAAGTATCTTGGAAAAAACCAGGATTATGAAGAAGAAAGTTGTCTTGCATTAAGATGATGCTTGTGTGGTTGCAATGGTGCAAATCAATCAACTAAGGTATGATTTGCTGCAACATTTGTCTTATCCCTCAGACTTGGCTCCATTAGACCTTTCATCTCTTACCAAAGCTGAGAAAATTCCTTGGTGGGAAGAAATGAATGAACCTAAAGCATCAATTAAGAAGTATTTTGCAGGCGTGGAAAAATCTTGGCTTCAGTGATAGGACTTAGAATATCAAAATAGAAATACTGAAAAATATGAACAACTCCAAAAGAGTGAGCCTTTTCTCTGAGAACTTTTCAAATAAACATTATAAATCAAAATATTCAGAAAGAACCCATAATAGTAATATTTTGTGTATTATACTTGAATATTTATGATTTGTTTTCATTTGCAAATAAGCAAATTAATTATTATTATGATAACTGTACTCTTGTACATAGAAATCCTGGCCAATATTATTATACAAACCATGCTCATGGATTTGCTCATTCTTTTTTGCAGTGCGCTGGACAGTTATGAAATATGGACATCTTCCTTTTATTTTTTCTGCATCAGCTTTTGTTAACCAGTGGTGGTGATCCACATTTGTCTCAAACTTTTTTAACTGTGATATAGGATTCTTATCAATGAAATTATCAAAGCATTTACTGAAGTTTGTACTATTTGAGTTTAATGCCACTAACCGTTCTAGTTTCATACTGTGTGAAATCAAACACCATCCACAGAAATTATGGTTGCAAACTGGATTCAGGTAAGCTGTTTTTATATGGCAAAACTGTGGATTCTTTACATGATTATGTTCCTGAAAGCTGCATTCCACCAATGTTAGATTAAAAAGATTTGAGCAATGAGAAGCTACCTGACTCAGGTTCACAAATGAGCAATTTATCAGTGTGAGGGATGTCAAATGCTTTCCTACATTTATAAACAAATCCTTATGTCCAAAAATGGTTTGAGATAAAGTGATAGTGTGAATACCAGAAAGTTCACTATTCAGAGGTCTATCGCAGGTCAGTTCTTCAAAGCAGAGCTCTTTGAGGGATTGAGCTGTAGATGATGGAAGATATTCCAACCACCTTGACCTTATATTATTACATGCTAATCTCTTCATTCCCTCAGGAAGATAAAGAAAAAGTGCTCTATATTGTGCAAATAAGTCAATATGCATAATATCAAGTTCCTCTAACTCTTTAAGATGCTGGCCAATGTAAACATATCCTCCTGGTATTTTCAGCGACATTTTTACTTGCTTTAGATGTGGATTACTCTGAAGTAAATGTATAAGAATATCTTTATTATCCAATAAGCCATCCAAAATTATAGCCTCAAGTTGACTTGGATATTTCAGTCTTGAAAGATTGTATGAAAAGGTATCCGTTACTGCTGTAATCTTCAACTGTTTCAAGCATTTAAGGTGCTGTATATCAGTGGTTTCTTCAATAGAACTATCACAGATTGATAGTATTTTAAGATTTACAAAGTTCTGCAACTTAAAATGTGAGCTATCATGTAAAACAATCAATTTTGTAAAGGTTTTTGAATTCAACAGTAAAATTATTTTCTGCTTAGTGACAAATGGAATATCAGAAAATATCTCATCAATCAAATCTTTGATTTCAATGCATATTCTGGATGGCACATTTCCATTTGATATCTGTTTGAGTATATTATAAATATATTCATTCCTTGTTTTGTGTAAGCCGGCCTTTAGAAATGCATTAATGTTGTCACACAATTTTTCAGGAATGCTCTCAAAAGTATTTACATATTCTGATAACTTGCTTAAATTACAATATTTATCTGTATTGAAGTGAAAGTCGATGGTGTTTATAAGCTCTGCATAAATCTTGGAAGTACTCAAGTACTGAAAGTGAATTCTGTGATGTTCCAAATGTGATAAATCTACATTAGAATCATGACAATGAATATTTATTCTAATCAAATCTTGGAAAAGGCTTCTAAGGATATTCAGAATATTGCCAACATTTATAAATGTCTGTTTTGTTATTTCCAATTCACTTTTTGCTTGATTTTCACTATCTTCCACTGAAACTTGGTCTGGTGAGATAAGCATAAATTTATTCTGCACTGTGCTTAGCAATTTTAAAGCAAAGCTCTCATTTGGAGTTTCAGTGTGATTTGCTGTGACATTTTTTAAAGACTGAAAGAATTTTAAAGTATCTTTCAAAATTTTTTCTGTGAGTCTGTAGTCTGGAAGAGTAAAAGATAATGATGCAAGTTCCTCCAGTACAGAAAGTGACAGGAGAGTGCTAATTTCAGGAGGACATAATGCTTCTAATCTGTTGCGTAAGTTGACTGTCTTAAGCTCATAGCAGAGAGTTCTTATGTGTTGAACTAGAACTGAAAATGCAAGATCTTGCAGCTTTCTCATCTCATACCTGTAAGAAAACATATGAGATTTATATTTTTAAAGCTCTACATACGTGATTGTTATTAGCTGTTATTAATGGTCAAGAAGATCAAATATTAATAAATACAAAATCAATAAAAATACGTTTTCTGAAAACAACATTAATAATAATTATAATCTTAATGATTGCTTATATGAGGGTAGGTCCGTAAGTTTCTGGCCTAACTATTTTCTAGGAATAATAAAGACAAAAACTATATTTCACTTTTCAATATAGTTACCCTTTATTGCAATACACTTCTCACACCTTTGAATCAACATTCAACCTCCCCCCCACCAAATACCCAGAAATCTTGTCTGCAAAATGGCCATAAACAAGCATCCATCACTTCTTCATCACCATTAAATTTCCTTCCTAAAAGGGCCTTCGTGAGTTATGAGAAGAGGAAATAGTCACTGGGAGCTAGATTTGGACTGTAGGGTAGATGGCCAATCTCCTTGAAGCCACATTTTTTCACACCTTCCTTTGCAACCAGAGCTGTATGCACAGGCCTGTTGTCGTGAAGAAGGCTCACACCACCACTCAGCTTTTCTCTTTGATGGAAGCACGTAGTCTGTGCAGTAGGCTAGCATACTCCCCATTTACTGTTGTGTTCCTCTACTTGAAATCAATGGAGAGTATTCCTTCACAGTCCCAAAAGATTGTGGCCATGATCCTCTTGGTTAAATAAGTGACCTTGGCCTTTAGAAGCGATGCTTTGTCAGGTTTACATCACTCCATTGATTCTCTTTTGGACAAGGGATCATAGTTTTATTTCCTATAATAATGGTTTGCAGAACTTCTCTCTTGTTGCCATGGCAGAGTTCCAAAAAGGCCTGACAACAGATGACTCCTTGCTGCTTTTGGACTGAGGAAAGAAGTCTTAGGCACCCATCTTGCACTAACCTTATTCATGAATAATTCAAAGGACTGTTGTTATAGAAAAGCAAAAATTAGTTGCTATTTCTGTAACTTTGAGCTGCCAGTCTTCCATAATTTCTTCTTCCACAAGAGCAATGTTTTCAGGAGTGAGCACCTCCAAGGGCCAACCTGCACACTTTTTGTTTTCAATCTTTCTCGATCTATTCAAAAAAGTTTGGCCCATTCTATTATGGTAGAATATGAGGAGGATGCTTCCCCATATACAACATCCAATCGCTGTTTAATTTCATTTGGAGTAAGTCCTTCTTTTGTGAAGAACTTAATAACAGCTCAATATCCATTGTGAAAATGTCACAATCTTCTACACACAGCCTTTTTTATGCAACTGTATCTGAACAACTGAATGCAGGGGAGCAGAAGTTACAGCTGCAATTATTTACTTAACAGATAAGGTATGGCACCAGATAGGGGTTTTGTAAAGGCGATAACCCTTATCAGCAAACTTATGGTTCTACCTAGAAACTTATGGACCTACTCTCATATATTTTTAAGAGAAATTTATTTATTTATAATAGCAAAACTAAGGCCTTAAGTCCTTATCTTCCACTCATCTAGTTTTATATAGATACATTCATACATATTGTATTTATTTTCACCCAAATAGTCAAGTAAAGACATAGAGTAGGTCAACAATTTAATCACAATATCAGTAAGTGGAACAGAACAGCAAGAAATTACATTAGTCTAAGAAAAACAGGAGTATTGATATAGGAACAATCAAGAGGATCTATTGTCAACACTTTTTGTTCCCCTACATAGTCAGTCAGTCCTGGTGATCTAGGGTAATATACATGTCCCCTAGACCCAAGATTGCTAGTTCAATTCCAGCCAGGGTCGATGGATTTTTTGGGGGCGTAAGAATCCTAAGTATGGCTTCCTTCAGAGGGGAAGTAAAGCCTTGGGGTCCATGTTGTATATTTATGGCAGGTAAAAGATCCTCAAACCTGAAAGAAGAGGCCTTTGAGCAAAATTTCTCAGCTATTTCGTGCCCTGAATAGAATGGGATGCTGATGACCTGAGATGTTAAAGAGTGTCCGTAAATAAACCAAATCAACAACCCTACATAGAGTTCCCCTACAATCAGTTTCTTACGACTTTACTGTTTTCTTTGGTTTGACATAATGAACATCACATCCAACTCAAAGCACTTTATGGAAATTGTTAAGAATGTCATCAAAGACTCTGATATTCTTGTAGTTGTGATATAGAATCTTCTATGTTTACAAAGATTCTACTCAAGCTTATCACACTTTTAGACCGCATTTTATACCAGAAGAAGTTATGTTATTAAATCATGTCCTCACCACGAACTATTTCCAATATAAGAAGATGTTCTATGAACAGAAAGAAGCAGTGGCCATAGGAAGGCCCTTAAGTCCAATTGTGGCAAATTTTTTTTACCTAAAACTTTGAGAAAAAAGTTTTACAGACAGCAGAATATAAGCCAGCAGACTGGTTCTGCTACATAGATAACACCTTTATAATCTAGCAACATGGGAAAGAAAAACTGCATGTTTGCATTCCATCACCACAACCTAAAATGTATTATGTAAACCTAAAATAACAGCAACTTCCATTTCTGAATGTTCTGGTTTGACACAAGGCATTTGACACTCTAGGACATAAGGATTACAGAAAACTTGTGGATACCGATAGATATCTCAATGCATGATCCAATCATTACCCAGTGCAAAAAAGACTTATAATAAAGCACTAAGCCAAAAACATTACCAAACTAAGGGATTAAAAGCTGAACTTAATCATCTGCAGAAAGCCTTGCAAGCAAATGGCACCACAAGAAAGAAATTGATGGAGCTGTGACAAACCATGACTTCTATACCAGACCATAAAAACCAAATTAAAGCATTTCTGTCATTTATAGAAGATGTCATACTACATGTTGATCAGGTTTTGAGAAAGAAGAACATGAAATTGTTTTCACAAAGTTACTGAAGAAACCCAATGCTTAAGAGGCATAAGGGATAGAGGGAGAAGAATAAGAAATATCTGTTTAAAACAGATAGAGAAATCGGCACTGGCAACCCATTTTTGGTCAGACAACCATGAAATTGATTTAAAAAAATAATATGGAAACACATATGAAAACCTTTGGAACTAATAACATAGGAAAAAATTTACATAATCAAAAATCAAAACCACGCCATGAACTTAGAGATACCATCATTGGATATATTCAATAAATTTCTCCAATCACCTACAGAATATGCTTCTACTAGCTGGTCTTTGGGAGTGAATGTTTCTGAAAATGTCCAATTAAAATCCAAGTAAGTGAAGTGTAAGTCTCACCAAACCAACTCTATAACAACGTAATTTTATTACTTCACTGTTAATAGCTTGAAGAATATAAGCTCACATTAATTACACTTAATTATTCCAGGAAAAGAAACTTTTATTGATCAAATCATTACACAATAGTATGACACAGATATACTACACAGTCACCCAGTCTCTGTAAGCACTTGTCTGAATGTTTCAATAATTTTTCAATTCCCTGATGATAGACATTGGCTCCTTGGTCATGGAGCCATTGCATGCCTACTGTTGCACCTGTTCATCATAGGTAACTCTTGTTCACATAGATGTTCTTTTAGTTTGCAGAACACGTGATAATTGCAAAGCAAAATATCTGGACTGTATCTGTAGCATGATGTCTTCTGTACTTGCCATCATTGGCCTTGCTTGATGATCAGCATAATTCATATATCTGCAGCCTTGCTCAAACTGCTGACACCATTTCATTATGGCTGAATACTACATTGCATTTAACTCGTATACCATTGTAATTTCACAAGAATCTCCAAGCAACTAAGATGTTTTATCCATAAAAACGGTATATTCCCAATACTCCAATCTTGGAGTACATTTTCAAGTTGACATGCCATTTTGCACTCATGATGTAAAGCACCTCTCATTGCTGCTACAACAAAAGTGGTTGTGTAGGAAGGCCTGAAGATGAACTCTGTTCTGCATATGTGTCACTCCTGTGCAGTGCTGCCAGATTTGGGTGACAAGTGTAACTTACTTTTGGAATCCTGCTCTTAATTGGCATAAATGCACAGTTGCCAGTGATGGTTATTCTGATTAATAAAGGTAATTTTGAATTTATTGTTGCTTTATTGAAGTTTAAATCAAAAATCACAATTATTTCCAAATAAACCTAATGATAGAGGAATTGAATATAAAACTTACTTTATGGAAGGTGCAGTATTCTAAGCTAATAAAGATTCATAGTTTTGATACAAAAGATCTCAAATGTGTCTCAGCTTGTAAGAATTTTCATTTACAAATTCAATTTCCAGTAATTTCTATTTATCGTATGAGTTACTTTTATTTATATAAACATTTTTAAACAAGTATAAGGGCTGATAAAAAGTAAAAGCTTGATGAACTTTATGGATAAATATTTTAATGAATAAATTATAGGCTTTTTTATTGATTTTTTTTATTTATGGATGCTCTTTAACATCTCAGGTCATCAGCGTCCCATTTAATTCAGGACGTGAAATGGCCGATAAATTTTGCTCAGAGGTCTCTTCATTCAGGCTTGAGGTTCTTTATCGTGCTGTAAATGTACGACATGGGACTCACGGCTTTATTTCCCTTCCTAAGGAAGCCATAGGCTTACGCCTGAAAAAAATCCATCAATCCTGGCCGGGTTTGAACCTGTGATCTTGGGTTTAGAAGGCAAGTATGGTTACTGCTACACCACCAGGACCGACAAAATACAGGAGTAATCTTGTAAAATGTGCCCTTTAATTATCTGTATTCATCATACAATATAATCACCAGATAACAAAGCATATCTATGAATGCACAAGTATCAGGAGATTGACTTGGACAAAGTCCACACTCTGTTTCTGCTATCAGTTCCTGATAGTCCCATGTGTGTACAACAATGACTATACAGGTGTTCTTTAACTTTAGAAATAGCTAGACCCTACAGCTGAACAGTATAGTACATGCACTATTGTAGTGAGATTCAGTCTCTTAATTGCTGTTGTGGTAGCAGCCATGTATAAAACATTTTCCTTTCTCTTTTGCGTCTACATGTTGAATTCAATTTATTTCTTCCAATTTCAAAGGTACATGCAAATACAATATTTTGAATATGAATGAATGAATTTATTTCCACAGTTAACATTACAACTATTATAACAATATGCCATATATCTTTATACAAGGGCTGGAAAAGATGTACTATAGGACTGATGTAAAAGAAAATAAAGTAGTGATTCTTACAGACTCAGCTTTTGCTATACAGGCTATAGAACGATATGATAGTTCATATGAATCTTACAATGTAAGGAAAGTGAGATCTTATTATAGATTACTCTAAACAAAATTTCAACAAATAATATTACTGTGGAAAGCAGCACATGTGAGAGTGATAGGTAACAAGAGTGCAGACTTTCTGGCCAAAAAGGGGGCAAAAGGGCATAACCAATAAAGCCCTTGAATTAAATGTAAAATTAAAAAATATCAAAATGACCATAGAACAAAAATATCAACATAATATTCAAGTGGAAATATCTAATAAAAATTATTCTAATATAAAAGAAACAGTACATAAAATAAAAAATCTATCAAGGAAGCAAGCAGTTCTCATTTTAGACTGGCCACTGGATATGATTACCTGGTGGAACATGTACACAGATTTGGTTTTATGAATGATAACACATGTAAGATATGCAATACTGACAAGATTTTAAATGGAGAACATCTGTTGGAATGCAAAGAACTGAGGAAAGCTGCACCTGATGAGAAAATACACAAATTATATTGGCTGGCCAGGGAAACATTGATGGATCAAAATCCTGCACATTAGATCAACAACAACAACATATCTTTATATGCATCATTTACACACTCTTTATACACTGGATTCTAGCAGCATCCTCCAAAACCCTATTTACTATCTCATTGTCTGACTATAAGAAACCTCTGGTCTTTCCTTCATCATTTTTCATCTTCTTTTACTTTCTTCCTATTTTGTTACCACTTCTCCTTAATTTTACCCAAAAACTCTCCCATTTTCTGACTTCTTTACACTCTTGTTACTTAACAGTTTATTAAACACTATATCCTTCTGTAATTGTCCCATTTAATGTCCCAAACTTTTTCCTGCCACCATTTAACCTTTGCATATTCCAATAAATAATGGGACACACTTACTCCCCCACACATACTTCCTTATCATTTTCCCTTAATCCTTTCAAGAGTATTACTCCTGTACTCATCCATGCCCATCCTACCCATTTGATCACAAATTTCAATATATTTCTCTAGTCCCCATTTCTGCTTAATTCTTTTATATAAGACCAAAGAATTTTTATCATCTAAACTAGCCCAAATCTCTTGCTTTTCAATATCCTCTATCTCAGTATCTTCCAAAAACCTTTAACATTACTTTTGTCTGCTCTCTATATATTGCCCAAACCATATTTATTCTATCTACCATACTTACCCATACCAACTCTTCCTTCTCAAGACCTCTTTTTGGTATTTCAGACATTCCTTTAATATATTTGAGCTATCTAATTTGAGGATACAATAGCAATACTTCATTACTCCAGTAATCCTTTCCAACCTTTCCTTCCTAATTCAAGCAAACTAACCCCATTAGAAGAATTTTTGGGTAATCCCAACAGCTGCAAAACATCTGTATACCACATCCACCTTCCTCCACACCTCTTCAACTCCCCAAACCTGGACAGCATAAAACTTCCTTGCCTCTACCATTGCCTCATATATTCTCTCCAACCATTTCATAGGTAATGTTGGTGTCCTATGAAAACTTAATCTGATAGCTCTCATCACCTGTTTACCTTTAACTTGCACACATTTCGCCTGTGCCTCCCATCTGCCATTACTTGCAAATCTCATCCCTAGATAATCAAACTCTTTCACTACTTCTACTATTTAACCATTGATATACCATTTCTCATCCTTCCTTAACTTTGTACCTTTTTTTAAATACAGTTGGTAATAGGGAAATACCAGAATTGCTTTTTACTGAGGATCTTATATCAGAAGCAATAATGGTGATAGTATTAAAGGAGTTACTGATGAGATTATAGGTATGAGCAGAATGGGGGTTAAGGATAAATATCCCCAAATACATGATGCAATCTTTCAAGGCATTTCTCTCCCTAAACCAACTTTAAAGTTATAGTAAATCATAGTATAAAAATTCTCTTACTTGAAATGCTAGTGTCTGGTGCAGCAATATATGCATACACATATACCACACAGTTGGCATGCACTTAGACTTGCACATGCTGCTATCTTCGCTTCAATCTAAAGCTAGGAAAACTTGCACTGACTTGTCACAACACTTTGTTGTTCATTCTCCAAACTTCCTGAGTGTCCCTTGTACTTTGGGACAAAAATCTGCTACTATTCCCCTATTTCTGCTCTTATGTTTCTTAACCATTTTACTCTGACTTTTACAAAATTTTCCTAATTTCTTAATATCCATATCCGCCCTTTTACTTGACATAATCCTTCATACTATTTCCCCTTGTAAATTATTCCAATTTTCTAATTATATTTAATCTCTCCATTTTTTCTTTCTCTATATTCATAGGTACAATGTAATTAATTTCCTTTTCCTTCACATCTCCTAATTCTCATATTTTCTTAATCCCATTTAATTTCAAAACTCCTGCTCTAATTAATATATATTCTTCTGAGCATAATTTACTACTCAGATCCACACGTTTTTCTCTACTGCATTTTTTTTTCATCAAGTTATCATTTCAAGGAATAGTCAGGTGTCTCACCTAATTACAACTTCAAATATTTTCAAAATGAAACAAGATGTGAAGAATCTAGTTGTGCTCTAATGTACATGGGGGCTCAAACAGTGGGAGGGTGTGCACAACTAGAAAATTAAAAAAAACATTTTCAACTCAAAGTTACATGCTTTAAAAGGAACATGTATGTTTTTTTCTAGAAAATCAGACACTAGAGATCAAATTAGTGATAACAGAATTGGTTTCATTGTTCTAAACCTCATACCTTCTGAAATAGGTGAACTTTTAAAGAGTGACAATGGATATACTGTTTTGACATTATGTAAGTGTAGTACTGTACTAGGAGCGTGGGTTGCTTGCAATGTGTCTGTACTAAAAGCATGCAGTAAACCATTATCAGTCCAGCACACTCTAATTCTCAGTGTACTGCTGTCAGTGTCAAACATTGATTCAGTACTGTTTAATGCCTGTTTTTATTATTGAGGCACCACAGGCAATAGACACTTGATTGATTAGTACTTAATGCCCATTTTTACTGCTGAGGCACCACAGGTGGTGAACACTGATGATATATGAGATCAAATGATATTTTGGGAAAGGGGTTTTTTTTAAGGAAGGAAGCGTTCCAGGCCTAAGTTTAGGGTATCTCGCCGGCATTTGCCATTTATGAGGACTGAGGAAAACCTGGAAAAAACCTGTCAGTGGTAAGGACGTTCTTGGTGGGATTCGAACCCAGACCTCCTGCTGGCGAGTTCGTGCCTTAACGACCTTGGCTACCTGTGGCGGTAAAATAGACACTGATGTTACATGAAATGAAATGGTAAATTGGGAAAGAATTTTTTTTTAAAGCAAGGAAGTGTTCCAGGCCTAAATTTAGGGCACCTCACTGGCATTTGCCATTTATGATGACTGAGGAAAACCTGGAAAAAACCTTAATCAGGGGGGGTGGTCCTTGTAGGATTCAAGCCTCAGGCCTAACACTGATGAGTGTGAGCCTTAATGACCTCAGCCACCCGTGGTGGTCAGTATCAAATAGGAAAACAGTAAATACTGTAATGCATTTTACATTTTCTGTTCACAGCTAATGCGTACTTTCTGTATTGATATTTGGAAGCAGTTGTAAGATAATGCACTCCTAAGTAATATTTTGTTTACAGATGAAGCTTCGTTTACAAAACATGATAATTTAATTTGAGGAACATGCATTGCTGGTCCGTGCAAAATTCCCACTGCATTTAGTTCAAGAACTATCATAAAGTGCTGGCAAGGAAGTCCTATTAAAATCAGTATAAGGAAACAAAATGTAAACATACATATGGCCATCATAGCCTAGTAACTAAGCAGTTAAATGGAGCAGATAACTTTAGATATTTAAAATATTCATATTATGATAACTTGCAAACTACTTGTATAAGAATCTGCAAAAAAAAAACACCCTAACATTCTAATTTCCTCTGGTTTTACTTTTTTGATGTCAATAGCAGTTCCATTTGAAAAAATGTAACTGTTTTCAAGAAATACACATTCTAAAAATTATTAATATATGTATATGGGCTGCAATTAGAGCCCTTGTCTAAACTTAAATTCTATGAAAGCAGCACATCACTAGCACCTTCCATTTCAGAAATATTTGCAGTGCAAATTTTAGGTGATTCATCCTGTAGTTACGAGTTTTTTAGCTGAAGTCTGTGATTTAAATTTTATTTTCTGCAAAAGTCTTGTGTTGATAATGGCTTCTTTTTCATAATGTTATACCCTTGCTTAATTTATTTTCAAAATGCTGTGGAGAAAAATTTCACTTTCATTCTCATAGCTCTATGTTGGCTTAACAAAAGTGAATTCACTTATCTGGTGATTATGTCGAGTAATGGATACAGATAATTTAGGGGTATGTTTAAGGCTACTTATGCCTTTTATTTATAAAATTATTCTCATCTAATTGTGAGAAATGTTCATGGAGGCATTACTTTTATTCAGTCCTCACAGCCAATGTTGAGTTCAAACCTGGAAGAACATGGGCTTATTATTATGTCTAATGCAAATGGACTTTTTTGAGATTACTGCAAGAAAGAGGGTATTACTCACTTTTTAACAAAAACATAAATAGGCTGCTGGTTCTCTTGAAGATATATCTTCTTGCGGAGCTGTATGGGATCCTGTGAATCACATTAAAAGTCATAAGGAAGCTTTTACATGTAAATATGCTAGCTACCATTTTTATATGAGTGCATTTTAGCATTAATAAATAATTAAGAAAGAAAATCATTTAACATTTGGCATATATAGAAAACCTACTCACACTAATAGCTACATTAAATATAATAGTTATAACCCAGTTCCACATAAACATGCAGTACTAAATAATCTTGCGCACAGGTTGGTAAATGTCCCTGTGCAAAGAAGAGTATGATCAAGAACTGAGCAATATAATAAGTATAGCTATAGAAAATGGTTTTAAACAAGAAGGGGTGTATAAGAAAGTAAACAGAGCAAGGAACAAAAAGAGAATCAAAGACATCAGTACACTTATTCCTAACAAGGAAGAAAATAGAATATACAAAAAATTCACATACCATCCATCAGCCTTCTATAAATTCCAAAAGATTTTCAAAAAACATAACATTATTTTAGCTCCAAAAACAGTTACATCATAAAACACATACTAAATTCTAAACTAAAAGAGGATATTCCACAAGAGATCAAATCAGGAATATATCAGATGAATTGTAAAGATTGTGAAAATATTTACATTGGAAAGACTAAAAGAAACATAAAAACACAAGCAAAGGAACACATTAGGAACATAAACCAAAGACAGGAAGAAAAATCAGCAAGAACTTGGAATTTTTGGAAGGAACAACATAATATTAACAGGAATACCAAACCACTTAAAAATATTACAGGAAAAACAGAACTTACAGTCTGGGAAAACATTTATATCTGAAAGAACAAAATCATGTTTTCAACTTTGAAATTCTGCCAAATGACATCTTAATACAGAAGTTCATCCAACCACCACCAGAGACAAACCAAACTACCACAAAGAACAAGGCTGGCAGTCGATCTAGAACTGATGATGGGAGCGATTAGCTCCAGAAACTTAGTTTTTCTTTTTTAAAATATCAATGATGTAAGTGTTACAAATTTGACTGAATCATTTTAAATTCTTAGTATTAAACAATACAAAAGTCCACCATATTTAACTATGATCTATGGATTTATCTATTTGATATTTGTTTTTGAGTCTTTCAGCTCCTTACCTGAAACCTTCTTGAGTATTCAGTAATTTTGGCTGATTTTTGTAAACTACTTTTTTCTATTTCATATTATATTGGAGATTTTCAGTTATTACTTGCATAATTATGGAAGGAGGGGAGTGGATTTTACTCTCATTAAATTCTTTTCTGAAAGCTTGGTTTTGAACATATTCTAAATGGTGCAGAGCAGTTGGTGCACTTACTAGAACTTCTATTTACCTATATTATAACAGGATAGGCTGGATAAGATTTTATATGTTATATTTAAAGTATTTCTTAAGCTTCCCCTTTCAGTACTGGCTATTTTTTTTTTCAAAATAACGAATTTTCTCCAATAATCACAGTAATTAGATTAATTATAAACATTCTAATAAGGCATATATTTATCACCAAAGAAGCTGGATAGATTTAAGGGGATTTTTCATTATAAAACCTATCATCCAAAATCTCTGCACTGAGTATCCTTTGTTCAATTTAGATTCTAACTATTAAAATTTAGAATGCATAGAGCAGTAATCCTATTATTGTACTTCTGTTTCTTTACAATAGTTTTAAAATATTTTTAAAACATTTATAATTTGATTTGATCTCCATTTATTTCAGCATTTGATCATATAATGATGAGAGAAAATGCTTTTACTGGGTTCTTTAGAAAGCTTTTTCCTAGGGATGTGGAAGAACTTCCCACTCATAATTTAAGTTGTTTCTGATGTGAAGTGAGTGGAGCCAAGTATTATCATGTTGCACGATAATCCTTCCGGGACATTTATTGTGCAATTTTCTATGAGTATGTGCATGTCCGGACTTAATAAACAGCATTTATGATTTGCCAAGTTTCCAGAAAATTAACCAAAATTCACCCAGTAGCTTCACAGAAGAAGGTGCCCCACCAACATATCCACATATCTATGCCATATCCTGAATATGTATGAGAAAGCTTTGGTTATATGTATTTAAAAAAAACTCATGAATAAATGCAGTTCATAGTGTCAATCCTAGGCATCACAAGGAGGCAGCATTTAATAGCATGATTTATAGATTGATCAATATACTGCTTAAAAAGGAAGAATACCGGAAAGAATACTTCACCTAATAGACACAGCAAAAATTAATGGGTTTAACAAACAAATGATAGATCAAAAAATAAAAAGATTCAAAGAAAAAAAAAAGAAAATTAAACAAATCACCACACTCAGTGCTTTAGCTAAAGAAAAGAATTATCAAAAATTCACCTACCACCCTTACCTTAATTATAAATTTCAAAAAATATTCAAGCAATACAACATCACTTTGGCACTCATAAGTAGATTAGTGTAGGCAAACTTGTGAAGTTAAATTAAACAGAACCCAGACCAAAAGAAGAAAATTCAGACATATATAGAATTAATTGCAGAGATTGTAATAAGGTATATATAGGAAAAACAAAAAGGAATTTAAATATTAGACCAAAGGAACATTGGAGAAATATAAAATACAAACAGATAGAGGAGTCAGCAGTAGCAGCACACTTTTGGAAGGAAAATCACAAAATAGAAAAAGACATCATATTATTAAAAGCAATTCAACTCCCAAATAAACTCAGTATGTGGGAAGAAATTTATATAAAAAAATATGAACATAGACTCATGAATTTTGACATACCAGAAGCAGACAGCATATTATATAAGTTCATCAACAGACCACCAGAGCAAGTACAGTTACTTACATTTCCCACCTGATTAGACCCGTTAATCATTGAATGGTTGACAGTATGAGCGAGTGCCTTATGAAACATGTCCCAGTTTACTTTTAAATAATTTTTTAAAAAGTGGAACATCAAGAGAGTTTTAATATGTTGACGTGATTTTAAGTAGTTTTACTTTTAGTCTAAACCAGTTTTTTTGATAGTGTCCCTGTGTTGATTCCTACATTCAATTTTAATTGAATATGGGAAAGGGTTTACCAAGAAGGAGGAGGAGGAGAAGAAGAAGATTAATTATTTTTGACATCCCAGAAGTGTAGACAGCTCTTTATTCAAGTTTATCATAAAACCATCAGAGTCAATCAGATCCACCAACCCAACTTCTACAGATGATCCAACAGTTGTTTAACAGCTGAGGGTGTGGATGAGGATCCACAAAACATGTCCTGAGTAAATCTCCAACCAGAAAGAATGTTCTAAATATTTTGGCTCAGAAGAGATTATTAACTACAATTTTGTTATTTTTTGTATTTGTTCTCCCATATACTATCGCTGATTTTTTAGTGTGTTTATATTTCACATTTCTTATGTGTTATGTGTTTCCTGAAACATAAAATAATATTTTGTTTGATTTTACCTATGTAGTTTTTGTTGCAGTCTTAACACTTGATTTCATAATTGCTTACAGAAAATCCTGTCTTTCATTGGTTTTTTGGAGATTTTGTAACCTGTATTTGTTTAGTGGAACCAAAATAATATTCCTATATTTAAATTTTTTTTTAAATGTGCTATGTACCTATAGATGGAATATAAATTTCTTGTATAAATATCTGTCACTTTAACATTTCAGGATGGTGATGTTCTTTATTTCTTTTTAGTTATTCATTTCTGTTTCTTATTGGTCAGATTCCATTATGTAGCCATTTTTGTGTTATATCTATGATTTAATGATATTCTTATATACATATATTTGGTTTTGCTTATGAGTAAGTCAATTAATGCAAATGCAAAGCTGTTGATTAGTGCAAGCATGTATATTTTTGGATTATGACTGCTGTTCTTAATGTAATTTTCTATATGGGTATCTTTTCTGAATATGCCATATTCCATTGTAGTGTGGTTTTTAATGATTTTGATATTCAAGAAGGGGAGAGTGTTATTGGTTTCCATTTTCATTGCAAAATAGTACAATTACAATTCACAATGGAAATGAAATTGGTAAAAATTACTAAAATTTGAGTGATTCCTAATCAAAATTATTGAATTATTTTTATATTTCACTGTAATAATTCTCACTATTCAAAATGATATCTTAATTATGCTGTATATATAATTAAATTTGAAGTGTATAAAGTTTGAGAATTAATGGATCAAGATATATATTGCAATTCTTATTTTTCCTGATATTTTTTTAAATTGCTTGAGTGTGTCCTAGAATTGCTCAAGTAGAGACAACAATATTTTACTTCTTTGAGAAATGAATAAAAAAATAACTGAATAAAAATGCAAAATTCATAACTATATTAAGTAAATATAATTAATAAAAGTTTTTTTCTATCTGTTTAGATTAAAGATAAATATTAATAACTTATTTTTAACATCTTTTACCGTTTGCTTTTAATTAAGAAAACATGTCAGCATACTGTTTGCAAGAAAGTAATGTCAAGAAGCTTTTGCGTTAACTAAATTTTGCTGGTTCCTTTATCTGCAGCTGAACGCCAACCAAAGGGTTCACTTTTTAACAACCATTTTTAGGCAGTTGATAAATTAAAGCCAAAAATACCCACTGTATGCATTCTTTACACATCCCCCATACACTTTCAGGACAAGGCAACTTACCATGTCTGTGGGTCAGTTGAATAAGATATTTCTCCAAAAGTTGTAAAATTAGAAAGGCCAAGTTTGAACTCTGCCTCAAGCTAGCTGACTGAAAATTATATCTGCAGATTTTTCTTGGTCCACAGGATAATCTGTAATGGATGCAAAAGGAAGTAAATAAATAGGTTTAAGTTTCAAGGTTTTTAATCACCAGTTATGTACAGTTTGTATATTTGGCTTCATCAGTTTATATTCATATATAGCTACAAATTTACTATATACATATATACATATCAAACTCTATAACTTAGTTTCTAAGAGTTCCTTCACAGTATAAAAATTATGTTTTGACAATATGTTTTCAACACATTTTTTAAATTTTGTGTTTTAAGTGCTGGGAAATGATTTTGATATTTTATTATACAGGGTTGCACTTCTATGTGACACTAATCGAGGCTTTATGTAAGCCTATGATATTGTAAGTGAATTAGCCCAGCTGACCTAGTGTGATGTACATGAAAATATTTTCAAAAGTTGTTTATTATGCCCAAAAGATATAGTTTCTAATATATATATAATATAAAATAAAAATAAAGTAACACTATTAACAATGTAACAAATTAACAGTAATTATAATAGCAGAAAAGGATAAAACACCAAGAAAAAGTCACACTTGAGATCACTATATTTCGGACTCATGGAGTCCTTCTATGGCAAGAAGACAAGTGATGGTGATGATAATAATATCATTAATGATATTAATAATAATTAATATCATTACCATATATGTGTGTGTGTATATATATAGTAATGATATTAATTCCTTAAAAATTTGTTTACTGGGAGCAATGAGATGGTAGTTGCTGCATTGCAACCATAATGATGAACTTGCTGCTTCCCAATAGGGTATACCATAAGCTTAGAATATACAAAAATATATATATAGTCAAAATCTACTATATTCTAAAATCTTTTAGTAAAACTCCTACTTAATATACGAATTGCAGAAGATAACTCCATCAAAACCCCTGTTATCTATTTATCTATCTAATTCTTGTTGCAAAATCTAGGCTAAAGATACACATTATTTTTTGCACAGTTTTACATGATATCTATTTCACAGCTCCCTGCACAGTGAGAATGTGCAGTCCAAGTTTGGTTCAGGTAAATACAATGGCTGGAAAGAAAACAGTGGTAATGCTGTCACCATTCTGTTAATGGATATATGAGGTCATTTTTGTTCTCAGGGTGTGTAGAAGAGGAATGGCATAGCTGTTCAACACATTCAGCATCACTAGTGCATTATTGTAGAGAGACAAATATGAATTGAGTAATAGTGTAAATATGAACCACCCTAAAGTGATATTTTCTAAAAGTAAGAAGTGTGAGCGGATTAAAATTGAGGTGGCATGTGTTAGAAATGTAAGGAACATCATACAGGTTTGCGAGAAGCCTATGGCAATAAAACTGTGCCACATTAAATGGTGGTCCGTGGGTTATGAGGTTTTTCACAGGATGCAATAAAGTGGAAGATGCATTGTGTTTAGGTCACCTTGTCCTGGAAGCGCATTATGTTAATTTAATTTAACCACTGCAAGTGGATTGTTGATGGACAGTGAGGAAGTTAGCCACAGGAGTGAGAACAAGGTACACCACAGTATTGCAGTAGGGTGATCCTTGTCAAACATCAACAAAAATGACTTAGCTATGGATGTCCAAAGTCTTCCAGTAGTGTGACAGCTGGTGATAAATGCTCTAGAATAAATGATTTACTACTTATGCATATGTTGCCATTACTTTCTTTCCTGCCATCATATTTAATACAGCAGATCTTATAGTGAGACCCATGCCCTGCAAACAAGGTAACCAAGTATCTCATTTCATTGTTTGCTTTCTTCCAGTTTGATCAGACCATGACATTTGTGACCAGGGTGTAGCCTGACTAGTTACATTAGGTGGATCAAATATCAATAAATTATTTGGCATTTTGAAAGTGCCAATCTATTAACTATAATCTGCCATCGATGCTCTTTAATCACAGTTATATTCTTAAAATTCTTAATTTAATGATATGTAAAAACTGAAATTATATAATCATGTAAGACATACCTAGTAAAGTCAACATTAAGTTGCTTCATTACAATACATCCACATTATTCTTATTTCATTTAGAGTTAATATTCCTTATTTTCATTGGCTTCAGTGACACACTTGTAGGCATAGCATCTAAAAAAAATAAAACAATATACTAATGAGACCCATGGTCTAATGGTCAAGCTCCTGACTTTTATTCCAAGGATCTGGTTTCGATTCCCAGATTTATCATGGGGATTTTTCCTTTAATAGGGCAACTGTGGCCTGGTTAATATAGAATCTCTAGGTATAAGGACCATATCACCACCATTATCTGCATGATACAATGTAGCGATTCTCTATGGGTGTCAGCCTGAGAAGTATACTATGTCCCACTAGAGCTTAAAGCTTTGAAGATGGAGAGGATGTCTCTTCAAAACCGGTCCTACCATATTTAAAAGCAAGTGAAGCATTAGAGTGTGTTAGACGAAAGATTAATTATAATTTACATGGATAAGAGCTGTTTAACTCTTAGTTTCACTAGTGCACTGCATACAGTACTCATCTCTTTCTATTTACTTTTTCTATAAAATGTATTGCTCAAATATATTATTGAGGTTTATAGAATTGCATGAATAAATTATCTTCCTGTGCAATGTATTTCAAAAATGAAAAGTATGGAAAAGTATATCTCTGGCACCAATTGGTGTATACTGCACACCACACAACTAGTACTGTAAGTGCTGTCAAAGTTTTGATAGCAGTGTTTGTGTGCAGTGTTTTTCTGTGGCGAGTATTTGCCCATTGACTTGATGAGTGAAATATTACAAAATATGCAAATGTTTTATGCATTATAATACTGCTAAAACTGCAATTGAGGTCTTCCACAAACTGGTGTTTGCTATGTTTTGATGACTGATTTCACCAAATGGACAAGAGGACATGAAGATTTTAGGGAGGAATACTTTGAGAAGGAATAATGCTGAAGGCATGAATAATTTGTAGCTTACATATCAATTTCTGGAAACTTTCAGTTTGACCATATTATTATAATAATACTGCCAGTTTTTAACATATGACAAAAACAAAAGATTGCATACTGATGAACTGAAGTCAACTCAAATATTTTTAATATTATATAGGAATACCATTGTCATTTCTTTCCTCCTTCATTACATGAAGTCATCTTTGTTATAGATGCTTTGAATTGCATTTCCAACTCTCTAAAGTATGTAGGTACATAGTATATGTGAAAATGCCCAGAAATTTCATTGTTATTAGAAGTTTGAAACTTGTACAAGGAACATATTAGTTAACTGTTTAAGTTAAAAAGTTATTTAAGTGGTTCGAATAGGGTTTCCCATAGAGAAAATGAATGGCAAAACTTGGCCCATGCATTCTCCCAGGATCTTAATGTCATAATTTCATCTAATAGTCAGAATGTTTCTTAAAAAATTTCTGATGGCTGTTAACTTATATCTAATCATAATTGCTTTCTCCAATTCTGTGCTTTCCTACTCTCTAATATATAATTATCTGCACTTATATATAAACATTATCTCTCTATAGAAAATTTTTATGAGGAAATCACTCAAATTTTACTAATTTTGTTCCAGTTACTTAGACATGTTTTAAGGCTGTTGTCCTAATCATCAGCTTCCCAGTGTGGTATTAAGATGTTCCTCTGTGGATTTTATAAACTTATTGGGTTATTTGGAAGGTCAAAATTAATTAAATTTTCCTTGTGTTTGTTTATGAATATATTTTCCCACACTGTTAATTCTATGAACTTTTAAGAATTTTGGTTCATTTTGGAATTTTTGTGTGTGTGTTTCCCCCTGCCAGAAATTGTATGCTATTGCTGATTTTTCCATATGTGTTTTCCTGACAGAATTTTGTCTTTTGTATCCTACACTAATGTATTCAACATGTTCACACTAACTTCACTTACATATCACAATGTTCCTAGGGTTATGTAATTAAGTGAAGTTAGTGTGAACATGTTGAGTACATTAGTGTAAAATATATTATCACTCCATTGTCTACAGCTTCATAAATACAATTTATTCACTTAATTTGTCTTTTGTGTTTTTTAGGAGGTTTCTTAAACTGAATTTTTTACTGAAGCCAAAATAATGCTGTATCTTTAAAAAAATCTTGTGGATTTTTTGGTGCTGTTGGATGGAAAGTGAATTTCCTATATATATAATTCCTTTGTAGCCTTTTAGTGTGGTGATGTCTTTTATATCAACACAAAAGACAAAATTTCACCAGGAAAATCATGCATTTACAAAATCAGTTGCAAAGACTGCAATGTGAAATATATTGGCAAAACAAAAAGAAACATTACCCTACTGTTTAAGAAACAAATGAGAAATGTAACATAAAAGACATGGAAAAATCAGCAGTACCATACCATTTCTGGTGCAAAAAAAAATTTCAAAATGGACCAAAACTCTTAAAAGCTCTTCAAAACCCCATAGAATTAGCAGTGTGAGAAAATGTACTCATAAACAAAAACACGAAATATTTAGTTAATTTTGATCTTCCAAACAACAGTAACAGTAAAATCCATGGAGTGGTATTTAAATACCATTCTGGGAAGCTGATAGTAGAACCATGCTGATGATGAAGGCAACAGCCTTCAAAACGTGTCCAAGTAAATGGAACCAAATTAGTGAAATTTGAGCGGTGTCTTCATAAAAATTGCTATATTATACTATATTTCACTGTGAAAATTCCTGCTACTTAATACTAATCATCTCTCTAGTTTAACCTTGTTCTTTATCCTCTAATCCAGCCAAAGTTCTCTCCCAGATTAATCACAATTCCAACATATTTTTCTCTGTCTCATTCTTTAAGTTCTTTGTGTAATAAGTAAGGAAATAAAGAAAATAAAAATTAATTAACTTAAATCAATTATTTCTCGATGTAATCTCCATTCAGCTCAATATACTTTACTCAAAGTATTCCAAAACCTTTATACCTTTTTTATATGACAATTTGTCAAGGTCTGGAAAATAGTCATTCATAACCTTACCACTTCACTATTTTCAGAATATGTGTTTCCTCTCAGCCATTTTTTTGGAACTTGAGAATTGATAAAAATTGGAGGGGATTAAATCTAGCAAGCAGCCTGGATGCTGTACAGTTCAAACATCAATTCTGAATATACAACTGAGTCAGTTTTAGTGTCACCTAATACTGACTCAGTTGTATATGTAACAACTTAACTGTTCCTAACTTCTTTTAAGATTACAACCAATTCTGAATTTTTATCATTGCAACTACAGATTTGTGAGATAATTATGTTCTTCGAAACTGGTTCCAAATATCACACAAGTAAGTGAAGCAATAAGAGTGTTTAGTATGAAATATATCACATGAGTTTATTCATAATTATGTCCTATTTATTGTATCTTCAATCTGGTCTCTACTTCTCTCTAAAAACACTACCGAAACTCTTTCTTTTTTGCTAAAACTCACGAATTTCAACTGTCTATAAAATTTTTTGTATACTTGTAAATATTTTAAAAATGTCATCATGTTATTTACTCATGATGGAACTGTTACTTTTGAAACATTTCCAATTCTTAAAAATGAAACAATGTTTAGTGGTATTTTTAAAAGCTATATGTGCTTTAAAGATGAAAATATTGTATGAAGTGCTTTCAGATAGTAGGAATTTTGTAACTGGGGTAATTAAAAAAAATAAACACACTGGATAGTAGTGAATTTTTTTTTATTTTTATTCAAATTAGATAATGAAAAATAATGAAACTGTTATACAATATTAAAGAATACATAAATTGTTTAAATGTCAAATATATTTGATTTAATATTGTATCTGCTGTGATGTCATAAAATTATCACCTTAAAATTAAATGTATTTTAAATCTAATTAATAAGTATATTTCTTAAACAACATTTACAATTTTAATCTTCATTTTGAACAACTTATAGCTTTTATTAAAGAGAAAATACATTATTGAGCTCTTAAACCATTAAATCATCTGATCCTGCTAAAGTAACAATGCATTTGTGCTCCTTCTGCTTGACATATATGTTTAGGAACTTCTTAAAATATAAGTCATATACAAAAAATATTTTTCAAACTGTAAGAGACATACAAGTAATAATAATAAATATTTTTATGAGAGTGTTCAGTAAAGACTGATTTTATTAACATGTGATAATGACACCATCCATTCATATGTGGGGGTGATGACCCTGCATCTAATATTGCTTTTGTGCACAGCATTTCATCTGCTTAGCTCATTTAGTACTGCTGTGAGATATATTGAACAGAAACATGCATTTTTTTCATCTTTAAATGTTCAGTATGACTGCATATCATAAAAGCATTATGCAATTAAACGTTAAGTTCATTTGAACTTAGCTGCTTTGCAGACATTTACTCTGTCGCAACAAGACTTTGGGGATTTTGTTATGTTATGTCACACCAGTTTTCAGTGATACCAGTGTTTAGAGAAGGTTAAGGAAAATGTAAATTGTCGGGAAATGAACCTCCACCTTTAGCAGTTTAAACTGGAGAGATAACTGTGGTCTGCCATTGAATTAGGAATTTGTAAATATTTTTTTGTCATTATTGTTACACCTTATTTTCATTCGAATTAGAAATTTCTAAATACTTATTTCAATACTTATGTAGACACATTTCATTGTTAAAACTTAAAACATACATTTAAATTAGTTTGTAAGATGACAATTATAATAAATGATTGCATTTTCCTTTTAATTTGTATACAGGTGTTGTCATTTAATTGCAGTAGTTTTAATTTCTTAATCAAAAAAAAAAAAAAAAAAAAAAAAGGAAGGATATTAAAGACTGCTCATTAAAATTCTCCTTAAACTAAGAAAAAAAACCTATTAATAAATTAGTCAATTTTTTTAGCTTTGTATTTTTATGTATTTATCGCTCTTCATAAATATTCTCCTAAAATTTTAATCTGATAGTGATAACCAAATTGATTTATAATGCCAATTTAAAATTCATCAATGCCATTTATTCATAATAAATTTTTGTAAGTCATAAAATCATATCTTATTTCTCAAATTGAAATTCATTATTTCTTATAATTTCTGTATCTTTCTGCAGGATGGTGCCCCACAGCTCAGTTTATAACTGAATTCCCAGAATGAAGGAACAATTTTGCTGGATTGACTGGACAGCAGATCTGACATAAATCCTGTTCAGCACATATAAAGATAGGTAAAAAACAGAATCAGCAAATTAGTTTGCAAAAATAAAAAAAATTGCATTCAGAGAATAAATCAGTTTTGGTGTTGGAGACAACAGAAATTAAAACCAAATGTGGTGTAATAAAGTATTTATTTCCTTAATTTAATGGATAAAACATAGCCACATAACATTGTATATCTGTAATCAAATGAAAAATATAAAAACCTTGTAATTTTTTAGTAAATGGAAAAATAATATCAGTATTAAATTATGAATTTTTGTTAATATCATTTTTATAGAAACAGTGTCAGTGTTTATTGAACACTTCTACATATCAGCATATTAAATGCTTATTTGAAATACATTAATAAACAAAGCTGTTTTACTTTAAGCAGAATATAGAAATAGTTGTCATTACATAGATAATGATTACAACAAACATTCAAAACAACAACAATAATAATAATAATAAAAAAGAAATAACATACATTGGAACATCAAGTAAATGTATTCTAAAGCTATATTATGCATTGGTCCCCTATATATGTGATAAACAACCGAAATATGTGCACAAAAATGCTGTATTAAAATTGAAACCTTGCATACACATGTCCATTGTCTATGACATTATGACCCCATAGCACCTGTGCATTATTGCAAATGGTTCTTTCACCAGGGACTGAAGAGTTAATCAACCCATAGCTGTATTCTTTTCAGACAAGGTGCAGTTCCACCAAAATGGTCATGCGAACACTCACAATACTGACTTTCAGTGTTCTGAAAATCCAAATATTGTACAAGAAACTCCTATTTTTAATAGGAAAATTGGAGTTTGGTGTGCAATTAGTGCATTAGATGCAGATTGCTATGACATGTTCAGCTGCTGAGATGCAAAATCCCATGCTAGTGGTAGGTAAGGGCATATACTGAGAGCCCCATATACCTATAACTAAGTTAATTTTATAAGTAACAAAGTGACTAAAATATTGTAATTATTTATGTTGATTAAAATACTTTTCTTTTTTAATCTCATGCACTGTAATGTCAGCCTTGAGTTCATTATTGCATTCATTGCACTTACATAAGGCCAGCTCATATTCATTCAATTCATTGCAGCAGGCAACACTGTCTCAGTCCTTAAGTTGGACCTCTGGTAGGTCACTTGGTCATATTCTGTATCCTTGTCATTATTACTTCAGTCAATCAACAGTAAATTTAATTTAAACAACTGTACTTATCCTAAAATTTTGACTTGGAAATATCTTATGAAAACTGCATTCATGTCTTACCAATTAGATTTTATTTATATTTTTTCTATTTGAAAATTTTATATGGAGCAATGAGTACAATGCTGACATATGACTTGAGAATAACATGAAATCTGATCCAGAAGTTTCATTCACTGCAATTCCTTTTGTATGGAGAAAGAAGCAGAATAAAGTATACCTTGACAGGCAGTATACTATAACTATACAAAGTTTTGGAATCCCCAGAATAGGCAGAATATTTTTTTTAACTTAGCTGGAATGTTGTGTGTGTGTGAAATTATTATTGCATCACTAAAACCATATTAATATGGCAGATTTCTTTTTCTACTTAGTAAATTTTCCATCATTTACTTTCAGATATGACACATTCAGAATTGCAAGATTGCAGAAAGTATCATAACCCATTTATAACACTGGTCAACAATGATTTTGTTACATAAATAATTTTAGCTGTTATGTATTTCCTTCTGCTGATTCCAAAAATGAAGTCAGAAAATTTCAATCCCCACCATTTTTTTGTAATTTTGAAAAGAATTATCTCCTGTATATTAGCATTTGTGGTATATAACATGCTGATTAGAAGGAGTACATTATATTTATATTTCATTTCGTTGTATCAACAATTTACTTATAACTTTTGGTGATTGTTGCCTTTGAATTCATGAATAACAACAATTACTTTTTCCTCACAAAACTGTGATTGTATGGTTATAGCTCCCAGATGACTAGAAGTTTTCTTTAAAGAAAGAAGCTAATCTTATGCTTTCTTCTGTTGTAATTTGAATTGTAATAGAAGTGTATAATACTGTACCTAAGAGTACATTATAAGTGTATAGTGTATAAGAAACATGTCTCAGATGTGTCTTAATGATAGAAAAAACTCTCGTCACATGTGTGGTGAGCTGACTTTAAAAGCACAGAGGAAAAATTTACTTCTCTGGTTAGAATAGCTTATGAGTATTATTGTTGGCAACAAATAGACCAGAACAAAATATGGACCCTGGAAATCTGTTGTATCAAATGTATAACAGTATTAAATGACTGGTTAAAAGGATCCTGTCACATGTCTCATGATATATCGTGAATCTAAGAATCATTTGACAGGCTGCTACTTCTCCTTGACAAATGTATTTGGAATAAGTTCCAAATCCAGACACACTGCTAAATATCCATCTTTAGATTCAGCAATCAACCAGTGATTCATGGACCAAGACTTCTCATACCAACTCCACCAGATGATATAATATTGACTGAAGTAATTCAAATTGTTCCTAAGATTCAGAATGAATTACAGAATGATCCCAATTTTGTGGAAGATGTTACTATAAATGAACCTCATTTTCTAATACAGGAGGATTTAAATGATTTGGTTCAGGATCTTGGTTTAAGTAAAAGCCAGGCAGAATTACTCACCTGAAGATTGAAAGGCTGAATGCTGCCGCAGTATGACTCCATAGTAAGTTTCTTCTGCCAATGTCAAAAAGAATTTTATTATTTGTTTTCTAAAGAGGAGGACCTAGTTTTCTTTAATGATGGGATAATATGTCTTTAAAATACACTTTCTGCACTCCCATCTTGATTTCTTCCCTGAAAACCTAGGGGTTGTGCGTGAGGAATAAAGGGAGTGTTTCCACCAGGACATTGCAGAAATAGAAAGGTGCTATCAGGGTAAATGATATCCAAGTATGTTGGCAGACTACTGTTGGAAACAGAAATGTTCATTACACGATATAGCCAAAAACCTACTTAACATACATTTTAGATGAGGAAATCTAATTTCAGCTAATTTTTCATATGATTACTCAAAAATCATGGACAATGGAAAAGTTCTGTAAAAAGATATGAAATCTGCACAAAAAGTCACTTGGAATCACCCATTGTTTTCCTTTTCCTTTTCAATTTTGTTGGCCAGTGTAATTAAAGAAAAAAACTGTAAAAGCAATTCAGCATTGAGAGAGCCATAATGTAATTGTAACTCAGTTACTTTTAGTGAAACATCAACACAGAATTCCTGCTACCAGACTTGCTCCTCACAGAATTAATCCTCTCTTGTAAAAATGATTTACACTAGATCAAGATATTACAGTTTTTAAAAGAAAAAAATCAGGTAGATAGATATGACATTTTGTATCATGCTCATAAAAACCATATTTTAACCCATATAGCTTTCATTATATGTGTTGTAGCTGGAATACCACCTAGGAAACTTTGTACAGTGGAATTGAGCATGAGAAGTAAATTTATTGAAGATAGTATTCTAGAAAGACAGATAGGTACTGTGCAGTCAGGCTCTCCAGTGCTAATATAACCCAATTGAGCTCATGCAGAATCAAATAAAGCAGGATATTTCACATAAAACAGAACTTTTTAACTTATTTATGAAGACGTTGACAAGGTGACAGAAAGATTGGAAATCTTTGGTACAACATGCTGTGAAAAAACAAAAAAATGTACAACTTCATGAAAGAAATAAGATACAATGAAATCTTAGAACCTACAATCATTAGTTTACAAATGATGAAGACAGTGATAATACAAACTGCATACTGACATAAATGAACTTGATGGTAGCATAACCAATGAAGAGCTGTTGCTAGCAGTATTACTGGAGTAATGCAATAGATAATTTATAATATTAGCTATTTATTAATTAATTTATTTGGTTTATTTAAGGATGTTATTCTCTGGTCCTTAGCAGCCCATTCAATTTAATGCATGAAATGACTAATAAATTTTACTTAGAGATCTGTTTTTATACCATTAGAAGTATGTATATGTGTGTGTGTATGTGTATGTATGTATATATATAGCTAATTGCTTAGAATGGTACTTACATTTGTTGAGCCAAAATTTCATAAGAGGCCACTGTGTTTGTTCACTGTGCCCATCCATCTGTAACCGAATGTTCTGTTTAGGTAATTTTGAACTACAAATGAAAAATGTGCAGGGGCACGTCAAGTTGAAACCATTAGTTTAGCTTAACTATTTCAGAGTAGCGTTTTGTATTACTGTACCATCCAGTAGGCTTCAAAACACAAATGCTGCATTGAATATCAGACATACCTAGTGACAGTGGACTAGTACTGTACAAGAGCACATTTTGTTTACATCTGGCATGCCACAAACAAGTCTCACTATCTGAGATTCTAACATGATGAATTTTGTTGATGCATGTACCTTGTGAAAAAGCTTCTGTGACCCCTTTTGCTCTTATCCTCAAAATGTTTGGTTTTGTACTGATTACTCTACAATTATATACACATTGTTTTTCCACACCCTGTATACACACATTCAAAGTGGCCCATATTGTGTTATAAGCCAATAACTCTTAAAAGAGCCAATAAAATTAATTTTTCTTAAATATTTGAGGTGAAACCTTCATAAGAGTGTCATGAGAAAAACTTAAGTAAGCTCCCTTATGGAGCTCTAGGCTGTGTAACTTCAGAATATTCAATAGAATGATGGTACAATTTTTAGATAATTAGATAGTTCTCAACAAATTAAACAACTTTTGTTTAGAATTTTTATTGAGACTTCAAAATATGCATTCCACTTTCAAACTTCCCTTTCATTATGTGAGCCAGTTTTAAACTTATGTAATATAACAGGAGAATAGATATTTGTCATTTGGTTTATTTATGGATGCTCTTTAACATCTCATGTAATTAGTATCTCATTCAATCCAGGGAGTGAAATGGCTGATAAATTTTGCTCAGAGAACTCTTCTTTCAAGCTTAGGGTTCTTTTTCATGTGGTATATCTACGACAAGAAACCCAGAGCTTTTTTCCCTTCCAAAGGAAGCCATACTTAGGATTTATATGCCTGGTCAAGATTGAACTGCGATCTTCGATCTATGTGGCAAATATGATTACCACTAGATCACAGAATTGATCGGAGAATAGGTAGAGATATGATTGCAAAAGTAATAAACCATTGGGTCCTCCAGTTTCTAGAATTCATTCAAGGTTAGGTCTAGGTCAGTGTGTATGTATTTTTATACACACACACACACACACACACACACACACACATATGAATTGATTGGTAGTACCATTTTTGTTAATTCTTGTATTTACTTGGTTTGTACTTATGAAATGAAGGTGACCCTGTTATTTATTATAGGTAAGTCTGAAAGTTTTAATTATGGGATGGACATAGTAAAGTTTTAACAAATTTTTTATCTAAAGATAAATCTTGAGAAGTGATCAGTTGTTAAAAAGATACTTTTAGATAAAAGATAAATATAAATAAGCCAAGCCATTTGTTTAAATAATTTTATTAAATGCTCGAAATAAACTCTATAAACATCTAAACATTTAGCAAACCTTTCAGAAATGTTCTGTAAAATTCCATAACATGCATAGAGAAATATTCGATGGTTCATATTTTCTTTTGTTGAAGGTGTTGTAGACATGACTTTTTCTTTAATGTAGCCCCATGAAAGTATCTAAGAGTGTAAGGTCAGGTAAGTGAGGTAGCCATACAACTTGTCCAGTACATCCAATCCATTTATCATGGAATTTGCCATTTAATTATGTGTGTGGCTTGCAGAATGTGGCAGTGTTCCATCTTGCATGTATCATATTTTTTCCCATACATTTAGAGGAACATTTTCCAGGAGTGGGCAATTAATTTCTGATAGTTAACCAGGATTTTGGTATTAGCCTTCATTTCCAATGGGTCCTTTCCAGATTCACAGAACCGCCTGTGGTGCCTCAGTAGTGAAAACGGGCGTTAAACACTACTCAAAAAAAAAGATTCACAGACTGTACTAAGTGCTGTTTCTAGCACACTACAAAAAACATTTTAACAAAATTTGCATAATTTGTTGAGAATTATCTAAATACCTAAAAATTATGCCATTGTTCCCTTTAAAATTCTGAAGTTACCCTTCCTGGAACTTAATTATGCCCATAATGCTATTATTAAGTCCCCTTCCTGCAATATGTTTAGAAAAAGTCAGCATTTCATTTTATTGGCCCATTTAGTTTAGTTTCATCCTTGGATCACAATAATCATGATAATACACAAGTCCAAATTAATATAAATTAATATGAATATTTAACAATTATTTGTAAACTCAGAATTTAATCTGTTTAATTATTACACATACTTATTAATAAAACAATGAGAAGTCAACCAGATTAAATTTTATAATAAGTAAAACAATAAGCTAACAATTATATAAAATAAACTGTATGAAGATAATATTAATGACCAGTCAGAAAAAATTGATGTGTGATTGGCTGGTTTTTAATACATTTATCAGAACCAGTGCTTGGGGCGAGATGGCATCCTGGTTCATTTTTAAATGCCATGAAATATCATCAGGATTTCTATTTATTATCCCTTTTCTAACTATCTTTTGCTACTAATGTGCCATGGTACAAGCTTCATTTTCATATTCTTAAGGCCTATAAGAAATTTTATAATGTTGAAAATGGTTTGTTCTCTTATCTTTCTGCCTTTCATTGAAGCCCCCCTGACCCCTTGAATTTAATGCATTTAAGCCAAGCTAAACATTTTCTTCCTTTAGTAGCATCATGAGTAGCGTGACTGGTAATTCTGATCACACAGTGCTGTTGATATGCTTCTATTGTATACAGAAAATGGTGATGACTTTCATTTTACAGACATTGGTTTTCTACAAAATCTGTGCACTGTATATTGAGATGGAAATTAGTTCTAGCATTATATGAACATCACTATTCAACAAATACTTTTGTACTGTGATATACAAAGAATGCTTTGGTAAAGTGTTCTGTGTTCTTCCAACAAGAATCAGTTAAAATCAGAATCTTAAGAGATATTGGCTTATAACATATATATATATGGTTATTCAGAACAATAAAAGTTAATTATTTTCAACTGATATGTCCTAGAGTGTCCAAGTAAGGAGCAGGCAATAGAACTTGGTAACTTTCTGCTAATACTTGCTTCTCTTTCAGTGATGTCTAATTTCTGCAGGGAAATATTTTTCTGCCTCAGGAGATAAGCAACTAAATGTTTTATTGGGGAAAAGTTCTTTCATAACATCTTTTGTCATTTTACAGTGAAGACCACCAATATCACTAAGTTCAGGACACCGATTTATCAAGAATTTGCCCAAGACACTTGTAACCAGTCCTTGTATACTGCTGATATCATATATATACAGCTCAAATTGCTGAAGATGAGTCAAATCACTGTTATGGATGAAATCTTGAAAACAGTGTGTAAAATTAATAGAAGTGACAAATATCATCATTCTCTCAATTTCAGGACTATTTTTTAGCACACACCAAATGCACAGATCTGCATTGTTTTGTGTAAAGTCAGGAAAGAAGACAATTTCCTTTAGTGATCTGAAAGTTGGATTGACCTCTGAATGCTGGTAGGGAATAAAGGTGCATTCCTTTAGTTTAAGTACTTCCAAAGTTTTACAGTGATTTGCCAATATATTTATGTTTATGTACTGAACTGCAGTTAAACTTAGTTCTTTGAGCCAGTTACCAACATTGCTTAAAAGTGTACTCTCCATAAAATTTGTTCTAGAGATTTCTACAACAAGCACATTAGTGAATTTATTGTGCAAAGAACCACTGAAATTTGGTACAATTAGTTTAAGTCTATAGAGGAATGGAAACTTATGTGACTTGGCCATGTTGTCAAGGACGTTTGCATCCAATTGACCAATAGTTAGGGTGCAACCAAAACACCTTAGTGAGCTTGGAAGAGCTGTTAATGCATCTTTCAGCTCTTCTGATTGATGCAATAATGAGTAGTTTATAAATTTCACATGCAAAGATTTTAGGTTTGAACATCTTCCTATGCAAGAAAATATTTGTGCATTGCAAACAAACACAGTATTGCATCTGTAATCAAAGACCACGTTTACTGCTACTTCTAGCTTATACAACTGTTCGAGCTTAGGTGCAATTTCCTGTAATGTCTGTAGCTGAATTTCAGTTTCAAGACAACACATATTCAGTTGCGTTATTGCTGGGTGTATGAATGCATCACTCAACATATTGTTACTTGTTAATTGCTTATACATAAGCTCTTTACAACATCTAGAGTTGATCAGGAATGCTGAGAGTTGATTTGCAAATAAATGCAGGCCTGGCTGTTGGATTAAATACTGTATGATGGCACACTGCAGTTCTTCTAAAGTTTTATATGGGCCAGTATCCAGAAATTTTTTAATTGTTACTTTAATTAATTGAAGTGTCTCAAGCTCATATGCGTTATCTTCAAGTTTTTTTATTATTGAAAATGTTTTATTTTTAAGGACAAGTGCTCTATGAGCATCATTTTCTTTTAACAGTTTCTCCGTATGGGAGCCAATAAGAACACAGGCTTCTCTTATATTGCAAGCAGATAGAGATCTTAACAATTCCTCAGCTGGTCTAATAGTATCAACCATTTCCTTTTCTTCTGTGTATATGTCATAGATGAATTTGTTGATGAAAGTTGTGTATGGATAATCATCACCTGCAGCCTTCTCATTCTCATTCAAAACAATTTTTCCTTCTTCAGAACAACTATATTTCTTTTCTAAGGCCTCAAAATGATGGACAGATTTTTCTAATATCCTTTTTATAGTTTCCCAACGTGAAACTTCTTTACTAAGTTGACACAAAGCAGAGATTAGAGCAGCTGCTAGTTTATTCATTTCTGCAGCTGGGAAATTGGTGTGTATCTTAGGTGTGAGACTGTCCAATGCTTCTTTTTTTATTTTTTGTGCTTGATCAAAACACAGCGTATTTATAAGCTTGAAATATTCTTGCAGAGCCAAATCTTCAAGTCGTGGGATCATCTGTGGAAAAAGTTATGAAACAATTTAAACAATTTATTTTGAAATGCTAACTACAACTCTTATTAGCTCCAATTTTACTTGTTTAAACATAGAACATGTTTCATAGACCATTGTCTGCATCCTCAGCTAACTGTCAACTCTTGGATAATTCGTGTTGCTAAGGGAGGTATATTCTGCTCTGGTTGAGGTGTGAACAAACTTTATGTTTTCATCCTCAGAAATGTCTAAGTTCATCAATTTGTCTCTTTATTTATAAATGTAGATTTTCTCCCAATTTGCTACCTCTGTAGGTCCCTGTACTGATTTTAATAATTTTGCTTTTTGCACTATGTTTTCTGCCCAGAAATGAGATGCTACCACTAATTTCTTCATTTGTTTGTATTTCATACTCCTAAAGTGTTCTTTTGACTGTGTGGCTGTGTTTCTATTTCTTTTTCCAATAGAGACTTTTTCACAATCTACACATCTTATTTGGTAAATACCTGCTTTTTTATCTGGTGAAATAGTGTGATTAATGTTGTCATTCAGGGAATTTTTAACATAAAATCTGCATATTGGTGCCAATTTAATATTAAAATCTTTTAGATTATTTTGAAATTTGTACTTAGCTCATGGATAATATGTTAAACATACAAAACAAATAGCATATTACCATTCCTGGACATTAAAATAATAAAAGATCAAGGCATATTTTTGAATCTACAAAAATAACACACGTACAGACAATCACATCAAAACTGACAGAATTAGCATAAACATGCAGTGATCAACAGCTTAATGCCCAGGCTCATTAACAAGGAAGAATACATCAAAGAATAAAGCAAATAGAAAGAATAGCATTTAAAAATGGATTTAACAAAGAATTAGTTCACAAGAAAATACAGAAAGAGGCAGAAACTTATTAATGAAACCACAACACTTTCAGCAGGAAAAGATAAGGTAATTTTTAAAAAATTCACATATCTTCCATGGACTATGCACAAAGTTCAAAATATTCTAAAAGATTTTAATATTAGATTGGCACCAATAAACAGGTTTAATGTTAAAAAAATCTCCTGAATGGTAATATTAATGACAGTATTCTACTGGAGAAAAAAAGCAGGTATTTACCAACTAAAATGTGCAAATTGCAAAAAAGCATTTAATGGAAAAACAAAAAGAAACTTTGACACACAGTTAAAAGAACAATTCAGGAATATAAAATACAAACAAATGGAGAAATCAGCAGTAGTATATCATTTCTGGATAGAAAACCACGATAGAGTACAAAAAGCAAAATTGTTAAAATCAACACAGGGACCTACAGAGCTAGCAACATGGAAGAAAATCTATATTTACAAATATAGAGACATATTAATGAACTTTGATATTTCTGGGGATGAAAACTGGTCACACTTCCACCATAGCGGAATGTAAATCCCCTTAGCAACACGAATTATCCAGGAGTTGATAATTAGCTGAGGATGCAGACAATGGGCGGCGAAACATGTTCTGCGTTTAAAAAAGTAAGTGAAGCCAATAAGAGCATGTAATTTGAATATCATAAAATGATCTTAATTAAAAATCTTAAACATGTTTAATTAGAAATATACTAATACTTTAAATCATGGAAAATCCATTCTAAATTATTAAGAGTCCAAACCAAAAATTGTATTGAAAACATTTTTTTATAATTTAAAAATGGTTTAATGTGTAACATAAGAGCTGCAGTTCACAAGTTTCCAGCATTACATATAAATCCATAATTTATTGTTGATTTGAACAATCTATCTGATCTTATTTTGATTTACAGAAAACACTGAAAATCATGTCATCACATTAAAACTCTCTTGAAGTTGCATAATACACTTATTAAAAGTAATTTTGGGTCATGTTTCGTGAGTCAAATTGCTCACATTGTCAACCAATCGATGACTGACGAGTCAATTAGGTAAGGTATGTATGTGACTAGGTTTGCTCTGGTGGTCTGTTAATGAACTTAAACAATATGTTATCTGCTTCCGGTATATCAAAATTCATAAGTTTGTTTTCATATTTTTATGTAGATTTTTCCCATATATTAAGTTCTTTTGGATGTTGGATTGTTTTAGTAATATTAACAGACCACCAGAGCGAATATAGCCACATACATAACTTACAATTGACTCATCAGTCGTCAATTGGTTGACAATGTGAGCAATTTGACTCATGAAACATGTCCCAAAATTACTTTTAATAAGTGTGTTTGAAACTTCAAGAGAGTTTAATGTGATGACATGACTTTTAGTGTTTTACTTTAAATCAAAATAAGATTCACTACAGTTGTGTGGATTCCGACCTTCCTTAAACATAATCTATCTGACTTTCATAGAATCAGGAGTTTAGGACTGCATTTATTTTGGTCATACCATTCGTTTGTTTTGAGAAGCGCATTTAAGTCTGACTAGTTACATATTATAGCATGGTGTTCAAAACTAAATACAGAGTGTGATTAAATTATTGACTAAAGAAGAACTTTCACCCACTGATATAAAACAACACCTTGACAGAGTGTATGGAAAACTTCTTCTTGTTATTCCACCCTGAGGGAGTAGTCAAAAATATTTTCTTGGACAGAGATAGTCTTAAAGATGATTCATGAGAGGATAGGCTGGTAGTTGTTTCAGATAAGAAAGCATCCCCATTGTTGAGGAGGAAATTCTGATTAACAGTAATCTAAAGACAGATGAAATAGCTGCAAGGTTGAGGCTCTCTAAAACTATGCTTTACAAAGCATAGCTTGATCAATATTTTGCATATGCATGTAAGGTCAGTACAAGACAGATGCTTACATTCTTTCAGCAGTTCAAATGCAAGTATGCATGGAATATTGTCATAAATGTTCTAACATTTGGCATGATAATGAGAGGGCAATATTAAAATCCATCATTACAAGATAAAACTATCATCCTCTCTATGACTATATTTCAAAAATAGAATAAATAGAATGCCTGAAGAAGAGTAAAGCACCCCTTGGAAAAGTTAAAGTTGCACAATACATGAAAAATAATGACAATTCTTTTGGACTGCAGAGGATAACTGAGAAATAATACTGAACTAATTCATCTATTGCAGGGTGTCATCAAGGAAAAAAAGATGCAGAGTGCCTAGTTGAGGAGTTTGTCTATTGAACAACAAAATACCAAAGGATAGAGATTCAGGAATGGGTTGAAGGATTTTGCTGACAAAACTTCTGTTTTTAAGGAGATTGCAATATTAATTCAGAGATGTGAAAAATGCATCAAAGTAAAGACAGATTATGTTGAAAAATAATACTTATATTATCACTAACATGCTGGAAATTTATGAACCACACCTGTAAATAGAGAATATAACAATCCAGTTAATAACAAAATATAAGTAATATGAATTTTAGAAATTCATTGCAACCATTTTTCCTACAAGACATGGGCAAGGCAATACTGCAATTCCAGAACATCTTTGAAAGTCATTTGCAGCACATTACCACACAATCAAAACTGCTTGTGAGTTGTTGGCGCAGTTCAAAGATGAAAATCATATGTAAAAATTATAGTTACCAGAAGCATTGAGTGTTCATAATTGCTGTATAGAATGGTGGCAAGGGGGTTCAGGTATTCCATGTGGAGGCATAACAACCAACCTACCACAAAGTGGATGACGTAGCATGTCTGTTCAGAGAGCATGGAGACAGGTGCTGAACTATGTAGAAATTGATTTAGTATACCAAAATATCTGCAGTTTTTATTTCTATTTTTTTATTTATTTTTCAAATGTAATTTTCACCATGAGATATCATAGACAGTGGACACCAATGATACATAAGATGAAATAATTATCTTTTTGGAGGAAGGAAGCATTCCAGATGTAGGTTTAGACTACTTCCTGGTGTTTATCATTGATAACTGAGAAAAAACATACAAAAACCTCATCAGAAAGGTAGTCTTGGCAGGAATTGAACTGCAGAACTTCAGTTGGTGATTCCCTGAGTTTGCCATCTGAGCAACCCTTGTCAGTACCTTCATACAGTTTCAGAGTTTACATGTCATCATAGTGCACAAATTGCTATGAAACATATTGCAACCCATCCGGAGCAATACAACCAAATGTGAAATAGCGTGTTTAATCCCATAATTGCAGTAGACAAAATATGGCCATGCATGTAAAACCTTAACTTGAGCATCAGTCAGATGCATTGATTCATGTCAGTTTGCTACAATGCCACAAGATTCAACAGAATCCCACCCTCATATAACTTATGGTCATATTAGCTTATGACAATCAAGTTTATTCTTATGTGTCGCCCAGTTTGTGAGGATTGTACTGCGAATGTGCAACATTAAAAATCATTTCTGCAGTATCAGCTGCAGTATATTGTTTGTAAGAAATTTCCAGTAGTGCTGTCATATTGCCAAAAGCCATAACCCTTCATGATAATGCTGCATGTACAGAGCAGGCTGCTGTAAAGGATTAATTGCATCAATAGAGAGTTTTGTAACATCCTCTGTATGCACCAGATATTAATCCACTCAACTTTGATTTGAATCCTTGTCATCAAACATGTGTACGGGAAACACTTTGTGAACAAAGAGAACATTTTTATGGCTTTTTGCCTAGAGCTGCAACAATTTGATGACGTTTTGCACATGCAATCTGAGGTAGTCACCATCTTCCCAATCAGATGGGCAATCTTGATGACTATTTTGAGGGGTTCAGCATTACACTTGTTTATGCAATAATGGGTTGCTTTATTAAACAGTGCTTCTTATTGTACAAGTTTTCATTGTCCATCCTTGCTCCTTTGACCCAGGCGAATTTAGTGGAGACAAGCACAACAAATGGGCTTTCAAATGTATACTCTAGAACTGCAACATTGTTGCTTATTTGGCAGAAAAAATGGCTTGTCATAAATTTCATAATGACATATGTCCATGTAAAGGGCACACATATGTGAATTTGTCACCAATTTAATAAGAAACTACATTTTTGTTGTTAATGCAGTTTAATTGTACAAGAATTCCTAAGAGGGATAAGCGTCATAAGTCGTGGCAACTATTTTTCTCTTTTGAACAAGGTACAACACGAAAAATCTAAGATATACCATTGAAAGTGTATGGAATGTACTTTTGAACAAAGCCACCAGATGATGTATGTGAGCAGAGCTGCGTGTCTAAGCATGCTCCGAAGCTCAGTTGGTGAGCGAATGGAGGTCATAAAGAGTGAACAACTTGCGTATGTGAAAACAGCATTTCTCCGCAGCAGGAATACACGAGAATGTCACACGGAGCTAAGGAAATCACTAAATGCGTTAGCCCTCTCCTATCGAATAGTGCGAGCTGGACAAAGGGCTTCAAACGGGACAGAATGTCGACTGTCAATGCCCTGCATTGGGCATCCGCTATCCGCAGACAAGGATGCAGAGGTGATGGTAGTAGGATAATGCGTACAGGACAATAAACGCCTATATGCACTTGTGGAATTAGAAGAACAAACAGGAATTCCGGCAAAAACACCACATTTTACGGGAGGACGTGAGCATGAGGAATATATGTGCAAAGTGGGTGCCACGCGTCTCGCGACGAAACATGTCTCATAAATCTAGCGAGATTTCAGGAAGAAATTCACCTCGCCACAGTTCGATAGGACAGGGTATCGCACGGAGTGCTTCCCGTGGCTCTGTGTGACGTTCTGGTGCATTCCCTACCCCGGAGAAATGCCAGTTTTGCATATGCACGCTGTTCACTCTTCATGACCTTCATTCCTGACCAGTGTAGCTCACCACTGAACTTTGGAAATGCTGACATGCAGCTCTGCTCACACACACCATCTGGTGGCTTCATTCGAAAGTGCATTCGATACACTTTAAAAAGTATATCTTAGATTTTTATGTTGTCCCTTGTTCGCGGAAAAAAAGGGGGGGAGGTTGCCATAACTTATCCCTCGTTACGAGGGGTACAACTAAAAGTTCTCGGTCTAACCAATAAAACACAAGATTTAAGAGAAATATTTGTTTATTTTTTCAATATAGTTATCTTGTAAATCAATACATTTAGTACAACGATTATTCATCTCTTTAATGCCCTTAGTAAAATAAAATGTGTCCAAAGGAAGGTGTATGTCTCAGTTTCAACCTCATTAATCTTCATCCATCTAGTCCTTTCTTTGGCTTTGGGAACAAAAGTAATCGCTGTAAGCCAAATACAACAAAATATGAAAGCACTTGGAAGCGAAAGTCATGCAGTTTTGCAGCAACAATTCCAGACGTGTGTGAAGGCACATTATCTTGATGAAAGAGAATTTTCTTTTTCGTAAGATATGGATATTCAGCTTGAATAACATTCTTCAGTTGGTTCAGTAGTGAAGCGTAATACTCTCCGGTGATAGTAGTTCTGCCCTCTGGAGGTAATCTACGAGCATCATGAGAATCCCAAAAACCCGTTGCCATGACATTTCCTGCAGATGGAACCGTTTTGGCTTTTGTGTGTGTGTGTCTATGTACAGTGTTTAACTACTGAAGCATCACAGGCGGATTCTTTGGTGCACTTTCACCTGTTATCACCCACTGTTTGGATTGCTCCTTCGCCTCTGATTTGTAGAAATGAGTTCATGTTTCATCTACTGTTATGAAACGTCGGAGAAACTCTGAAATTGCGTTTAAACAAGTGTTATCACTTTTGCGAAATGTTCATTCGAATGCGTTTTTGATCTATTGTTAACAAACGTGGCACCCATCGAGTGGAAAGTTTTCTCATACGCAGCACTTTCTGTAAAATGTAGTGAACAAGGCCTGCCGAGGTCTTTGCAATGTCAGTCAACCAATCGGCGATCACTGAGCACGGCATTGTCAGTTTCTGTCGCAATCCTATCTGTCGTAGCAGTTTTGGTATGCCCAGAATGGATGTAAGACCACGCTTAAATTCAGTAGCCCTCTTTTTAATTGTCGAAAATAAAAGGGGAGAATCATTTATAACAAGTTCAATGTTCGTATGTCTCTGTGGCTGCTCCACGAACTCACTGAATGCTCCGAGAACTAAACTAAACTAAATTCATTTAATGTGGAATCTAACTTCTTTTGTATCTCTGTTGAGTTAAACCCTTCAAAACGAAGTACTCCATCACAGCTTGTATTTCAGTTTTATCCATTTTGTAGAAAAGTTAACACTAGTTTGTTTACACGATCGTCACAAACAAGTAACTACACTTATGCATCTGAAACTTTACAGCATGCCATCTAAAGGATGATACTTGACAACTATCATAGTAATTTGTTCATCTTCACGACATCTCTGAGTCAGGCTCAGAACTTTTAGAATACCCCCTCATATTTCATATTTGACTTCCAAACATTTTTAAAGGCTTTACATTTTTTAAACATTCTTTGTACCTTTAATGTAAGTTAGTTTGCTAAAATTTCATTGTTTTCATTTTTGGCTGCTAAATGGGATTATTTTCTCCATTGGTTTATTCCAAGCTTATGTATGGTATTATGGAACATAGCCAACATATATGTCAAAGTGGCAGTTCATTAGGATTAGTTATTACATTTAATGTAGCTCTTACATTTAACAAGCTGCACTGTGTGAGTTCCAACAGAATTTTTTAAAAATGCCTTATTTTTTGAAAGTTCTTAAATGGACTTTTTTTAGTGTTTATGCAGTACTATATTTGACCTCATGCAAAAACTGTCTCTATAGCTTCCAGCTGATAGCAGTGTTTCTTCCAGGAACTTTTTTACCATGGAGAGGAAAAACTCAACATGTGAGGTGCAAAGAATTTTAATGTTGTAGAAAGCTGAAGATTGGTGGGCTCTTTCTTCAGTAAAATACTTCCAGTTACAACTCACGTGATGCATTGTCTACAGTTGATAAAAGCAAAGATGAAGTCAAGGAAGCTGTAAACCAGTGGTTTGTAAAAGTTGGACAATCTTCAAAAAACTGGAAATGTTAGAGCATTGCTGGGTGGAAGGCCAGTATGTTGAAAAGCAAAGTACAAACAATAATTTAGGTAATCAAACAAATGGTGAGGAGTGGAGCACAGAACACATTCTCACATTCATTTCAGAGATAAACTTACACTATTTAGAAAACAAGCAAATAAAAATTAAATACTTATAAATACTTTAAAAATGTAAGAGTAATCTTCTTATGACAGAGTTGCTGGATTTCAGTTTCAATTTCCAATTAAAAAGGAAAGTGGGTATTTTCAATAATTGGACATGCTTTAAAAGATGAAAAATCTATATAAGGTATTTTTAGACAGTATAAGGGATAATTATTTGATAATGAAATATAATGGGTTGTAGTACACTTTATTTTTACACAAAATACATAAAGAAATATAATGAAACTGTTACAAGATATTAAAACATGTATAAATGTTTTAAATAGTAAGATGATCAACAATAAAAACTATTTAATTTTATAATATCTACTGCGATGTCTGAAAAATTATCTTGAGATTATATATGTATTTTAAATCTAATAAGAACATTGCTTATGTTTATTATGTTAATTTTTATTCTGAACAAATTACAACTCTTATCAAATAGTGAAAACATTCTTCAGCTTTTCAATCAATAAATCATCTGATCTTGCTAAAATGACAATGTATTTTCTATTTGACAAGATTAATGAACAAATGTGATTTGGGACTTCCTAACACACAAATTATTTATAAAGAGCAATTTGTAAAAACTAACAATTTCTTTTTATTATATATAAAAAAAAAACTACATGCTCTGCTTTTGGCAAATGTTATATATTTTAAATTGCCTATTCTGTTTTAAACTAAGTGATAAGGATAATATAAATAGTATTGCCTCACATAGATAAGAAATCATTAAATTATTTACACATTCATGCAGCAGAAAAAAAGCTTTATTAATTTTTTTATTTTTGAATGACAACAAAATGAAAGTATCAAACATATAACTAATTACTACTAAATAGTATAAATGGTATGTACTTCACAGTCAAGGGTTAGAAAAACAAGTCAATTTAGTGTAATTGAAAACATTGTATGATTAGCCTCACTGTACAAGTTCCAATTAACATTTCTTGTTAAATCAATTTAGGTTGAACTTTCCTAATCCCAAAAGCTAGGGGCCAGATGTGCTTCACATTTCAGATTTTGGAATATGGAATGTATATGAGATATTGATAATGGAACCTAAATCTAAAATCAAAATTGATAGCATTTAGCCTAATGATAACGATAAGATTTATAATAAATTTGTGGAAAAGATTTGTGAAAATTTAGCCATCAAACTCTCCACACTTACAGATTTCTTCAGCAACTTGATTTTCTGTACTATTATATATTCTTTTCTATACTTTATCACCCTTTAGATACGGGTTTCTAAAGGTTCTTTTGACAGTTTTAATAATATCTTTACACCATTAAGCTATCATTGGCTCATTCTTCCTGCCATGAGTAGCTTTATTATTAAAAAAATTTCAGCAACAAATAAAGAAATTTGTTGTATAGTTTTGAATAAGTATAAACCAAATATGATCATTTCTCATATTTCAGTTTTATAATGCATCATGGCTTAGATTTTAAATGAAAGCAATTTTCTTCATGCTGTTCAGCCAGTAACTTCATGCTGGTATCCTCTATGTAGTAAAATTTTGTCAAAAAAATTTGATTGATGCTAAAAAATCAAATATTTTAAATTTGACATAAGTACAGTAATGTCATGGCAAATGTAATTGCATATTACATTCTGTTTGCTCTATAACAAAACAAGGAACTTTCATCAGCAGATGTCCTACTGATAAATAGATGTCAAGACAAAATGACTTGATATTACAAATTGAAAAGCTCTGCAGTCAAAGTGCCGAAAGGCAGAGGAAGCATGCAAATCATTACTTGCCCAGACAAGTAATGGCATCAAATTTTCCTCTTTTAGGACATATCTTTAGTTTTGGGCATGGGTATTTCTTCCATTGTTGCTTCATGACTACATAAACTGTACCCATTGTTTGCTTTCTAGCTGATCCTCATTATGGCAATCTCGCTGATGGAGTTTGAAGTTGTATGTTGTGTGTATGTAATTGAAATCGTTGCAGATTTCACAGTGATAGGCATATGATTGCTGTGTTTTTAGAACAGGTGTGTAACATCCAACTTTTCTGAGTGGACTTTAGAAACATGCTCTCTTAGATTTTTATTGCAGTAATATTCCTTCCCACATTTCAGGCACACTCTTTGATCTACTCATTATGAACAAAAAATAATTAACCACATTAATACTTTCTATTTACAACATACTGCTCACTAACACTTTCTATTCGCAACATATTTAACAATTTGGTGCTAACAGAAGATCATGAGAATCCTTTACTGAAATCATAACCAGTTGACTTTCTTCGCTATGGTTTGTCACTTACCATTCAGGATTCTGGCTACAGGACAGTTCAGTTTGTAACATCAAGTAGAAAATGTGAAAAAACAAGTTAAGAATTTATTTTTGAAAAAATATAAATGATTTCTGTTTTTCACTGTGTTCTGTTTATCCATGGAATTAGCAACATGGGAGCAAATCTTTAACCAAAAAAATAAACATTGGGCAATGAATTTTGATACTCAATGACTGGACAACTTGCAACACATAATGCTGGAGGCATTATAGGTCTCTGCATATCATGTCAACATTAGTTGGTTGCCAGCTGAGGATGAGAGCAAGAGCTCCTGAAACATGTTCCAAAATTAAACATGAAAGCACACAGAACTGAAGCATTTGTTATTATGCTAATTGTTCCACTTCACTGTTACTAACTTCTAATTACATTTTCAAAAAAAAACTGAACATATTTAATAAAAAAATAACAATTCTGCACCATATGGAAAATTTCTGGCTGGATACAAGAAAACTTTATTTTATTAAGGTTTCTTGTCATGACAAGGATGTGTTGTACATATGAGAGAGTGTGTGTGTGGGGGGGGGGGGTGTTAACTGTCAAAGTTACCAGTTCACTCTTTTTAAGGACTATGATTGAGCAGATGCTTGAAGTATGCACATCTAATCATATATATGTGTGTATGATCATATCATGTAGAAAATAAGCACAACTATATGGCACCTGTAAGAGTCACAAAGTTAAGCAGAAAAAAAAACATCTGAGCAACAATCTAATACAAGTACCACAGATCTTTATTACATACAGTAAGAGGCAAGAGAGATTGACTCACCTGACACATAGTGTTCAGAGAGCATGAAGACAGGGGCTGGACTATTCAGGAAATAGGCAAGCATACTGAAATACATACCTTTCTGGTTTTTATTTCTTTTTAATAGTGTTTAATGTCTGACATCACCAGCACTGGACACTGTTGATACATGAGCTGAAATATTTTGAGAAAATAATATTTTGGGTGGGAGAAAGCATTCCAGGCCTAGATTTATGGCACCTCCCTAGCATTTGCCATTGATAACTGAGGAAAACCTGCAAAATACTGTCATGAAGAATGATCATGCCAAGAAAGAACTGAAAACTCCCATTGGTGAGTACCTGCTTTAGCCATCTGGATCACTCATGTTAATACCTTCATGCCATTTCATATTTTAAACATCAAAGTGTGAAATTGCTATGAAACTCATTGCAATCTATCTGGAGTGATACCATCAAGAGTGAAATGACATATTAAATATACTATGTGAATACTTTCTGCTGGGACTGAAATTTGGAGAAACAGGCTGTGGTAAGAAGGAACCTTCTAGTGGGTTCAAGATCTTATTGGGATATTTAAATGGAACAATAAAAAACATTACCTTTTCTGCGAGGAATTAAATTCAGAAAGAGGGCAAATATTGAAGTAGGTATAGAGGATTTGTTAAATAATGATAGAATAGAGCAAGCAGTACAGAGATTAGAACTAAGTGCAAGATGGGCAGGTGGTAGTATGAAAACAAGGATTTATGATGAAAACAATATGAGGAAATCAATAAAGATTGTATATTGGCAAAAAAGGGTAATACAAGAATTGAGTAATAATTCAACCATGGGAGAAACAGGAAAGGGAAAAATTCTTAGCTCTTAGATGATATTATACAATCTCATCAAGGAAAAATAAACTGAACATTGAATGAGGCTGCTAAAGTCAGATATGTAAGGAATATGCTCAATAGTAAAAAGGTGTTAGAAAAATAGGTGAGACAAAATAATACAACCCCAGAAAAATGGTACTCATATTTCAATATATTATTAGAGCAAAATAATATAATTAACAGTAAAATAATATTTTAATGTGAGCCAAGTTTATTGATGACCAAGAGATGGAAATTACAGATGTAAAATTCTGTGATCAAATTAAAAAGTTAAAGGCAAACAAAGCTAATGTTATTGATGGAATTCCAGGAGAATTTCAAAGTTTGTTCTAATGATGATATTAGGATAAAATTATTGCTCAAATTTGAAATACTAATCATACAATTAAGAACATTGTACAGAACTACAAACTCTTATTGGTTCCACTTGTTTAAATGTAAAACATGTTTCATGGACCATCATCCGCTGTCAACTCATGTTCTACCTTTAAACAAGTAAGTGAAGCCAATAAGAGTGTATAGTTCGACTCAATCATATAATGTTCTTGATTACTGCTTAATTTGTTTAATAAAATATTAGAAATATGGGAGATTCCTAAGATATAGAGAATAGGTATAATAGTATCTATATACAAGAGGAAGGAATACAAATAATGCAGTTATTACAGGGGAATAGTTCTTCTTTCCATTTTAGAGAAGTTTTTACTGAAATTTTAGCAAATAGATTACAGAATTTGGTAGAAGAGGAGAAGAAAAATATGCCAGAATTTCAAACAGGATTTAAAGCATGAGACAATAATTTGTATTGAATTCTCAGGTGATAAAATAACTGAATATGTACTGAGTAAAACAGGAGTGAGATAAGGTTGTAAATTAAGTTCGATGTTATTTAACTTGCATATCAATGACATCTTGGAAGAGGTAAAAGAGGAAATGTGCATATGCCAATGATTAATAATAAAGAACTATCAGGCTTAATTTTTGTGAATGAATTAGTGGTTGTATCTAAATCTAATGGAGGATTATGAAATGAAATTGAAGTAATTCATAATTTTTATAAAAAATTGGGATTAAGAATAGATGAAAAAGTCCAAAAGTATGGTTTTAAAATAAGAGGTTTTAAATTAAGAAAGGACCAGAAATGAGAAGGGAATGGAAGAGAAATAGAGATGGTAAGAAATTTTGATTGTTTAGGGATGAGATTGAAAGTTGGAAAGAGCAGAAAAAAATAATTATAGAAAAAAAGATAGTAGCTATGAGCATTTTAAGAGCCTGTTTAAGAAAAATGCAAGATAAAGTTAACTGTTTGAAAGAGTTTATAGCCACAGTAAAGAATAAAATGTTATATGGAATAGAAATTTGGGGTATGGATGAAGCCTGGAAAAATGCTAATAAATTCAACAGAGCCTTATGTAAAAGGTTTATCTATTGCATCACCAAATGGTGTAGCATAGTTAGAACTGGGTAGATACTCCATTAAAAGTAGGAATATTGAAATATCTATAAAATATTTGTTTAGAATTACTATGTTGAAAAGAATAACATTATTAAAGAATATATTTATATACAGAAGAAGTGTATGTGGAAAGGATGTTGGTCTCTTAAAGTGCAGGAAATTTTACAACAGATAGGTATGGGTGATATATGGATTAATAAGGAATATCAAAATAGAGATGTTGGGAAAGAAAAAGTGCATAATGATCAGAGAGTCAGCTTTGGACTTTCATTGTGTATTATTTATTATGGAGAGAAGATACAGCAACAAAATGAATAACTTAGATGGAGAAATACTAATGAAAAAGACCTTGACTGGTAAAGGAGAAAAAAAAAAAATACAAAATCAGTGGGAAATTATTTGGGCAAAGTCAGGAAGAAATGGTTAAGAAGAAAGAATTTTTGAAGATTGGTAATGTAATAATTAATGATGATAGGATTGTAGTTTGAAATTATGATGATCACCAATACACTAATAACTCAGAGTTATATGCATTAGGACTAGGATAAGATAGGCAAGCAACTCTAGAAATAATTGTATTTGGAGGGGATATTTAGAACATACTTTTTTAGTTTTATGCTACTTGAAAGTCAGAGGTTGATGTACTTTTTTTAAATATTTGTATAATTTTTGTATCTAATTAATTTAAATAATACATTAATAAAGAAATTGTCTAATTAAGAAAGCTGGGCTATAGTTTCTTGGAAATTAAGTAGACTTTTGTTAATGAGCCAAAATGTTGGGTCCAGTGGCAGTTAAGAAAAAATTTTAAAAAGTTATACATTTCTTTTTTATATATATTATTGTATATTTGATTTATCATAATATTATATAACTTGTTTATGCTTTCAATAAATTAAAAAATTCAATTAATGTGAATGAAGTATAATATTTTTACAAAATATTAATAGGAGAAGAATGTATATGTGCAGCATCAAAAAAATGTAGCAACAGTAATGTTGTGGTATAGTTTACCTAGTAGCATGTATTGTTCAGTAGTAACCTTAAACTTTATGCTGGCAATGCATATGCATTTCTTTAAAATAGAAAAAACTGCATCTGTGTGCTATTTAGTTTTACGCAGTTTTGAATCTTATACTTTTACATATTTACATTTCACATACATTACTCTTAATAATTAGCATTCACTGTCTAAACCAACATTTATACCTTTTTCCAAATTATTTACGTATTCCTGAGATATGCAAACAAACTGTAGCTTAGGATATGTCTTATGGAGCATGTTCCTTGTGTCAGTACTGTCAATACCTCCAAGTAAGTTAAGTGCAGAACACTGCATTAACAAACACTGGGCCAAAGATGCTGTTACCAATCCTAGTAGATCTTCTTCCTCCCGATAATACAACACAAACTGTTTAAGATCTTTCATCTGATTTTCTTTCACAAGTTTGTGCAAACATTTTGCATATTCAGGACAGTATATGAATGCAGTGATTTTCATAATCTTAGGACAATTAAGCAGTAAACACCAGATACAGATATCTTTTGAAGTATTATATCCAGAAGGCTTGTTCCTTGCATCAATTAACATAATTTCTTTTAGTGATCTGAACTCAGATATAGGTTCCTGGTGATTAGCTAGAGAAAAGGTACACCGCTTTAGCCATAAAACCTCTAAAAAAGGGCAGTGATCTGACAACACTTTTACATTTATATTTAATACCATTAAGAAATGAACTACTTTGAGATGAAGACCAATATTGCTGAAAAGATTACTGTTCATAAAATTTGCTTTGCAGATAATTGTAATACGGATAGTATTAAAATTTTCATGCAGAGGATCCTGGCATTTTATTCCTATTAGCAAAAGTTTGTAAAGAAAGGGATAACTTTTAGTAGTGACCATCAAATTGAGTTGTTTTGCACTTACATACCCTGTAGGAAATGAACAATAAAATACTCTCAAAGTGCTGGGCAGAGATGACAGTAAATACCAAGTACTTTTTTGCTTTACATTTGTTACTTCTGTAATATTAAACTTCAGATATAGTAATTTCAGTTTGGTGCAATTTGTTTCTAACCCAGAAATCCATATGGCATCCATAAATGCTAATTCTGTAGTATTACCCTGTGGTATAAGGTCTACTGTTGTTCTTAACATTTCCAACTCTTTTAGCAGGAATACAACCTGCATTATGTGAAATTTCAAGCTATTTTGTAGTATGCTTATATCAAGTTTAGTTACTGCTCGATGAATGCATGCTTCAATTGTTTTCTTCACCCTTGCATTTACAGCATTTTGAAACTTAGACCAATATGCAGAGGTGATCAAATATTTTGTCAATTGATTTGCATATAAATGCAGACCCTGTCGCTGAACTAAATCCCAAATAAAATTATAGTGTACCTCTTCACAACTTTTATATGGACCTGTATCCAAGAATTTCTTAATTATTTGCTGAACTAGTATAAACACTTCTGACTTATCTGCACAGTTTTTAAGGTCTTCTGCTGTTGTGACCATTTCACATACATGGCAGATAGGACTTATAAGACTAGTATCTTTTGGTGCTTGCTTCTTTAAAAGCTCAGCAACATTATAAGCTTTCCTTATGTTAAACATAGAAGTTAATTTCAGCAATTCTATAGGTGATTTTCCGCTTTCTACTGCTTCATTTGCTTCTGTCAGCATGTCAACAATATATGACTTTGTATCAACTTCATATGGAGTCTTTTCATGAGAGCTACCAACTTTGTTGGGATTTTTATCTGAATCCTTTTTATTAGAAAGATATTTTTCATCAGAATTTTGTTTTACAGAATCTTCATCAGAATTAAGTTCTTTTTGTCTTCTCTCAGAGTTTTTCTTATTTTCAGGGTGCTGTTCTCCATCAAAGAAATCATCATCATCATCATCAACATTAGAGTGTGCTATCTCCATAGAGATTGTCTCTTCTTTGTTTTCTGTATGTTTTAATGCAATATGTTTTGCTTCTAAATAATGCAAAGTTTCCTTCAATCTTGTTTGAACAGTTTCCCATTCTCCTACCCTCTCAACCAAGTCACAGAGAATTTCAAGTATTGCAGCAGTCAGTCCACTGCCTTTATCTAGTGAGAAATTTGAGCATACATTCCACATGAGCATCTTTGATCCAAGCCTTTTAATTCCTTCTTCATCTTTAAAACACAGATCTTCTACAAGCTTTGAATATCGCTTCAGTGCCAATTCATCAAGTCGTGCTACCATCTGTGAAAGAAAATATTAAAAATTTAAACATTCTCTGTTAGAAATAACTTGAGATTACTTGCAAAGAGGATTAATTGCAAATAGTGAATCCCCTTGAAATTTTATTCTTATCTTTAAGGGTTGAATTTAAACTCATTTCTACCTGGATAATCTATTTCTTTCTTGTTTTAAAATATTTCAGAATTATTGCAAGCACTCTACATTACGGTCTTAGAATATCTTTAAAAACACTTCATTCTTTCACTACTGATACCACTAGATTCTATCTACATCTCAGTTATTTGAAAAGAATCATTACTTCTTCATGAACTTTGTTACAAGTCAACAAAATTAAATAGTCATGCATATCCAATAGCTACAATTATTTAAAATTATATATCAAATGTGTGTTTAAAAATCTACATTAACCTGGCATATACCAAATGAAAGGGAAACTCTTTAAGTAGACTGTTACAACAAAAAGCCTTGTGTTGCATCATCGGCATTTTGCAAAAAATGGCTGTTTGTAGTGGAGCAATGGATTGTGATTGTTTCAAATAGTTTTTCTTCCTTTTGATGCATGCCAAATTAATGTATGTTTCATAGATAGGAGTTACATCCAATGGAATTCAGGTGAATTATTTTGAATAACCATGTATATTTTTAAGTCCTAAATGTATGAGTTTATATTGTGCTAAAACTTATGTATTTAAGATGTAGCCCACTTTTCTTTCTCTATACCAACCTGGCCTGTATTTCTTAACAGGAATAATATATATAAATGCACATGGAGCATATGCATGTGTAATCACAATTACAAGTGTGACTTTCTCTTAGTGTTTTATCCATTTCTGCTTTTATAATTATTGTTAATTAGTTACATTGTTAACAGTGATATATTATTTTTCTTTTATATTATATATATTAACCACCAATCCCAAAATCTGTATTACAACAGTAACATATAACAGGAATATAGTATTGTATTATGGATATATTATTTTAAGACATTAATTATAGCATTATAGTAGATATTTGAGAAATAAAGGTTAAATTACATATGAGCGCAGTTATTTTCAAAATGTAAGATATTATTGTGTGGGCACAAAGCTGAATAATTTAAGTTTATGCTCAAAATTAAGAAAATAATTATGTAAATTAACAGTGTGCATATAGAACATGCAAACTCTCTTTCATAAGGAGCAGGATGGAACAATGATCCTGTGGATAAACAGCTTTCCTGCTAACAGCATCATTTGAGAACCATAACATATCACACTTACATATGCATCCATGATGAAAGTTATAGAAAGTGTAACTAATGTTGGTGCATAATATACTAAGATTTGGGAACTTTCAAAATATAAACTATTAGATTCAGTGTAGAAGGGCAAGAATTATTTTTCTTTCAAATTTCATTAGGATAGAAAACATGATAATTAGAAGTGAGTATAGGTTTAGATTTGTAATTACAATTGTAAAGTGTTTTGATGATGCACATAGCTCATTCTTTTATAATAAATTGGGGTATAGCATCAACATAAAATAAAAACTAATTTTTAGGTTTGAATTACTTTTAACATTTCTTCATATGCTATTGGATAAAGAAATCTAGTTTTCTCAACCATTTTAGGTGTATTATTATATGAACTAGATGTGAGAGGAAGTTTATTGGTAATGCTAACAAGCTACTCATTATAGACTTGAGCAATTTCCAATGGTTGCACTAAATGGTTTTCTTCTCCATTAGTTCAATTTTTTCATTAGTTTTGTAACTTTTTCTTTCTTTACAATGTTACATAATGCATTACATCTGTTTTTGAATTCAAGAATATTTGTATTAAGAGTTTATTTTTTCTACGTGACATTATAATACCTTTGATTACTTACTTTTTATTTTTCTATTTTTATTTTGTTTTATTTTAACTTCCATAGTATGTTAAGATGTTTGTGAGAATTCCTATCTTAATATTTAAATCAGTTTAATGTAGTATCTTTAACCAGTTTTCTTGATTTATTAGGAAAATATCTAGTTAATTTAGGATTTTTTTTTTTAGGTTTGGCTTTTGAGTTTGGATTGACACCCTGGTCTTCACACTCACAATATTTAAACCTGTTAGAATTCTTTGTGTTGTTATACACAAAGTTGTTGGTGTGCATGATGCTATGCATAATGAAGTAGCACTCAATGAGCAAATTGTGCAGCCTTGTTAAATAATGCATACCACCCCAAGTTATTTTATGCTTGTTTGTAACACAATGAAATAACAAGCAGAAGTCTGTAATATGGTGTAGGGTGTTCATTTTAAACATTTAATGTAAGGTAATCAACTGAGTATATCCTTATAACAAATAAATATTAAATTGAATTATCTTAGAACTTCTGAATTTCCATACCCATGTTTATATTACTTTTTTCTTTTCTATCTTTACATGTGGGGAATCCAACTTTGAAATTATTCCCTGTATTTTTAAATACTAGATATAATAATTTGAAAGAGTTTATACAAAAGTGATGGAGTTGAGGTAGAATATATAGAATTAAGTCATATGGCATTGAAAAAGATTGACAGAAAATAGACAAACAAAGCATTTATCATATTTTGTAAGCTGATATAAGGATACCACTAAATGCAACCAATTTACAGCATTATATATATATATTGCTTATTATAATATTTTGAATTTGCTGACTGCTCCCATATTGCAATAGATAATAGCATACATACAAAGGTTCTTAACCTCCCTAGGTTTGCTAAAGAGAAGTTTATTATCAGTTGAAAAAAAATGTTACCCACATTCAGTGACATAATTTAAAACTAGTTCCTTTAACAGGCTTCAATTTTGACATTTTTTTTCCTTCTATGTATAACTAAGAGGCACAAAGGCAGACTGCCTTAATTCAGAGACCTGTAAATGCAACCAATAAACAGCAAGAAACTTGCAAGTCCCGTGCTTGAAAATACTGCAATAACTCTTTATAATTGTTATTTTCAGATAATGTTAGCTGAGCTCCACAACAGTATATCATGTTGCTCTGAGAAGAAAGCAAAAGTTATTATATATTTTTTGCCATCTATACAAAATACATTTCCTAAATTAAAAAAAAAAAACTTTAAAATAACCAGAAAATACCCATAAATTTAAATTTAAAAACCTAAAATTTAAAACTCGCAAAAAATTACCAGTAAATAAACTTACATTTTTAATTTCTATAATTAGCAGTTCATATTTAGAATTTTATATATATGTTGACTGGCATAGAATATAAGGAAAATAATCTGACATATCAAAACCCATGCTCTGGTATCAGAAATACGGAGAGTTAGTGCAAGAAAAATGATAATGGAGAGAATATTGAAATGATACTGATTAGTGCAGTTATCTGAGAGATATGTTTTAAAAAAATGTTCCTGACATTAATATATATATAAATTTGAGGCACTGGATGAAAAGCATTAACATCACTTAATGCAAAGTTATATGAGAGATATGTGACTTGACAATGAGAATTTGAGAAAAGAGTTTTTGAATAAAATCAGAGTGAGATTTGAGGATGTGGATAAATAGATCTCAAATGTCATGTTGAGGAATAAGAGTTCTTTGGAATGTTATAAGGAGTTACAACTTCAAATGGAAAGAAAATAGTATCTGGATAAGTGTGATAAAAACAAGAGGGAAGGTTTAGCTTGTGTATGGAAACAAAGGATTTAGAGGGAATATGGAAGGAGGTATCTGTTTGCTCAATACATAGGGGAAAAAAGATCAAGGGACAATACAAGAGAGGAAAGAATTAATAATAGAAAATTATTTTAGATACGATAATCGTATAAGAAATTACTTAAATATCTATAAGGTTTATTTTATAAATTAAGGTGATTTTTAGGTACAGTTGAAAACCAATGGATATGGTCAATCAATAGAGAAGATTAATACTAATAGGAGATATTGGGAAGGTCAACAGAGTTGGTCTGGTGACAGTTCATTAACTTAGTTGTAAATAGACATGTTTTAGGAACATTCACTTCCATCATCAGCTGAAGTTCAACTTTTAGTAGCAACCTCTGTAAGCTGCCAGAAAAACTTGTGTATTTTCAATAAGTTTCTCTGACTGCCTACAGAGTTTGCTCCTCACAGTTGGTCTCTTGTTGATGTTGGAAGCAAATGTTCCTGAAATATGCCATTTAAAACCAAGCAAATGAGGTATAAAATGTCACCAAATCAACTATATGTCAACTTTATTTTACTACTACACTGTTAATGACTTTCAAGTGTATAATCTCATATGGAGGTCTTTACTTTGTGGTTGTTTAAACACAAAGTCCTTTCAAGATGAAGAAGAGGAATGTGTTATTTTGTAAATTTTTCTTGTTTTTGATTTTGATTTCATTTTTTTAATTGTAATACACTATAATTTAAATGGCTTAAAGTACAGCCTGTGCTAATCTTTATTAATTGTGACAAGCCTAGCATGAACTAAATAAATAATATACATCATGGTAAAGCACATTTATTAATCTTGCTTTATATTCTTTCCAAAACTATGAAGGTATGTAAAGCTTACTCTCTCAGAAATATTAAATCAAAAGTGCTCTATATGAGAGCTAAAGAAGTTGTTCTCATTCATAATGACAAAAAATTACATTGTATTATGCATTTCTCAGAAATAAAAAAGAAAATTTCTGTAAGACTAATTGGCAAACGTTTTGGCTATATCTATTTTGAAATGTATGAATGAATAGAATTTTTGGTAGACCACAGATTATTAGACTGGAAAACTTATTTTTCTTTAATTAACACTGATTCTGAAATCATACATTTTTTTTCCTGTAAAACTAATTTTATCTGATTCCTGGAATGGCTCATTGCATCCAAAGTAATAGAATCTATAATAGAAATCAAAGATATTTATTTATTTCCAAAAGAAGAAAAATAAGCCAGTAGTTGTTAAAACATATATTAAGCACATTTCTAGTTAGTCTGTTTTAACTTCACTTTGTTTCCATTATATATGCAACTTCCATCAGATAACTGATAAACTTACAAGCTCCATATGCATTATATATGCACTACTTCAATAAAAGAGCATCTAAAAAACTTATTTATTTTCTGCAGTAACTACAATTGCAATTAATAATGGAATGTATGAAAAAAGGGCTGCCATACAAATATAAAGCATCTGTTTAACAACTCTTATAAATTTTTAAGTAAAGTTTTTTAGTTTTGGGATCAACAGATTATTTTAGTTTAGAGACAGATTGATCAAATGTAGACTCCAAAGCAAATGATTTTTTGTCTTCAAATGCACTGATTTAATTTCAATTTCTATCTGTGTGTGTGTGTGTGTGTGTGTTATGTGTGTTTTATGTAAGATATTTTGTCACATTGATGCAGTTAAACCTGTGCTAAAGAAGACACTTGAATTTTCAAGATGCATATTCTATAGTTCAGTGCCTGGCAGATACCCTTTGATATATCAGATCCACTTATGACACATTTTAGGAAGAAATCATTAAAAGTGTCCAGTCTTTTCATTTAAAGGAGATTACATTGTAGACGTGCTCTTCACAACTTTGTCATTCCTAAATATATGTATTATCTAATGCTTTTTTAAATAACTTGTATTTAAGTTCAGTCTAAATTTAAAAGTATTGCTTCTCATCTGCTGGTTAAAATTGAACAATTCATAACAATATTACAGCCATTATCAATTTTTTTAAAGACAATATTAATCCGGATAGGTTGACATTGCATCGCAATATAAAGCATACATTTATTAATTGAATTTGTATTTTTTTCTGCTGTATCACATGCTATAATTTCCTTTTCCTGCAACACTTTTACATAAACCCCTTACAATCTATACTGAAATTTATTTTCATCTGAAGCTTCTGCCTTCAATATGTTTATATGGAGTCTGTTCCTAATGTCAATCCACAACATTTTTCCTAGACTGACAGTTCTTTCTACAGAAGCAATTAATAAATGAATTGAAAACAAAAGGTTCCTCAGTTCAGAGAAGCTGTCATTTGTTGCCTTTTCTGTAGTTAAAAAGTTTAAAAATATCAACCACTTGTTCAGGTGCAAATCTTCACTGTCATTTCTTTTAGCTATGTGGATAGATTCTTTGATGATCACAAAGTCTTTATATAGTCCATCCACCTCAATTACAGTTCCCAGTTTCAAGACCTGAACCAATTTTAGCAAAGCAATAAAGTTAATTTTTTATGTCAAAGCCATGATTTTCACCTTGAACAGAATGCTATCTCTTGAAAAATCAAATCTGAAAGTTTATACTAATGCAGTTTTGTACCTTAAACACATAAAGTAAAAAATGTGCAGCAGCAAGGCAAATTCTGTCTCGTACATGACATGTTAAAAAGTATTGAGTTGCAAAATGAGGGATGTTTACTCACCCTCACTGTTCATCCTTATAACAAATTTTGATGATGGTACTTTCTTTGAGGCTTATGATTTTACTGTCTTTATTCAGCATTTTCAGGGATTGTCACCTTGCATCTACATTTTCTACCTATGAACATTCCTGAACTTATACATCAATATCAGAATCCTTTCAATTCATGATTCATATTCATTTTCAGTGCACCCAAAATACTATAACACCATTCACTAAACAAGTCTCTCATGAAATAAAATTAAAACTATGTCAACAATGAGGTGAAATCTTTAATGATGGTTTGCTACATGTTTGTGACATTTTACAATAACAAAATCTGGAATTTAAATAATGCTAGTATGAAGTTACATTAAAATATATAAACTGTAATGCAAAATTAATTCTGGTTTACATACATTTATCAAGTTTGGAAAAGAAAAATCTGGACATTTTTTCTACTTTTAAGAATTTGAAATATTGATTTTAGAAAGAATTGATTATATGGTATGATGTACTACATAAAGGTCATAGCTGTATATAATTCAATTTTTAAATGATTACATTTATCAAGTTTTGAGAAAACACTTCTCAATTGTCCAGGGGGCAAGAGAAGACAGATCTGTAGAGAGTGTCGGTCCTGGTGGTGTAATGGTAACCATACTAGCCTTTTAAACCCAAGAACCCGGTGGGAACCCGGTCAGGATCAATGGATTTTTTTGGGTGTAAAAATCATAAGTATGGCTTCCTTTGGAAGGGAAGTAAAGCTGTGAGTCCAGTGTCGTACATTTATGGCACGAAAAAGAACCTTGAGCCTAAAAGAATAGGCCTCTGAGCAAAATTTGTCTGTCGTTTCACGCCCTGAATAGAATGGGACCTGAGATGTTAAAGAGCATCCGTAAATAAACAAATCAATCAATCAATCGATAGGGAGTGTCTTTCTAATTTTTAAATTCAGGGAAAAAGTCGGGTAACTGTCATACTGTATATAAACTTCATAAATTTTCAAAAGTGACAGGAAATTCAGATTCTTCCAGCTTTGCTGGGCCCAAGTTTGACTGTAATGGATAATGCAACATGCCATTGACGAGAGTTGCACAGAAATAAATTAGGAATTCTTTAAAAGAGAAGGAGAAACTATGTAGGAAACTATTCTGAGAATCCAAATGTAGAAAAATGACTGTGAAAATGTTAAAACAGAAGAATAGGAATACTGAACTAGGATAATAATATAGACCATGAAATGGACAGTATTATCATCAAAATAAATATAACTGGCAATATTAGTGCATCTGATGAAGCAGACAGCAGTGACTACAGCAGCATCAAAGGTGAGTTCTGAAAGAGGAGAAGCTGATAAGCAAAGAGGGAGATAGCCTTGCAGCAAACTATGGTGATTTTTGTTTCAAATTATTTTCACTGTACTAAAGAGGGACTGTGGTTATTATTATATCCTACGAATATATGTTTCTATTCATTTAAAGAATATTAAATTGAGGTAACAAAATTTAAGATTAAACTTCCTGATCACTATTAGGAACAAGAATGGAACAGCTGCTGCCACAGCTCATATAATTTGCAAACTGGAAGGCAATGAAGTGATCAGTAAATGTGTAGCTTGATAATGGTTTCAACATTTCAAAGTAACAAAAAAAAAAAAAACCTCAGAGATTGGTAACATGCCAAAAGGCCTAAGGTGTGTAATATTCAGAACAAAAGCAGAATACTGCAAGAAATTCCATCAGAAAGTTGGAATTTCTTGATTATCACTTAGGGCAAGCAGACACATACTTGGATATGTATGGTGTCTCAAATCATGTATGTGCCATTGGATGTATGTTGCATGTGGTGAGATCACAGATAACATATGGAGCTCTGGTGTAATGGAAAAAGGCGCAGCAGATAATTGCACAAACAAACTTGTGAGCCTACAAAGACTAGCTTGTCTCTGCATAACTGATGCATTTTGCAGCATGTCAACAGCTGCATCCTACTTGGAATGTGCCCATAGACCTATAAGTATATTAAAGCAGCGGCCAGAGTAAATTAATACTGTGGACAATTTTACAGAAAGTCATAACACTGGATACTGTGCAATAAGAAATACAGTATTACCTAACACAGACTTGATATGCCATATGACTACCTGTCTCATGAAAACACGAGAAAATTCACGTACTCAACCTCAGGATCATGAATGAAGTAATCTTAAATTCTCTGGATAAATTGGGACTGTGGAATGAGTGACAAGGGATAATTAGCAAACAGGTATTGCATTTAGGTTATTGGCAAAGATATGAGCCTACAACCAGATGGAGTAATTTGGATAGAGTTACATTGCAGTGAAATGTACTTTTAATTTTAGGCGGTGTTCTAAAAGTAAAATGGGGCATAAATTTAGAAAAATCTCTTAATAATGAATGCTTTAATTAAGTATTATGACATAGTTTCAAAATAAATTTTATGCTATCAATTCCAGGGACATAAATGGTAACAAGGTTTAATGAATTTCTTATTGGAAGTTTTTGGTTTGCATTGGAATTTTTTGTGCACTCAGATGATATGGGATAGTAAAATATAGGAAGGATATTTTTGGTCTTGGAACTATTTTTTTTTTAATATAGGTACCAAGAGATGAAAAGAAGATAATATAGGTACCAAAGATGAGGACTGTGAGTTGAAAGAAAAAAAAGAAAAGATTTTTGATATGCAGGGGGTGACAGCTATCAAAATGGAGATACTGTTGTAAATTGATGGGTTTAATGTGCACAGTCATAAGAAAAGAGCCATTACATAAAGAGATATCAGCATCTAGGAACATGATAGCATTGGGAGAGACAGAAGAGTTGGCTGAAAATGTTCATCTCTTCAGAATGTAAAATCATTTATTAAAAAACTAGGTTTCCTTAAAAATGAAAAATCATATGATACTTTATTAATACACTCCTCTTTAAGCGATTTTTATAAATTTGTACCCTATCTTACTTTTAGAATACCCCCTAACCTTAAAAGCATATTTTGCCACAATCTACCTCCATCCAAATTACCCAATGCTGATGACCTGAGATATTAAAGAGCATCCATAAATAAACCAAACCAAATTACCCTGTCCAGTCACAAGTTCATATTCTAGTCAATGCCCTAAATCAAAATCTGAGTGGTAATTATTCCATGTCATTCATCCCACAACCTCCAATTTTCTAGAGAATTTAAGATTACTTCATTTACCAACTGCTTCTAAGAATGTCATACATATATTATATTGTAAGCTTTGCAAAATATTTTATTTCTACTATTGTTTTGCTCCATATTAATAATCATACATGTTCTGTTAAAACCAAGTCTGTCTTGCTGGTTGTCCAACATGCCCTGTCCCAAAGTAAGGATTTTATGATGCATTTAATTTAACGCTTATTGATGCATTACTGACTCTTGTCCCTGAAGATTGCCTTGAAGATAGAGAGATAGTAGCTATATTTATGTATAAAGTCCATGTACCACCAAGTTTAAAATTTACGTGTTAATATTCCCCTTTCTACTTTCATATTATTGTTTCATTTTTTTTTTTTTTTTTTAAATCATTAATATATTTCTCTTCCATGTCCTTCCTGCCTGCACTTTCCCCTTGTTGCTTGTTTTATCTGTTTCCATACATTATGTTATCTTTGAGATTCAGTATTTACTTTTACCATCTTCACTTATCTTCTGCCTTTGAACAGGAACACAAGTTGTTCAATATTTGTGTTAATTTAAGTATTTTATGTATTTTTGCTTCACTAGATCTGGTTATTTTAACCACACTGTTACAAGAGTTATTTTAATTTTAATTTTTATTATATATATGGAAATTTTCAACATGATTAACAACTATAATGAATTTTCAAATTTGTAAACACTATTTATTTCTGTGATAAACAAAGGAACTCTACACAAATTGTTAATATAATAGTTTCACAAGTATTCAAAGTATTTAAAATTATTCTAAATGAACTTTAATATACAGACAAAAGATATGTTACATACACAACTACTCAGGGCTTAGTAAGCCTTTTAAAAATAACAATTATAGAGTTTAAATGCAATGTATAACTTCTAAAAATATGTATTAAATATACTGACATTTTCTCCACAGCTAAAAGGAATGCATAAACAACAATTTTCACATTTATTTCTGTAATATTTATTCCAAATATACATGCATTATGAACAAGTGAGTGTTACAGTGTTTTATTATGAAACATAAGGACATTTATTCTTAATTAACTAGTGAGTCAATTTAATACTCTTATGCTCCACTTACCATTAAATTATACAGAACATGTTTCATCAGCTGAGAGTCGACTGCAGGATTCGTTGCTGGTTGAATGGACTTGGTGTTGCTCTCATGTACATTTTATGAGCTTTTGGATTAATTTGTCTTCTGTTGAGATCTCAAAATTCATACCCTTATCTTCATAATTTTTATGAACCATTTTTCCCACAGCTCCAAGGGTCTGTTTAAAAATTTCAATAATTTGATTTCCATTTCCATATCATGTTTATCTATCCAAAAGTAATATGTAACCACTGATTTATCTATCTGATTGCACCTGATGTTTCTCCACTGTTCCTATGCTCTTTTTGTTTTGCCAAGATATACTTTGTGCATTCCAAACAGTTGATTTTATATATTCCTGGATTTTTCTCAACAGGTATTCTATCATTATCACCAAATTTGAACAGATTATTTAGGTTGAATTTGTTCACTGAGGACAAAGTAATCCCAAATTCTCTGAGTAGTGTATGCAATTTTTGGTGGCCCAGGATGATAAGTAAATTTCTTGTGAATGGTAGTTTCTTTTTTTGCTGAAAATGTTGTGATTTGTTTTAACAGCTTCTCTTGTTTGAATTTATTGATTTTCATGTCTACAATTTCTTGGCCATACCCATTGGTTTTTACTGTTTGTATTATATGAGAGTATTCTTTGCTGTATTCAAACTCATTCATGGGTATGTTAATGAGTTCATGTACTAAGCTGTTGAGAACTGTTTGCATGCTGTGGGATTGAAACTATTTGCATTTATGTAATTTTCAATCAGCATATCCTTTCTGTATATTCCAAATTTCAAATTATTGCCTGTTCTTATAATCTTTAAGTCAGGAAAGGAATCAGTTGTCTTGTTCTGTTTCAGAAGTGAATTTAATTTCTCTATCCATAGGTTTAGCAATTTCAAAGTATCATCCAAGTGTTTCTTATTAACCACCACAAAGATATCATCCACATATCAGTGCTAGACTTTAAAAATGTATGGAAATGATTTGGTGATATGCATTTCTAAACTATTCATATATAAATCAGCCTGAAAAGGTGATATTGGATTCCCCATAGCTAATCCAGCTTCTGTTTGTGAAATTCACTATTGAATCTGAAGAAATTCTGACTGATGCAGACTTTGGTCAGCTGGATGTATTCCTCAATCTTCTTGTTGCTTAGTTTCAGAGACTGCAACCATTTCTGAAGGGATGTTGGAAGTTTGCATTTTGCTATGCTGAGAAAGAGTGAATTTCCATCAAAAGACACTAGAAGATCATTCTTTAGGAGACCCAAATCTTTAATTTTCTCCACTAGCTGTTTGGAATTACGTACACTTAAGCTGTCAAACCTAGGAAATTTTCGAAATCCCTGGAGGAGCCATCTTGCTAATTAGTAGGAAGGTGTGTTTCATCATTTAATTATTGATCTCATGGGATTTCCCGGTTTATGTACTTTTGGTAGGCTATTGTGGTATTGTCTGCTTTTAATTTTGGTTTCTCCTTGGGTGGTATGATTGTGCTTTTGTTGACCGATTTTTTTACAGATTGTTTGCATTTCTTCAAAGGATCCATTTTTATTTTCATGTATTCTTTCTCAGAGAAGTTCTTCCATCTTTGACTTGTATCCTACTTTGTCCATGATCACAAGTTTGTTTCCTTTATCTGCTTTTTTGTATGCTACTGGTTTTTTACTAAGCAATTTCAGGATTTGCTTTTGTACTCTAAATCTAACCTTACTTTTGGCAATGTGATTCAGAAACTTCTCCCCCTTTTTCCTAATGGTGTTCTTATCATTGTTATTTAGCCTGTTGATTGCCGCCTCAGGATCTACTATATATTCCTCTACTTTGTTAGAGAAATTGAACACATGTCTTCAGTCCTTTATTTAAACACTTTATTTCTTCCTTGTTGAAATTTTCTTTAGATAGGTTCACTATATTGCAATCTGAAAGTTTGGGTGTTGTATATGGCCGATTATTCTTCATAACTTTTCCCCAGTGCAAGCACTTTAGTACCTTTTGTTGCTTTACATATTTCTTTTTTGTATTACAGTTAATGTGCCAAAAAGATGTAAGCTCCAGATTGTCTCAAATATAATTTCCCAAAATTTTGTTAGCATTAAATCTAATTCATACATTTTAAATCTATTTCTGATAAGTTTTTATAGTGCCTGTGTTTCTGGGATGATATTATTTTCCTTTCCGCTCCTATTTGTATCTTGCTGTTTAGATTGGATTTCATAATTTTCTTTAAGCAAGTAACAACTTTGTCAGCAAAAAAGAAACTGCCATTCCTAAGAAATTTACTTATCATCCTGGGCCACCAAAAAATTCCAGATAATACTCAGAGAATTTGGGATTGCTTTGACCTCAGTAAACAAATTCAGCCTAAATAATCTGCTCAACTTCTGAGATAAGATTAGAATACCTAATGAGAAGAAGTCAGAAATATATAAAATCAACTGTTCAGAATGCACAAAGCATATCTTGGCAAAACAAAAAGAAGCACAGGAGAACTGGAGAAACATCAGGTATAATCAGATAGATAAATCAGTGGTTACATATCATTTTGGAGAGATAAACATGATATGGAAATGGAAGTCAAATTATTGAAATTCATAAATAGACCCTTGTAGCTGTGAGTATGGGAAACATTTTTTTATAAAAAAATATGTAAATAAGGTTATGAACTTTGAGATACCAACAGAAGATAAATTAATCCAAAAGCTCATAAAATGTCCACGAGAGCTACACCAAGTTCATCCAACCAACAACGAATCCTCCAGTTGACTCACAGCTGATGATGTGGGCAAAAGCCTGTGAAACATGTTCTGCATAATTCAATGGTAAGTGGAGCATAAGAGTATTAAATTGACTCACTAGTTAATTAAGAATAAATTAATTTCTTCACTGTATTAATTCCAACACAAAATTAATTTTAAATCTAAGGACATGTTTTCTCTGGTCTATGCATTAATTAGCTAATTTAGTTTAGTAATAAGCAAATATTTTATAATTGTTTCTTTTGGGGATGGATATGTTTTTAATTAATGTTTAGGAAACAGCTGTTTGTATTTATATTGCTGATGTGTGTATATAATTTTTTCTCCCTTAAAGACTGGATCTTTGACAACATATTTGAATATTTATTTTATCTAAAATAGATGCATTCCATAGGGTCCACAGAAACTTCATCTTTATCTTGCAGTATTTATAAAAAGTCTGCCAATGTAACATATGACAAACTTAACTGAAATAAATATAAGCTTTCCATGTGTATGATTTCTGTGCCAGATTATTGTAGATGAAACACATTTGCTGCCAGTACATACATTTAGCTGTCAGAATAATAATTTCATTAAGTAAAGATGCCACAGGCTGATCAAAATACAAGTTCACTAATGGAACTTGTTAACTTAAAATCACTCTATGGGCTACAAATTTAAGACTTATTGATCACACACATGCAATCAATAACAATCAAACATATGTCTTAGTTTGTGTTTAAGTTTGATGAACTGCTTTGTATTAATGAATATGTGACTACTAAATAGAGAGACTGAAGTAGATTGATGCATGAATGTAGTTTCTTCATCACATTTTCTAAGTTTGTCCTTCCTGCTTTGCTTACACCGATTTCTGATTTGATGTATGGAAGTGTTCTCTCGTATTTTTTTCTCTACCACATAGTTATAGAGTTAGTTGGTACATGAGCCCAGATGTTCAGCCATTTAAAAAGTAGTAGAAAAAGCAGCAAAAAGACACTTAAAATATGTAATATTGGCAGTAAAAAGGCATTTATATATTTAAACAGCAACTTTATTTACAAAGGAAAATCAAACGTACTGGCTCATCCTTTTAATGTTATTTATCATTAGTTTGTTTCGTAAAATTATCAATACTCCAATTTTGACATTTGTCAGATAATGCATTCTTCAGAACAGAAAAGAATGTTCAAAATCCACTATGGTGATTGGAACATTTGAAACAAACAATGGTCAACAGGTCCATGTTCACAGAATCTATTTTCACCACTGAGAATCTTCCTACACTTTTTATTGTTTCTAGGTCTTGATTGCCAGACATTATCTATTGCATTTATTTATTCAGTTTGCTACTTAAATGCCCATTTGTCTTCTGCATGTTGTTGAATTGTAAACTGAAATCTAAAAGTGTAAGGCATTTACTATGCAACTGATCTTTTTTTGTATTATTTTTGTAATAAAAATGAACATATTGTGAAATAAGAGCCTATTTCTTATTGGGTGCCACCAGAACTTTCTCTATAATGCTTTAAATTGGCATCTGAGTGAAAATTTATGGCAATCAGGTAGCAACTCAAACCCAATTAAACTTGAACGCATTGTTTATAAAATGAAGTTGCCACAGATGTTTACAACAGCTGCTTAAAAGAAATAATTAATTCTTATTCTTGCCAATGATGCACCAGACATTTTCAGATATAAGAAAATAATTAAAAAAATAAAAAAATAGAAATGGGCACAATCGTATGAAATTGGAAGCAAAAGGAGGAAAAAGGTGGTAAAAATAAAACTTTCTCTTAATGTTTGATAATTCACAAATATAATTTCTACATATTTAGGTCCCTTCTGATGGTTACCAATAAAAAAAGGCATTTTGCATTAAGTCAGGGCTCTAGCACTTACCATCATGCATTCAAAATGGCAATGTAATTTTCATAATGTGCTAGCTAGCTAATATCCTATATTCAGAAAATTAAAAAAGTTTGAAACTGAATGTAAAATTTGTAGATCCAGAGCCTAATGCCTCTGAAACAAGTTAAAAGGAAAGATTAAATTCACATTTCATGCTGACTTTTTGTCTTTTAATAATTTTAACATTTATTTTTACCATATTTACACGAATATAATGCACACATTTTTGTCCAAATGTAGTATTCAAAAGCGTGGTGCTCATTAGATTCAATGACAAATTAGATACCAGTACAAATCTGTTCCATGGTTTGCCAATAACTTCATTCAAATTTATTGTTTATTATGTCATAATGCATTGCTGTAATTCTCAACTTGCTTACATTTATTGTTGGCCTGTTATTGCAGAGAGCATTGAATAGTAGATAGTCAAAAAATGGAGGGCAAATAGAGAAGAACATCTTATGATCTACTTTTAGTATAAAATAATTCTTTATGCTGAAAAAAATGGTAACAGAAAGGTAGGAAGAGAGTTGATGTAGCTGAGAGCAACATTCGCTTGTGGTGGCAACAGAAATTGGTATTATTTGCAGCTAAAGCTAATAGGAAAAAATTCTTTGGTCCTTGCAAAGGAAGACATCCTGACATTGAGGAAAAAGTTTAGAAATTCATACCCGAAAGGAGGAAGAATAGACAACCCGTGACTAGTAACACCATAAGAAATAACTTCTTCTTCTTTGACCTATGCCATCTGTCCTGGCAACAGCACAAGTTACAGATTTTGTCCTATGTGCTCCAAGATGTAACAATACTCCATTATAAATTCTAACAATAGTCCACTTATAAATTCTATGTTCTGATCATTTTATGAAGCAGACGTGCTTATTTCTAAGATGCCATACAACAATATGCCAAAATTATTTTTATGATATTAAGTTCCAAATTTGGGGTGCGCATTATATTCAATGGTGCATTAGCTTTGTGTAAACATGGTATATTTTTCTAGGCCTTCATACATAGATAAATGAGAAATCATTATTTTTTTAATTTTATGGTAAATATTTTGTATAAAACAGATATACTTTTAAGTGTATTTATACTGATGATTTTAGGTGAGTCACAGAACTCAAACAAGCCCTATATGACACATCAGTTCCCTTAAATTGAAAAATAATGTGCATAAGTCACATCTATGGAATTGAAATACAAATCTGTTCTAACAGTACCTAATCATATCATAAATACTTCATAATTTATGATGATGGCTGTACATTTCTGGTGGTAAAGATTAAACATCAAAGATATCTAAAACTTCTGGATGTTTCTAACTAGAGAGGAACATTTAGTTATAACCTTATCTTTACCTCTACCCAATTAGCAAACCACCAACCCACTCCAACAAATCAAATATGATCTAAGTCTAACAGATAACACAAAAGAAAAATGTATCTCACCTCAAATATTAAAACAGATTACTTTGGAAATTTTGGAGCAAAGATACCCCAAAGAGAAATGTCTTAGACTTTATGCAGATGGATCTCGATGAATGAAACAAAATCAGTCAAGTTGGTAGTACACTGAATATGCTTTTCTCACTACATCAGCAGAACATTGTGCTTAGTGTTCAGAGACTGAAGGTGCAGGAGATTGCTGAAGCTCTGGGCATTTCTAAAAATTGAGTGCATGATATTTTGCACTGTCACTCAAATCAAATAAGCTATCCATGAGATGGATTCCAATAATTGACCAGCAAAGACAACAAGTTGTCATAAACATGCAAAATTTGGAGTTGTTTGAACAGAATCCAAGTGAACATTAAAATGGTATGTGACAGTCAATGAAATGTGGATCCACCACTACATGCCAGAAACAAAGAAGTCAAAACAGTGGTTTTAAACCAGAGATAGTTTTTAAGGACATATGTTGAGAAATAAAATGATTTTTTCCCCCCAAAATAGTTGTCTTCGTTTATTTGCATAGACCTATCAAATAGCCCTTTGGAAGAACAGCATTTCCAAATGACAAGTTGAAGGAGCATGGTGATAAAGTAATTAAAAAAACTGGTTACAAAATATGAAAAATGTTTAAACAATGGAAATGATTATATTAAAATGAATAAATATTTGTATAAAATCAGGAAAAAGTATATTTGTTCTGTGACAATTGACTTTTCGGATTACCTTAATAATTATTTATTGTTGTTGTCATTCTTCATGTACTTTCAAACACTTTGGCATTTTACTATTTTAACTTGAGACTTAATTTTTTTTTACCCTTATTACCCTTAAAATATGACCCTTGTCTTCTTCATAAAAATATAAATTCAGTACTACAAGTATAAGGTTCACTGATAAAAATATAACCATCCCCTAGAGTTAACACTTCAGTTTTTAACATTGTTGTTTTTTCATTCCTTTACATAAAACTTTTACATTTTGCTCTAAATTCATATATTTTATTACTCTAAATTTCTAATGAATTATAAAGTAATATTGGGATATCAATAATGCAGATTAACCTGTTATCTGTTATAGAAAGCAATACAAAATACTTCCAAAACTTTGTCTATAATCTATCATAAATATCAGAAAACATTTTAATATCCTTATTGTATCCCAAAACTAGGTTTTCCACTTTACAAGTAATACTGGGTATATTTCCAAAAGCTGAACAATGTGTTATTGATACACTACATAAGCGTTTACCTTTTACATTTACAAATATATTTTCTCTGTAAATAAATGTAACATATGATACCAATATTTCAATGAGATGAATTTTCAGCAGTAGTAGTACATTAGTTTCCATTTTTATGAGTTATCTGCAGCTGATCAATTAGGAGACAAATAAAGGATGATCTATTTGGACAGTTATAACATAAAATAAAATTTTAATAGCTATTTATGTATCAAATATGAAAAATAAAAACTCTTGTGGATGAATCTGAACCCTTACAAAATGGGATGAGTCTACTAAAGTACTTTGTGTACATGTTTCATATATAATTCTTAGTAATTCTTTAAATTATAAGAGCAATTTAAAAGGTGTTATAAAAGTGAAAGAAAATATCATTAATTAAATTTTTCCTATATTTATTGACATAAATTAAATATAGTCTTGTGAGGATGCATTTGTAAAGCATGAAATGTTAACTGTCTACTCTCTCTATGTATATTGGCTATATTATGTAATGAATTAAAGAATTTTACAAAAAATAATAAGATTCATAGCTATAATATCAGAAGTAATAAGATTATCATAGGTATTCTCATAATAAACAAATAGTATGTAAGGCTGTAAATATAAAGGGTATACTCTCATACAATCAATTTCCAGCAGAGATCAAACATATAGGAAAATCAAAATTTAAGTATCAGTTGAAGAAATACCTCATAAATAAAAGTTTATATTCTTTGGATGAATTATAAGAAATATCCTGTATATAGTATTGTAATCTTAACACTTGGCAATGACAGAAACTTTCATTATTATTATTATTATTATTATTATTATTATTATTATTATTATTATTATTATTATCATCATCGTCATCATCATAATCATTATCATCATTAAGATGATGATAATTGTATTTAAAATGTGTAATTCTCTTTTAAAAAATGTAAGTTATTGTATATTGATTCTCTCAAACCTTGCTATTTTGTGCTATACATTTTTTAAAACATACTTTGTTAACTCTAGATTTTGACAATGTCTGAAACTTGTGTACATGAGTCTACTGACAGAAATAAATGTATTATTATTATTATTATTATTATTATTATTATTATTATTATTTATAAATGTAGTCATTGTTTCTATGTAAACCATTTATTTTATCTAGAAGGAGGTTTACTTTTTCATAAAAAAGGTGATATTTCTGAAGAAATTTCAGCCAAGGCAGGAAAATTGAAACACAATTGCTAACAGGAAAATTTTGGCAGCAGTATAGAAAAGAATATACTGTGCTCAAAGAATGGTGTAGTATCTTGGGAACCACTGCTCTATAGGGTTGAGATTTGGTGAATTTCCAGTCTAGTCCAAACACTGAAAATAATTTTTCGTTATGAAGTCTTTAACATTCTTTGATATGACATGGGGAAAGATCTTACTGGAAAATCACATTTTCAATGTTCAGTCCCTCTGCCAATCTCTTCAGTTCTAGGGCAACTCTTTACTTTAACATTGCATTGGGATCTGCTTGTTGCTGTTCATCATTCCATCAATAGGGAAACAAACATTTAGCCCTGAAAATATCTTCTTATGTGGATACTTAACCTTGTTTAATGTGCTTCAGCTAGATGTAAGGAGAGTAATGGAGAGAAAATCTCCTTTAAGATTCCCCTGTACTTCAAAATGACTTTCATCAGAAAATAGGACCCTTCTCCACCCTTCTTGTGTCTAGTTCTGATATTTTCTAGCCCATGCCAATCTCTTTTCTTCATAGGACACCTCAATAATTGTTTTCTGACCAATCTCCTGAGAACAGTGATGCTTTCATTTTTAATTTCAGATTATCATTATAAAAAATGTAGTTACTCAGGAACAAGTGAATATAGTCAGTACTCAATTGCACAGCTTGACATATGCAGAGGTGCATATATCAAATTCACTTGTAAATTTATAATAGCCCTTTGAATAACATTATCTTCAAAAAAACACAGCAACTCTCATTTTCCATAGGGTGTAAGCAAGGCCACCATATTTACAGGGAACAAGTAGCAAGTTTTGAAGAGCAATAAAATTTCTGTTTTCATAAGTTCAGTTATAATTTTGCCAATAATATTAATGTGAAGGTATTAAATAATTTTATAAATTGATGTTACTTAGTTCTTATTAACTTATCAGAAAGCAGTCATAGTGTAATTGGATTGGTAGTGGTTTATGTTGGAATAGCTTCATGACTTTATAGGTTATGTGTGAATAGTTTAATTTTTTTTACCTGTTTATATTAATAATTTCACTAAAAATAGAATTATAATATTTTCCACTCATAATTAAATACACACAAAGAATGAGCAAGGGAAAGGGTTTGTTTTTTTTTCCCCTCCCAGGAGTATCAGGAATCCTAAATATGGGCCTGGGTGTAAGAGAATACTTCAACCTACAATTTTCCAACAGATACACGCAGAGATTCACCTTGAATATGGTCATCATGTTCACCAGATTTGTTTGGGAGTTTATCAAGTCACAATTTTACAGAGCCAAGGTGCAAGATTTTAAGGATCTGAAGAATTCTAATTGGAAAGCATGTACAGTAATTTCATGTGACATGTTTATACATGTTTTTAGGCTGCATTCAAACATTGTACATATTGCTTGGAAATGGGTGGTAGCCATGTTGAATTAAGATAAAAAATATACATATATATGTAAATGCCATATCTATATGCCTTATAAATGCATTAATGACAAACCATTAATTCATGTAAAAACCAGTTGTAATGTATAGAAGTGAAACATGGTCAATGGCAGGAGCTATATGATGGTGTTGAATGTTTGGGAAAGGAAGATTTTAAGAAGGATCTGGGCCAGTGCAGAAGAACTAACACTGGAGGGTATGAAATAACCATGAGCTGTAGGTACTGTAAAAAGATCTAGATTTAAATAGAAGACATAAGAAGGAGAAGATTGCAATGGCTGGGGCATGTGATAGGATGGATGATAGTAGAACAAGTAAGGCAGTACTGGATGGGAAACAAGAAGAAAGGAGAAGAGTAAGAAGAACAAAATTGAGATTGGATGCATGACGTGCAGAATGATTTATAAAAGTTGAATGTAAAGGGCTGGAGAAGGAGATGAGCAAATAGAGAAGAATGGGTTGAGATCATACAGAAGACTATGGCTCTCGGGGGGCCATAGAGCCAGAGAGCATAGTATAGTATTATTTCATGAAAATGGATCAAAACTTATGTTCATTATGTATTTTTTAAGACTTGCAAGGCACTAACTGGAGTGGTTTTAAATGCTCCTTTTATCAGTCTAAAAGCTTGATTTTGAAGTTGATTTCACTTTTGGTGAGATGCAGTAATTAGGATTTCTCCACAGTATTTTATAATTGGTTTAATATAGATTTTGTCTGTGATTGTGTTAATCTGAGATCACCTAAGATCATACATGGAAGGAATTAGCCTCACCATATGAATAGCAAATTGAGGTATAATTTCAACAGAATTATGAAACTTCTAGAACACACACAATAAATAGTAAGAGCTCATGCCATAGTATTCTTACTTTTATGTTTCCAAATACTTCATCCTGTATTTCCTTTTCCTAAGATAAATGCCTGCAGAAAGCTCATTGCAATATTAAATAATTATATTGCATAAAAAAAAAATCAGAAAAAGCAAGAGATTTCAGTGAGTTTCAAATATCATTAAGTTTAGTAACTTAACCTAATACCACAATTTATTTCAATGACATTTTAACATAGTGTTCAAAGCCACAGTTCTGATACATAATTGTATAATCAAGCTGTAGTAACAATATATAAAAGATAAAAATATTTTTTACATCCAGGTTTAGAAATGATTTTTTTTTTATGGAAATCTTTTCATTCTCTCTCATTAAAAATATAGTTTTGCAATTCACCTTCTCTGCCTGAAGATGAAAATAACCTCATACAGCATATTGCCATGCCAATGCAAAACCACAATATGTACAAAATGTTAAACTTCCTCTTTTTATATCAATCTATGTGTATTTTAAGACAATTTTTAATGTAAAAGTATAATTATATAGCCATTAATAACTTTAAAGGATGCTCTGTGGTCTATTCTATTGGTAGTATTTGCGACAACTAATCTGGAGGTCCTGGGCTCAAATCCCAGTTATAAACATTTCAAGGCATTTGTAAAAAGAGGTGGAGAGCATGTAGAATGCTAGTTAATTAAATTTTTTCTTAATGAAAAAATGTGTTTTTATTTCCTGAGACTTTCTGAATGAACTGTGTATGTGAGGAATATAAGAATTCAGCAGAAAAGGAGAAGTCATTATTACAAGACACATACAAAGATCACTTTGGGAGAAAGAGAAAGAAAATTCTTTATGTCAAGGGAATGTAATTTTGGCTGCATATGATATTCACACTGTTTCAACACTTGCGTGTTTGTATTATAAAAGAGAGTTCAGTTTTAGAGTAGTTTTATATAGTTGGAACTTTCACAATGAAATGTAGTATAATTATGAAATTGAGCTTTGGTTCATTTTGGAATTCATGGAACAGAGTTAATGAAATTGAGTGATTTCCTCTTCTAAAATACTGCATAATCATTGTATCTACTTTTATCATTTATGAAGCTGGGCTCTAAAGTAGGGTTTTCTTTATGTGGTATGAAGGTCAAGGCATAGAAAAGCAAATGCATTTGGTAGCTATGTGAAGGAATTTATGAAAAAGTTGTGGAAATCAAAAGGTGATTTTCTACTCTAATAAAATTGTGTCTGATAGAATAGAACATTTTGAAACATGTTCTGATAAATTAATCAGTTAGTGAAGTATAGCGTTGCCTAATACTGGCCTCTTAACATATATAATTAATGAACTTCACTGTTTTCTAACTTCTATTAAGTTTACAAATTTATAGTATCTGTATGCATGTGCATGGTATAATAATTTTAAATCCTGTTAGCACATGGGATCATAAGTACCTGGGGTGGGATACACTCAAAATAAGGGAGATGCTATGAATTCTGATATAGAATATGAGAATAAAAGAGCTTTTAAATCCCAATTTATGTGCCTTAACAGGTTGCTGCTATTGCAAGTTTTGTAAAAGAAACCAGGAAAATTAAAATGTGAAACAAATGGAAACACATGGCTTCATAGATAGTAAAGCTTTACATAATTATATGTAAACAATTTTTCCTTAAATGATGGAGAGAAAGTTTCATGGAAGACTTATCTGAAATAATGGTAGAGGAGTTGCTATTTTCTTTCATATGATGCCCTACAAAAAAAAAAAAAAGAAAGAAAAAGAAAAAGAAAAAAAAAGAATATAAACAAGTTCACATAAGGAAGAATAAAAGATGATGTTCACAAGGTCTTTAAACTCTTGTACAGAAGCCTGCCTAACGAAAAAATTCCCAAGATTTTAGCTTTAAAAAAAGAACAAAAAGGGAAAAAATGACTGCATCATTTTATGCTCAAAATATCATACAACAGATGAATAATTCTTTTTAATATATTTTGAATTTAGAAAAGGACAAATAATATAATAAAATATAAATACTTAATTTGAGTTTATCTCCTGACTTAATTTTGAATTAACTTATTAATTAATAAGTGTAAAATGCTAAATTGACCATTGTTTAAGTAAAAGGAATTAAAAATTTAAAGAAATAATAAATGCTTGTCATCTAAAATCTGTAATTTTAATGTATATATTTTATAAATAATTCTACAATAAATTGTTATAAGCTAAAAATGAAGTATCATTTAAATAATTTTGATAAAATTGTTTGTGTAAAGCCACATCATTCCAAACTAAACTGTACTTAGAATCCATAATAACAAAATTTTAAACTTTTTATAACAGAAAATAAATTGTTCATTATAACCTATAACTACTCAACAATAATATTTTTATATGTTTTTTTCAATATAGTAAAAATATAATACAAATATCAATAATATTTTCAGTAGTAAAATGATTTTGTAGGTATCTAAGTTTGTGCCGGCATGGCAATATAGGCTTATCATATATTTTAAGTCAACTGGTCTGTCCAGGTTTGATTCCCAGTAGAAGCAAGTTGCTTTGGTGGGGACTATTCTAGTATCTCTCACCCGGCTAAAGCAAATGCTAGGTAAGTTTTGGCATATCTAGGCTCATTTGCACCATTGTTCATTCATTCCAATCACTGTCCTGGATGCCTGTCACAATTGACATGAGACATTTGTTACAAAATGTATATACATATATTACTCATGCATAATGAAACTGTTTCAATTTTCAAAATATGTTTAACTACTAATTTAGACTAATATTGCCATCCCAAGTATTCCAAATTAACATTCTTGGGAAGCACATAAACTTAATATTACTATTTATATCACTAATCATCAGTTTGCTATAATATGATTATTATGGCAGGCAATATATTAAAGTACTTAAACAGTGTCAGCTATGATATAAAATGACTTAATGTGTTACATATTGGTCCCAGTTACAGCTACCTTTGCAATCTACCTGAGAATATTATCACATTTCTAAATAGTTTTGCCGTAAGGACTAGTACTAGACTATAAGAAACAGTTACTTCACGCAATATGACTGTTATCAACTTTACTGCAGGAAAAGTGCTCAATACTTGTTTCATCTTACAAAAGCATTGCTTTTGATTGTATATTAGTATATCACATAATTTATTATTAAAAGGTAGATTATTATGAAATTAAAACAATGAATATAACTTTATTCAGTCTTATCTTGGACATGATCCATGCAAATTATCTTGGACATAATCCATGCAAATGGTCGAAGTAAATTTTGGGATTCCACATGAAACCATCTTGAACATTTTTGTTTTTCATTATGATGAATGATCTACCATGTAATGTATCAACTAAATCAGTTTGATATACTGATGGTTCTACTTTATTATTATTTTATTATCATGCTTGCAAATAGACTCAAGAATTGACTTGGCATTTTCATTGATAGAAAGCTATCCAGAGTATTGCACTCTTTGATCAAAGTACTGGACAACCCTGTAAACTAGAAAACTGAAGCTTACATTATACAGATTGTCCCATAAGTTATGCACAAGAGACATGTGCTGTGATTCTTGGATAAAAGGGAAGAAGAAAATGTTAGTAATAAAATATCACTCAATTAATTTTAATTGCAAAATTTGTCAACACTGTTTAATGCAGAATGTCTTAGTAGTACACATATTGCATATGCTTACTTAATATTATAATAGCTTAAGTGCAATGCAGGTTTGCACTGCTTTCTGTCTGTTTTTTTTTAAATTTATTTATACTGAAATAACTGGCTAATGCTTCTTGTCATGTCACTGATAAATTTTGTATGAAATAATACATGTTATGTAGACAATGAATTTTAATAGTAAGTAATATTGTAATTTTCATTTTTCTTATTTCATGGCATATGAAATAATTTCATCTACATAACAACATCCATTTGTCAGCATTAGTTGAAACATATTTATAGGGTAATGAGTGTGTTACAGTTCAGGGTACTGATTTTATAAGCAAAAGTGGTGTGAGGAAGTATATTAAGGGCAGAGTTTCAGGAGGTATAGAATTGTTGTTGAGGAATGATTTGATAAGTAAAGTGAAGGAGAGAAAGTCTAAAATTAATGGGTTAACATGAGTATTAATTCAGAAGTGAGATTTGTGCATTTGTATAAGAAACAAGAGTGGAGTAGAGTTAAAACTTTAGAATTTGAACAAAGGGGCAAAGGAGCATCAGTTTGGAAAATTATTAATCAGTATGGATATGAAAAGTAATGAATATACTGGAAATAGTACCACACACAAAATATTTGTTTTTCCCTTTATACTCATTTAGAAGTATCACTATTTTGAAATTTTACTATAATTGTGTTTCTAGGTATGATCAAAAAAAATATTTAAAAATATTAAGTCTAAAATGTGAAAATGTAATGCTAATCATCCTTATATCCATTAAAAATACATGTAAACAGTAAAATTGAACAAAATGTTAAATTTTATAAATAAATAGCCACAATGTTATAATTAAAATTGCATAAACCTGATAAATTCTTGTTTAATAATTATAATAAGAGAGTATTTTACATACATAAAATAAGGCCTTCTGATCATAAAAATGCTGAATCAGTACTTTGTGTTGCCTCTCCAAGTTTTTGTTATGGCATAACAAAAATCTGGGCATTAAAAGTATTAAATTTTTGACTTGATCCAGACAATATTTCACTTAACCAGACCCTATGAATTTAGCCAATAATCTTGAAATAGTGGACTGGTTAAATCCTATTTTTGATGCAATATGTCCAGTAGAAAGGCCCTCAGAAACTAAAGCAATAATTATACTCTTTTTGAGAGGAGTTAATTTATTTCCTTTGCCCATTTTATGCAGCTGTTATTAAAAACTACTACATTAAAACCAACAATAAAGGCAGTAGTATATCAAATAGTATATCAATTGAATACAACAATCATAATCACTTATAGATAAAACAAAATTGAAATCTTGTAACCATTGTTGACATTAAGTAAGGTAAGTGTAAAAATACACAAAATTTATAGCTGAGAAGCAAATTTTTCCAGAAGTGTATCTCCAGTTATAAGTTGAATGGCTCAGATATATTCAGATTGTGTTTATTATGGAAAATATGGGGGGAAGTAGTTTGAATTTGGAAATACAGAATAATTATGCATAAGATCTGGATAGACTATGTGAAGAAATCTATAATCAGATTCATAAATTCAAGAAAAATAAAGCAGTACGAATTGATGATTTACCTACAGAGTTCTTTAAAATTTGGTGTGGTAATCAGGTTAGATTAAAATGTTTGACTAGGCTTATGAATATAATTAAAGAAAAGAAGAAGGTTCCTGAATAGCAATCATTTATCCCATATAGTTAAAGGAAGTGAGAAAAACTGAAACAATTACAGAGGAATTGCTCTGCTATTCAACTTCAAACACATTTTTTTACAGGAATTATAAATGAGAGAATTCAGGATTGGGCTGAAGAAAATTAAAGAATATCTCCATATTAGCAAGGGAAAAAGGACAGGAGATAACATATTTATAATTAAAATGTTGATAAATAAATATTATTAAAGAAAAGGGGCAGACTATTTGCTTTTTTTTGTTGATTTGGAAAAAGCTTATAATAGGGTAATTGGAGAAATGCTTTTAAATTAAATAAGAAATGTTTATGGTTAATATATTAAAATACTTCAGGAGTCATATGATCAAAATAGATTTTGTGTTTAATGATGTTTTGGAGAGGTAACTAGTGTAGTAAGGCAATAGAGAAGTCTTAGGCATGGTTGTAAGTTTAAGCCCATTTGACCTTATTTATGAATTACAATTTGGATTATTTGAATAAGTTTAATATTCATATGCCTGTAATTAAAAATGTGGGTATTCCAAGGCTATTTTATGCTGATGATCTTGTGGTATGCACAATATCAGTTATTGGTTAATGGATTAAATTGAAAGATACTGTGGAGAATGGGAGGTGAATTGGATTAAAACTAAAGTTATGGTGTTTAAGATAGGCATTAAAGTGGATAAAGATAAAAAATGGTTAAAAGGAGATATAGAAATTCAGGTTATTAATGAATTTTTACACTTGGGAATAAAACTGAGTATTAATGGTGGTTGGGAAAGGCACAAGAGAATGGATTAGCTAAGGGGAGATTGGCAATGACAGAAATATATAGCACCATGTATGAGCATTAAGTGGTTTGAAAGAATTTATTCTGCCTATATTGGGTTCTGATGGCTTTATGGAGTGGAAATCAGGGTAATTGATAATGGATAGCATACTATAGATTAAATTCAGAGTTTTCTGTAAGCTAACATAATCATACAATGATATCCATTAATAACATTAAGATGTTCCAACAATACAGCTGGAGCTTTTATAGAGTTAGGAAAGTGGAGAGGGTGAATGATGAAAAGGATATTTTGGGTTTAAGAGCTCTCTATATCATCAAAATATGTCCTAGATATCATGAAGAAAAGTTGTGTTTTACAGCTAATACCTGGTTAGGGAAAGTTAGAAAGTAGCTATGTAAAAATAGTCTAGGAGATCTCTGGGTTAATATTGGTAATTTCAGAAGGGGATTTTTGAAGGAAGGGAGGGTAAGGCTGGAAGATATGGATAGGCAAATTTTATTCTCCCAAATTAGGAAGAAAAGTTCTTTGACATAATACAAGGACTTGAAAGATTACCCAGACAAGGAAAAAAATATCATTTTTTGTAGGAAGAATGAAACGGAAGAGTATGAAGGGGGATGTTATCCCAGGGGCCTATCCTATATGCAGGAAGAAGGAAGATGAGATAACATATTATTTTTCAGTGCAAAGGAATGAATGAATGGAGAGTAAATTTGATAAGCAATAAATGCTTATTGAGGGTTAAAGAAGTTGTATTAAGAAAGATTTTTGAAGATCAAACACAGCTATCTAAATTAAGGAGAGTTTTTATGGAAGGTAAAGATGAAATGGAGCTTAGTGCAAGCAGCATAGGACCTGCACCACATGAAAATTAGGTTTACATAAAATGTACTGAGACTGGAAAAAAATTCAAATAAATACATTTTTAAAAAAACAGAAAGGAAGTGATACAAATCTTCATTGCATGCATACCAAATCCAGGATGTTACCTGTTACTATTGAACTATCATAACATCAAATAAAATGCATGTAATAATGCTTACTACTAAGACATTTTGTTTTAAACAGTGTTATTAAAATAAAAATTCATTGGAGGATATTTTGTCACTAACATTTTGTTTTCCTTTTTTTTTTTACCAGGAATGTGATCTGTATGCATGAACAATGCAACACCTAGTATATAAATAAAAAAGAATGCAGGAAATTTTGTGTTGTTAAGTGCTAATAAATAACAGCTAAATGGTTTGGTATGATGTGCTCAGTGACTTTGAATGTAGGATAATCACTGGCTGCAATATAAACCTTAAGTCTATAAGGGAAGTGCCTACATAAATCAGCTGTCAATGGTGTAATTGTAAAGTACAAATATGAAGATATAACCATATTAGAACTACAACCTGGCAGGCTGCATATACTAACAGCCAAGAACCAATAAACATTATAGTTGGTTCAACAAAACTGCAAGTTTTTAGCAAAATGGTTCATTCTTCAGTAAATTTCAGAGCTATGCAAAGTACCGCCAAACACTCTGACTGTATATTGGGAGTTAAGAATATTTAATAGTCAAGCTGCTGGCCACATATGAAATATTAAATATTTTCCCTCCAAATGCAAGTCTAAAGTAGCAAAAATAATTCATATTTTGATAATTTTAGTCCATGTGTATGTACATATTTAACCATTTTTATTAATTATAAATCCACACCCTAATTAGAATAGAACCATTGAGTTTTAAGGCAATACATATATAATGTATAAAATATGGTTAAAAAATTATGTTGTATAATTGATTAATAACAACTGTTATCAACATTGTCATCAGCATTATCATCATTGTCACCATCATCATCATCACTGCCACTATCACCATTATCATCATTGTCACCATCATCATTATCAAGATCATCATCATCACCATCTTCATCAGCAGACTCCTGTAGCATCTGATATTCTTCTTCAAAGTTAGAAAATCCTGAAGGGAAAAAATATTGTGCCATTTTAGATAATCCAATGAAATTTATTGTTGGATACATCTTAGCCAAACTTTTCATCATATTACTGCAAATACCACCCACAAATTTCAGTAAAGGGCATCGCTTTGTCAAATACTGGACTTCATGTTTTGTGAGCAAGCCTTTCACAGATTTCTTGGCACGTCTATATAGATAAAAGCTTCTAAGATCAGCCATCTTATTTATTTTAAAGAGTTTTTTCAAACATTCAGTAAATTCAGGATTGTAAAGGTATACTTCAATTTTTGTAATTTTGGGACTGTTTTGCAGAATACTCCAGATGCAAATATCTACAGCAGAATCATATGGATGATATGGGGGTACTGATTCAATGAATAATATTTCTTTTAATGATACAAACACAGGTTTAAGATCAGATGATGTAAAATTACAGTCCAAAAAGCTTAGAACCTTTAATAAAGGGCAATGTTCTGCCAATAATGAAACATTTATTCCATCTACTTCATGTAAATGAAGATATTTAAGTTTGTGACCAATGTTGATCAAAAACTGACCTGTACTAAAATCTGCCTTTGAGATTCCTATATATCTCAGATTTTTGAAATCTTTATGCAAACTATATTCACAGTTTACTTCAGTTAAATTCATAACATTGAGCAATGGAAAGCCTCCTGAGGTAGCTAGGTAATTGAGACATTTTGCATTTACACAACCTTTCAACACGATGCAACTAAATCTTTTCAGGGAGCTTGGAAAAGATATACGCATTCTTTGGCAGATGTTTTCTTTCTCGACTGTGAGCTCATAATTATGAGAGATCTGAATATTTAGACTGTACAAATTGCAACAATTTGTTGCCAAATGATAAAAAAATTCTGTAAACTGAATTACTGCAGTTGTATTTTGATCAGTGAATATCAGTTTTGTTCCTAAAAACCGTAAATTCTTTAGCTGAGGTAAAAGGTTTTGTAGAACACGAGATGGTATTTCCACTTCAGAGTGGAGTAAATCCAATTCAGTTACTGCTGAATGCACACATGCTTTAATTATAATTTCCTTTCTGAATAGTGGAATATTCCTCCAAAATTTGAAATTTATGAAGGATTCTGTTATTCTGTTTGCAAAAGAATGTAAGGCCTTCTTCTGGACCATATGCCCAATTAAATCACATTGTAGTTCTTGCCAAGTTTTGTATGGACCACTTTGTAGGAATTTATGAATTATCAGTTCAAATAAACCAAGCATTTCTAACTCATTTGTACAATCTTCTATGTCTTTTGTGCTTATGAACATATCCCTAAGAGAGTAATTTTGATTTACAGCTTGAGCTGCATATTGCTTCACCTGAATGCAATTCCTGATCTGTTTCAAAAGATAAAGGGATCTCACATGCTTTTTAGCTGATGCTCCAGGCTGATTTTGTAAGTTTGTTACAATTTCACTTATAAATGTAATTACAAGATTTTGAAATGTATGAAACAGTTGTTTGCATAGTTTCCCATAGTTTTCTGCAGTAAAAAGAATCTTTTTGGCCCTGTTTTTATCACCTTCTGAGCTATCTACTCGACACTGCAATGACAATTCTGGTTCAAAAAACTTATTTAACATCAAACTTTTATCCTTAGCAATATTTTTGTGCATCTGTTTCATACTAATGTATGATTTTTTAAAACTTTGGATATTACAGAGAGCTGCATATAATATGTATTTAGCGCATTCCCAATTAACATTTTTAATTAATATACATAGTGTTGAAACAGTGATATCTCTCAGTGAAGTTCTTCCATAAAATGGGAAACTGGAGTAGAACTTCTTCATGAATTCCTTTCTTGCTTGATATTTTATTTTATCTTCCATATCAAAACACAGTAGCTCTGAAAGGGTTATATACTTTTGCAGTGCCAATTCTTCAAGCCGTGGAACCATCTGTGAAAGAAGATATTGTTATTCTTGAGCTAATTGTACAGTGCCAGTCAAAAGTTTAGACACACATAAAAACATATCTACTTCAGAGAAAATCAAAAGAAAGGAAATAATAGGAAATAGAAATGTATAAATTCTTGACACAGTTTTATAACCCATCATGTTTCAGTAATAGAGTAACAAATTTCAAATATGGATTAAAAAGTTCACACTTTCTTTACATTAAAAGAACTCTTTTCATCAAAATCACTTTGTTTACCGTTCTTAGCATTCTCTAGATAAGCTTTTTAGAACAGATGCCCCTTTCTTGTAAAGATGCTAGTAGTAGGTATCAAAATGTGACTTCAGAGGCATGACATTTTTCACCAAGTTCAGTTCTTCCTATAATAGTTCATTTGGATTGATGTCATGAGACTGAGGTGGTTACTCCATTATTTTCAGTTACCTCACCTTCTGCTAATTCTGTAGATATTTAATTTCTAACACAACTTGGAGATGTATTTAAAACCACTGTCTTGTGAAAAAATGAGTCCCCTCTACAAATCAAACTATTATTCCAGGAGAATCCTTATCTGTATAATATGGTAGTACCCATTTTTATCCAGCATTCCCTTGACACTGAGCAGAGTATCCATATAACTGATATAAAATGGTCTCAAATTACAACAGATCCTCTTTCAAGTTTGAGCTACAAGTGTTATGCTAAAGATTTTAGGTACTCCTGAGTCTTTCAAAACAAGAAGTTCTGGTAAGGCGCACTAGAAGATAGCCCAATGCTTAAATAGGGACTCTTTATAAGTGGAAAACTTTATATCTATTGTTCAAGTTAGAGAGTTATAAGTATTACAATAGGTGAAAGTCAAAGTATTTTGGAAGATGATTTTATTGACCTTTCCACAAAGAATTGATTACATCTTTGATGAGTGCCTGGGCATTTGCGTGTGGAAGGTAATGAAATGGCAGATAAACTGGCAAAGAAGGAACTAAGAATGGCTTCATAGGATCAGAATCTTTCTGGAGCATTAGCAATAAAACCGCAGTATATCAATGGACCAAGAAAGAACATCAGATAAGTTGGAAGAACTTTTCTGTCAACAACTGAGTAAAAGACTTATTAGAATACCCAATAAGCCGCTGCCTAAAGATTGAATAGGGATATGAACCAGGAGAACTATTGGAATGATTATCTGTCATTGCAGAAACAACTATGGATATTTTTTTAATGGTGTTTACAGCCTGTTTTAACTACTGAGGCATCACAGGCTGTGGACACTGATGATACATGAGATGAAATGATTCACTGGGAAAGGATTTTTTTTTCTCTATGGACAATTGGACTCTATGATGGAAATCCCACATACTATGTGAACAGTATGAATGATACAAAGTACATCTTAAATCATGTTGTGCAGCCCTTTTCTCATTGGCTCCAGGATGACCTAGATCCCTTATATTATGTACAGTAGTCTCTAAAGGAAAGAAAATTAGAATTTAAACTTAAATAAGGGCTAGTTTTCATTGAGAAAACCACATTAGTGACTACTATAATAATCTTGAGAGATACCAGTCATTACGAATACCTTATTATGCATTTTAATTGTTAGTAATTTATTCATATGTTGTTCTCTGTACAGTGTGACCAGTTACAATAGGAAGAGGTGCCAAGGCAGAAGAAGGTGCTGGTTCTGCTTGTATTGTAAAACACTGTCAAGGAAACTTTTAAAAAGTGGCAACAAGGTTATATGCAAAATTTTTATTAATGGAGTTTACAAATAGCAATCAGAGATAATAATTAAATACATTGCATCAACTGTTCATAACACTAATGGTGCTATTTAACCAATTAGAGCTATGCACCATGGAATGATGCATTCACATTTGTTTATGTCAGGATGGGAGTAATTCGGAATGCACTTTATATTGTAAAACTCTGGATACAATCTGAGATGTAATTTCTTAGCTTGCAGTAAAGATTCTATGGCTCTAAAAGGCCCTTGTGATATAAGTGTCAAGGTATGTTATTGCATACTCCATTATCAATCAATCAAAATGGAATTGTCAAGATGTAACTTTAATGTAATAATACTCTACAACTTCAAAAATGCATTAAATCAGGAGTACTATCAAGAAACTTTGACAGCAATTTTTGGGAATCCTGGCTCTCCATTTTCCAGCTTTTAACTAATAAAATGAAAGAAAATCTTTAGATGATGAACCTTGCCTTGGCCAAGAGCAAATTACAGCAACCCAAGACTGTAAGGAAAATGGTAAAAGAAAATTCTCAATTATATGATTTGAATTATGCTTGTTAAGATAATGCGAATCCTAAACAGAGAGTAAACATAGTCCAAAAAATTGTGCATAAACATCTGCATCTCAGGAAGTCTGTGCACATTGAATGCTATTCCCTTTCTGACCCTCAGAGAGCAGTCCAGACTGATTTATGTGGATTTATGCTTGAATTTTTTTTATTTAATTATTTATTTATACTGTCAGAGTTAACACCTTAAGGTCTTTTCTTCCATCAACAGTCTTGTACTGATACATACATGGCAATGGAAGTGAAAGTAGGGATGTCTAATGACAATTCCTTTCTATCACTGCAAAAGTTCTGCCAAGATCTTCAAAAAATGAAATGAGCAATGCTCATGGTCAAAGAAAGGGCTTTTGCTCTCCCAAGACATTTGCTCACTCTACTGCAAGTAAATTTTTTGAGTCAACTACTGCCTCATATATCCCAAACTCCAGACTGTGTTTCCTATGACTTTTCTGTCTTCCCCAAAGTAAAGAATAAGCTCTGTGGGTGCCAGTTTTTATCATATTGTGAAGCAATGGGGAGTCTTTTAATGGTATTGAAGAAAATGTATAGCAGGAAATATTTACTAAGTGCTTTCATAGCGAGTCAGAGGAAAATACTTTGAAAAACTTATAATACTTTGAATGTAATTGGAAAATAGTTGAGTTTCTTATGCATATCTAAAAACTTTTTGACATGCTCCTTGTGTTGCTGTAAACCCGAACCACGGTGTTCCTCAGGGCTATATTTTTGGTTCAGTTTTATTCTTATTATGATAAATTATCTCCCCTTACATTTATAACTTGCAAAAAAAGGTTTGTTTAAAGTCTGTATATTTTGGATATGTGCAATTTAAAACTTCCTTTACCATACCGTTATGGGATTCATCACATTTTCTGACAACGACATTAAAGCAAGTGGTCTCTAGATCTCTCTCTAACATACAATCATCAATAGCTTAACAAACAGATTAACAAATGCACCTTAAACAAAATAGAATAAAATTAAGACTATACACATACAATAGAAATTGCAGAATATAATGACTTCAGTAAATAGATAAAAAGATACAGTAGCATTCATACAAAAGAAAATAAAGAATATATAGCTCCACAAATAAAATTCCTAAACCAGTCAATTGGGAAAGTAGAATCCATCAAATTTCTTGGCCTATGGGTTCAAAGCAATTTAAAATGAGATACTCATGTATATCACATAAACAAAAAACTCAGTACATCATGCTATATGATAAGGGTACTAGAAGGATGTACAAGATCAGGGACTGTTAGAATGGCTTACTTTGCATGTGTTCACTCCTTGTTGAGGTATGGCATAATATTTTGGAGGCATCAACTGCAGGTAAGGCATGTTTCATGATGCAAAAGAAAATAATTCAAGCCATGGTAGGAGCAAAAGTTCAAGAGCAACATGTAAACCACTTTTTTTAAAAAATTAGGCAATCTTCCTCTTCCTTGTATCTACATATTTGAAATAACAATATTTACCCATAAACCCATCAATAATACAGGTTCACCCTTCATTTAGAATGAAGCAGTCTATTAATAAGACAAAACTGAAACCTTCATGTATATAACCATAATACTTCCTTATAACAATGAAGCATTGCACTCTGACATAAAGATATACAGTAATCTTCCAGACTACTTAAAGGAAATATAACAAGATAAAGGTTTCAAATTATCCCTAAAGGCTCATCTAATTAACCACTACTTCTGCTCCATTCAATTTCCTTGTAAATAAGGATAAATGACTATTTCATAACTGTACTATATCCTAGTAGTGTGAGAAAGATCATGTATTTCATCTATGTATTCAACTTGACATTATTGTATATACCTAATTGTATAATATTTTTATTTTTGATATTCTTGTATATAAGTTAGTATTTTGTTAAGACATGTCCAACATCAAATGCACTACTATGTACTAAAGAGATCAACTGGATCAATAAACTATATTATTACTACTACTACAGAGATTCAGTAGGCAAGAATAGATAAAGGAAGTTTCTACACTGTTATTAGAGAAAGAGAAATTAGGTTCAAAAGATTTACATATACCTTTAGGCTTTAGAAAAATTCCAAACATTTTTCAAAGAATCAATTCAGCATTTCACACCTCTTTTCCTTGATGGCACTATGAAATTTGATGCATAGCTCAACATAGCTTTTCACAGTTACTGTTTTATCCTTTTCTTTGAGGAATCCATCATGATTCCTCTGCAATCCCAAAAAATTGTTATCAAATCTTCTTCATGAACTGTGTGACCTTAGCCTTACTAGAGGTGCTTTACCATTCTGCCGCTTCAATACTCTCTTTTTGAAAGAGGGTCATAGTTTCATTCTCTAAGAAAATGTATTCCAATGTTGCCCTGTCATTACCATGGCAAAAGTTCAAAAACTTCTGAAAACATTCCATGTGCACTTGCATTTGAACTGCTGAAAGAATTTTGAGCATCCACCTTGCGCTAACCTTATGATATGCATAAGCAGCTGGTGATGAAGAATGCAAAGCACAGTTGTTTTAGAAAACCCCTTGCAGTTAATTCCTTTACCTTCAGATGCCTGTCAATAAGAACTTCCTCCTCAACACATCCACCAGCTTACCCTCATATATGTCATTGTCTAGGCTCTCTCTGTCCAAAGCAAATTAATTTTGAGCACTATTTCATAGTAGAAGGGGGAGATACCCCACACACACCATCAAGGCATTGTTTAATTTGTGAAAGTAATTCTTTAGTTAAAATTGAACCACTGCTGTGTATTCAATTTTAAACATCACACTGATTTATGGTACATGTTTGATTTAAATGATTCTCCAAGCAAATGAATAGCTTGGTGAGAAAGGAAATGCAGTGTTAACATTTCTGATACATGTGGGCATCAGATATTGTAAACCTTACAACAATGAATCATGGCATTCTGTTAGGTTAGAAATCTTATACTTATTAACAGTAAGACAATTTATTTATTTAACAAATGCCACATACAATTTAGCACTTATGCCATTAGTACACAGGCTTTCCAGCATTTTTCAACAATACAATTAAAACCACTTCATGCAGAGCACACCTACAAATGTTCTGCCATCATACGTTGATGACAATCATAAAGGGTACAATTTGGAGAATTGGCAATGCCGATATGGTAGAGGTGGGACCTCAGACAGTCATGCTTCACCAAAAATCGAAAGCAAGTGACAGAAGCTTTTCTTGGGCCATCAGGTACACAAGTAATATTCTCATTAAGAATCAACCAATTTTTGTCTTTAGTCGCCACTGTAACTTCCAATTTAAAATTATGTTTAAAAGTCCTATTTGTCAAAAGCTTTAGGGAATGAAATGGTATTGTCCATATGGGTCTCTCAGTCAGCAAGGCTCCTTTTTTAGCAAGTAGGTCTGCGTGTTCATTTCCCACAATGCCATAGTGTGCAGGTACCCATTGGAAATAAATTGTTTGAGCAAGATCCTTCAGCAACAGCCTGCATTCTAGAATTCCTTGCAAATTGCAATGATAGTTTTATGATAAGGACTGGATTGCAGACTTTGAATCCAAAAGAACCACTGCTCTTGTTGAATTAAATGTAAAACATCTCATGAACTGTAGGTGACTAAATGGTAAGGGTGATTTGTTGGCATTAGTTTGTTTCTCTAGAATATAAGGTTCTTAAAATAGCAAATACATAAGATTGAATAATGGCTAGATGGCTAACCGATTCTGGAATTAATAATAAAATTTGAATTGAAATTAAGATAGGAAGAACATAAAATGTTGATACTTTTCTTGTGTTGCCTAGTAGTGTTAATAAAAGGTGCCCTGCAATGTTTCACTACATTCATTTTTAATTGAACCACTGCTCTGTTAAAACCAGATTTCCTCAATGATAATTGTTGAACTGCTACTGCAATAGCCTCTAACTTACCATCAAAGGCTGTGCTGATGTGCCCATAGGTGGGCAATAATTAAAAAGTTTACAAAAATCTCCAGCTCCATGGTCTCTATCTAACATGGAGCATCCATGAAGACATGTAACCATTCATTTTCCAAAAATCGATTTTCAATAGTTTCCAGAACTATAGCTTTAAATTGTTTTGGGATCATATTCTCCTTTAGTACCTTAATAGTAAGATTGAGGTTTACACCAAGGTGTATATAATCCAATGGGCACATAAGGAAGGGCAAGGTAAAAGTCTCATGAATAGCCCTAAAGGTTTAGCAACATTCATACCGATCATATAAAACCATCTTGCATTTTTAAATTCCTAACTCTGTTTTTATTATAATTCCTCCAAAATGGGTTATTTGGTAGACTAGTAAATTTAACACATAAAATAAATGCCCTTCTACAGCAGGACCATAAAAGTAACTTGTAACATGAATCAATAAAATAAAGTGTATAACAGCTTGTTATTCATATTATTGGATACAAGGAGCTGAACATTTATCCTTCATAGAAATAGAGGTATTTCCCTTTAAAATTTTTATTATGGGTTAAAATATGATAGTTTCAACCTAGTACAAATCAAATATAAATGCTAGTTAGTGTAAAAAAATAATGAAAATTATCATATTAAGAGCACACAAAGTGCAAAATTAATATACTACATGCTCAACTATATTCAATTTATTTTCTAAAGAGAGCATGAATTGTGAAAACACCTAGCATGGAATGTTGCAACTTGAGTCTATAAGTATCATTATTTTCTTAAGTCAGAATACTCAAAATGGTGACATGCATCCAGTTATTAATAGTAGACAGTTTAAAAATATAAGGGTAATAACTTTTTATTTTGTACTGTACTGTATTTTTTCCTCCATTTTTTACAGCGATGTTTGGCTATGTTTTCCTTATTACTGTCTCCTTTTCAACACATCTTTGAAATAAGATTTTATTCTGATTATTCTTCTACATATCCTCAATAAGAACTACTTAATAGCTTAAGGTTTAATGCTACGTGGAATCCATCTAATCGATTTTGCTGTAGTTATGGGAGAAGCCCTGAAGGGAATTAATTTCCCCCTGAGATCAAAGAGAAGAATGTAATTTTGTCCCATCAGTCTAGAAACAATTTTAATTTTGAATCCTCTAGTACTTATATGCATATGTTAGAGCTTTGAGTACAGTCAGCAATGTGAATGGAAAAAAATTATCAAAAATTGATTGATTTTCATGTACCCTAATAACTTTAAAACCTGAAATGAAGACTTTTTACTAAAGTAAAATGTATGCATAGCAAGATTTGAAAGAATATTGTTAACGCTAATAAGACTGAAGAGGTCGAATCCATGGTCTAGTGGTAGAATTTGCTATTACTAATCTGGAGGTCCTGGGTTCAATTCTCAAACAGGTCAATTCGTATAGATAAGGTTTTATTCAGAGCTTTTCTTTACCCTGAGAAGGTGAATGCTAAGGACTAAGGTGCTAAGGACTCTGAGCTCATTTGTACCATTTCATTCCATTCATAACTACAAACAAAAACCTATACTACTGAGGTCCTATCTACAGACATCATAAGAAGACCAATGCAGTCAAAGTAATAATAAATAACACATTAAAAAAAGAAAATACTGGAATCTATTTACACAAGAAATTTCCATACTTGCTCTTCTGACAAACAAATTGATTTAAATTTCCTCATCTTCTGCTTGTGAGAGGTAAGCAGATACTTTTATCTTGAGATATGAGAGGCATTCAGTTATCTATCTGAGTATGAAAATAAAGCCTGACAACGAAACTAACCTCATTATTTTTCACTATAGTTTTACAATGGATCCCAAGTCATGGGGAATTAAAAGGGAATGAGAATGCTAATACTTTAGCAAGCAAAAGAAGGAGCCACCATAAAATTAAAACTGTCTTTGGAACTAGAACTTCCCTCTAAATTGAAATTCATAAAAAAATTAATAACTGAATAAGAACAACAAAATATCAAACAAAAACTTAAAGAAATACCATATGAAGATTTAATTACTTTCAAATATCTTTTATTGAAATCAAGAAAAATTGGAGTTGCTCAATTGCTTAATTGTTGAGCATAATTGCCCATTGGAACATCTCTTCAGGGGGGGATAAAGTAGTTTGCCTCCACGTAGTGTCCCCTGGGTAACACAAAATAGGCCACAACGTTGTGCAGAAGTCAGCCAATATAATGCAAGAGAAAAGAGAGAACGAAAAAAAAAACAACAGTACTTAGTACTTTGACTTGGAATGCTGGTGGATTCACCAAAAGTATAGCAAAACAGCAATACTTAGATGAAATGATTAGGAAACATGACGTAGATGTTTTTGGCATCTTAGAAGCAAACTGTATGGATGACGATATCAAGTACTGTAAATATACAAACTATCATCTTTATCATATGAATAAAAGAATTCAAGTAGCTAGTGGTATAATTGTTGGAGTCAAAGCAAAATTAAGTTCCAAATTTAAAATAATCAAAGAAATGAATGATTAAGATAAATAAGAAATTACACAACTAAATGTATATAAAAATTGAAAAAAAATACACAGTTTACAGCCCACCCGGCAATCAGAATCTAAATATAGAGATAATAGAACCACAGAAGAAAGCATTTATCTTGGGAGATTTTAATGCACACTCAAGGCAATAGGGCTATAAAGATGTAGACCCAGCTGGAAAGTTATTACAGGATTTTATAAATACCAAACAGGTACAGCTGATATATCAGGATACAGATCCTAATACATACTTGCATTATACAGGAAATTTCACTAATCCAAATCTCACAATAGTATCTGAAGACCTACATAGTAGCACAAGAAGATTAGTTACTGAAGACAGAGGAAGTAGACATAGAGCTATAATCACAATCACGGATACTAAGAAACATAGTTCAAATATTGAGAAATGATATACCTGGAATTTTAAAAAAGCTAACTGGACTAAATATAAAAAAAATATCGAAAGTGAAGTGCAAGGATTAGATTTAACAAAGAACATAAATCAAGTGATTAAGGTATTTAATGACATAATGTTAAAATCAGCAAAGACAAACATCCCCAGAGGAAAACCAAAAAAATATAAACCTTTTTGGAACAAAAAATTAGAAACACTAAAAGCAGAAAGAAATAGTGCTAGAGATTTAGCACAAAACAATAACAATAGGGAAGATATAATAGAATGGAGGAAAAAAGATATGATCAACAGACGAGAATTAATCGTATACAAACGACAATGCTATGATAAATTCTTATCTGGGTTGGACTATAGAACCAATAGTACCAAAGTGTACAAGCACATTAATAATGATAGCAGAAAGTATGACAATAGTAATAAAAGTATATATATTAAAAAAGGTAATAAAGACATATACAATAAAAAGTTATAGCTAATGAATTTAACCAACATTATAAGAAAGTTCATACACTAGGAAAACACCTGACAAAAGATAATAGAACATTAAAAAAATCCAACACGATAGAAATAGAAAAAATGCAAAGAGTATCTCTGGATTCGAAGTTTCAATTGGAAAAATTGGAACAGGCAGTGAAAACACTAAAAAATAAAAAGCAACCAGGACCAGACCTTATACATCCGGAGTTCATTAAGAATCTTGGAATAAGACAAAAATGATATTATTGGAAATTGTTAATAAAATATGGTTTGAACAACAGAATATGTCATCAAGCTGGTGCAAAGCATTAGTAATACCGATTGTAAAACCAGGAAAAACTACAAATGAAACAAAAAGTTACAGACCTATATCATTGAACTCAATTCTGGCAAAAATAGCAAATAAAATGGTAGTTAATAGATTAATATATTACCTTGAAACAAACAGCTTATTAACAGACAAACAGGCTGGATTTAGGAGACAATATTCAACAGTTCACCAAACGTCAAGATTAAGAGGATTTGAAAAGTAAACTAGCGAACAATATGTCAGCAGCTGCAGTATTCATAGATTTTCAAACACCATTTGATCTAGTATAAAAAGAGATGTTAATTAAAAAATTAATACAAATGAATTGCCCAAAAAATATAATTAGATGGTATAGAAGATTCCTATAGCAAAGATGGATTGCAGTTAAACAGAAGAATACATAAACATATAAACAATGTATACAGTTTTTTTTCACACTAACTCCATTCACTTAAGTGAATGGAGTAAGTGTGAAAAAAACTGTATACATTGTTTATATATATACCACTCCATTGTCAACAGCTTCGTAAGTACACTTATTTGAGAAGAATACATTATCCAAATACACCCAACTCAAAACCGGAGTGGCACATGGTGCAGTATCCAGTCCATTATTATTTCATATATATATATATTAACGATGTACCAAAGACTATAAAACAAACCAGAACAAACAGTGCAATGTATGCAGATGATGTAGTTATATTGTCAGCTGAAAAAATGATAAGAATGTATATATCAGACTAAAAGAAAAAATAAAAAATGTCTTAGATAAACTAGCAAATTGGGCAAAATTAAATAATATGACCATTAATGCAGCCAAAACTAAATATCAAGTCTACACTATGAAACACTTTGATGAAAGGGGAAAAAACTTAAAGCTTGAAATTAACGGAAGTCAAATAGAATATGCAGAAGAAATCAAATATTTGGGAACAGCACTGGACAGGAAATTACAAATGAAAGACCATGTACAAAACATCACACAAAAAGCCATAAAACGAAGTAACATATTGAAAAGATTAGCTGGATCTAAATGGGGCAGCTCAATGGAAGTTTTAAATAAAACATATAATAGACATATAAAACCAGTTCTAAAACATGGATGTGAGCTACTATTAACAGCAACAGAAGAAAAAATTAATAAGATTGAGAAATGCCAAAATCAATGTTCAAGACTGATAACAGGTGGCATAAAAACAATACCAATAAATGCACTTCTGGCCGGAATGAATAATAATCCAATGAAAACCAGCATTGAAACACAAGCGGCACAATTATACATAAAATTAAAAACAAACCCAAGTAAACATCAATGGTTTCATCAACTACTCAAAGAATGCAAACTAAAAACACAGATCACAAATAAAGCTTACTTAGAGAAGAATTATAATTATTTAAACCTGGCAGAGAAGAACATCCCATATCCCTCGAGAACTAATCCAATGGATTATATTTAGATAGTAACAGATAAAAGCTGACAGAACAATTAAATAAACAAGAAGACTGAACAGAGGTATGCAGAACTATAGCACTTGAACATTTACACAACCAATTCCCGGAAACAGAGTGGCTTAGAATTTACACACATGGATCTGCAGACAAACATAGAAATAATGTTGGAGGTGGTATATATTGTAAATATTTCTCACATTATTTCACACTGCCTAGACAATCCACAAGTTATGAGGGTGAAATGGTGGCAATACAACGAGCATTGAAACAGATATACCATAGGACTGATATAAAAGAAAATAAAGCAGTGATTCTTACAGATTCAGTTTCAGCTATACAAGCTATAGAACGATATGATAGTTCATAAGAATCTTACTGTAAGGGATGTGAGATCTTATTATAGATTACTCCAAACAAAAATTTCAACAAATAATACTACTGTGGATACCAGCACATGTGGGAGTGATAGGTAACGAGAATGCAGACTTTCTGGCCAAAAAGGGGGCAGTGCTATATTCAAAACCAATAAAGCCCTGTGGATTAAATGTAAAATTAAAAAATATCAAAACGACCATAGAACAAAAATATCAACATAACATTCAAGTGGAAATATCTAATAAAAATTATTCTAATATTAAAGAAACAGTACAAAAAATAAAAAATCTATCAGTACTTGCTCATTTCAGACTGGCAACTGGACATGATTGCCTGGCGGAACATCTACACAGATTTGTTTTATGAATGATAACATATGTAAGATCTACAATACTGACAAGATTTTAAACGGAGAACATCTATTGGAATGCACAGAACTGAAGAAAGCTGCATCTGACGGGAAAATACAAAAATTATATTGACTGGCCAGGGAAAAATTGATGGATCAAAATCCTGCACATTAGATCAACAACAACACATCTCTTCAGGGACCATCACGGGTGGCTGAGGTCATTAAGGCATAGATTTATGAGCAGGAGATCTGGGTTTCAATTCCTACCAGGACCATCCTCCCTGACTAGGTTTTTTTTTTCAGGTTTCCCTCAGTCCTCATAAGTGCAAATGCCGGGGAGATACTGTAAACTTAGGTCTGGAACATTTTCTTCCTTAAAAAATATCCTCTCCCAATTTATCATTTCATCTCATATATTATCAGTGCTCACCGCCTTGGTGCTTCATAAGTAAAAACAGGCTTTAAACACTATTAAAAAAAATCTCTTCAGGATGAAATCAGTCAAGGATAGGCACTGCCCATTGTGTAAGGACATGAATACTATCCTAAACAAAGAACATCTACTGAAATGCACCAACTTGATAGCAACAAACAAATGAAAAATAATTTGGAAGCTCTTTATTGGGAAGCAATGGAAAAAAAAGATTACTATCAGCATCTCTAATGGCCACTAGGAACCAAACAACTGACCAATTTTTCACTGTAGTCTCACTTGATTCTCACACACTTAGTTCACTTCACCTGTAGTGATTTTATTTCTTTGATATGTCTTGGTTCTGCAATCAATGGAACATTCCCATCAACAAAGAAATTGCTTCACTTTCAAAAGAAAAATAATCACCTGAACTATAGGATAGATAAATGTTGTACTTACAAAGCTGATGACAATGGAGTGGCAATATAATCATTTTAATTATTCTAAGTGAATGGAGTTTAGTGTAAAAAATGAATACCCAAGTAGAGGTTATATAGGATGGATGTTTAAGCTCCAAATACTCATACTCCTTGATAAAAGCTTTTTCTTATTGGAATGTTTGGTAAGGTGCATTGTCGTGAAGCAACAACATGCCTGGCGTCAATTTTTTTACTCTATTTCTCCTTGATGATCTCATAGCGCTACTTCATGTATAAGCCTAGACTTCTCCAGAACACTTTCTGTTCCATAATAAATGGTTGCCATGACTTTTCTGGCTGATTGACACATACAGAATTATTTGGAGATGTGAGGAATCCTTATGCTTCCATTGCATAACCTCTCGTTTGGTTTCTGGGATATAGTGATTAACCCATATTTCATCTCCAGTAACTTTGATAAAAATATAATCAGAATTCTCTTGGAAGAGGATCAAACTGTCCTAACTGAATTTCTGGTAATGTGCTTTTGCTCTAGTGTCAGCATTCATGATACCTATTGGGAACTAACCTTTGACACCATCACATAGGTATCAAATAATTATGAAGTGCATGATAGGGTTGAGTTACAATTATTACGGTATAAATTGTTAAGCAAAAGAGTAAGTCAGCATATGGTAAACATTAAAGCACTATATAGGAAAAATTCTTTTTGTGTGAAATTTGAGGGAGGAGTAATAAACAACCAGAGAGATTAAGCAAAGGAAGGGTATATGGCAAGGATGTAAATTAAGTACAATTCTCTTCAATTTATATATTGAGGATATATTACTATGGATAGGGAAGAATAATATTTTATGCCAGTTATAAATAATTGTATAATTCCTGGGTTATTACTTGCAGATGATTTAGTAATAGAGTCAATTACATTAAAGGATTTAAAACAAACTCTTCAGGAAATAGATGAATACTGTAATGAATGGAATTAAATGTAAATAAAGAGAAACCATGAAGTAATAATTAAGATAGCCCAAAATGAGTAAACATGGAAAGTGGAAGAAGGATACTAGAGACTATAAGATAGTAAGAGAATGTATCTATTTAGGATTTAAAATTGATGGGGGTGGGAAATGAGGCAAGCAAAACAAATTAGTTGTGGTAACATGAAAAGGAGCCATGGCAGCTGTTGGAGGTTGTAAATATGGAATACTAATATCTATGTCAAATGGCCAGAAAACATTTACAATATGGTGGTTAAACCCAAAATAATATTTGGCATAGAGGTATGCAGATTGAGTGGAGGAGAGAAAATCATAGATATTGTGCACAGGGTATTCTGTAGAGAAGTTTTAGATCTACCAAAGGTAATGGTCAAGGAAGTAGCCCAAATTGAGTTGGGAAGAGTGTTAAGGAAGGGCATGATTTGGAAGGGCTCTGAAATACTGGTTAAGGATCTTAAATTTGGATGAAAATAACTTATTAAGATAATATGTAGAGTATCAAGAGAGATGCCTAAGGGATTCAGGATGGATTAGGAGCTTTTGAAATAACTTAGAGAGCAATGGAATGGGATAAATCTGGAAAAGAAGAGAAAATAATTGTAATGGTTTTTGGAAAGGAGCAAGGAGAAGATTTCATACATAGAAATTTAAAAAATGTTCTGTGAGATAACTGGAAAAAGTTATCTAACATTTTACAGTTCAATAAAGATTACATAGGAAAGAAAAACATATTGATAAAATAAATAAGGAACAAAGAGAGTATATGTCATGGATATAAATAAATTACAATGAGGGTGAAATATGTCTCCTGGATATTCCAATAGTGGATTATTGATGAGCCAGAGACAAGTATATGACAAGAATAAATTATTTGATATTATTGTATGATTTAGTTGAACTACACACTCTTAATGCTCCACTTACTTGTCATAATGTGTAGAACTGATTTCCAGAACATTTTGGTTCTCATCATCAGCCAGGCTAAAATCCAACATACCAATTATATAATTGGCTTCACCATGCAAGTTCCATTTTACATTTTAATCAATAAATTATTTGTTTAAAATGATGTTTGACATAATTAAGATATATTTTTTGTATAAGAATTTGGAATTGGCAACACCTAGAAATTGGGAGGGTCCTAAGTAGGGGGTTGCCATTTTGTAATGTTTCTTAGCATATCAATAAATTAATCAATCAATCAATAACTGTATAATTATTGACAATTGAAATGCCTAGTTCATGAACTATTACATGACCATCTTATGTATCATAGCTTCCAGTTTTTGACTCATTTCTTATCAAGATGCTTTCACAGGATATCTTGTGTGGAGATCATCTTCATGAACTTCCAGCCCTCTTTACATTATTTGGCCCAAAAGTTTACTTGGTATTTGGAAGGTAACATTATAGCATTTATTCTTTCTTGAATTTCTTTAGACTTCTTCTCATCCTTTGTGAAAAATTTATTCATGGAATGAAGCTCCAAATCACTCACTTTTATCATATGACAATTTGTGGTTGCCATCCTCTCAGTTACAGCACTTACTACAAACATATTTTGTAATAATTGTCTATTTTAAGTCGATAAATGACCCAACCTGCACATGCAAGCTCAGCTCTCCAGCTGATAAGGCATTCGGTAGTAGGTACCTTATATTGAACATCCCTTGTAGATATGGCCATTTTTCCTTCAAAGCAGTAGAAATCAGCACATACCTCTTGGATTTCATCTACATCATTTTGTATACATGTTTATATACTCAGTCACCAGCCTTTTGTAGTAGATAGTGCCCTCAGCCATTCCTTTGCATCTGGAGTGAACACAGTATGAAGCTGATCTTTTTGAGGTAAAGTTTTATAGTTTTATAGTTTTTATTCATTTTGTGCAATTTTCTGTTTCTATTTTTGTTTTATGTTTTCCTTTGCTATGACTTCTTCTGCACCTGTACTATGCCATAAGATATGTTCAAAATCTAGCCTAGAATAGTAGAAGAAATGTTGGAAGAAAATCAAGATCTCCAAACTTATATGGTGGCAGACAAAATAGATGGATTCATAATTTTTAAAGTTGGTGACATAATTATAATGGAAGTGAGGAATTTATTAAATAGGCAATAAGTGGGGAGCAACTTTCGACACAGGTTAGCTCTGCCTTGGGCTTTTTAACATGCTTTAAATAACACTATGATAAGATTAATTCAATTTTACAAATGAAACGTGGACAATGGAATGGCAATATATCCTATAAGAGTGTATTAAATATGTTCACACTAATTCCACTTACTTACACAACATTAGGACATGTTTCAAAGGCAGTCGCTCCCATCATCAATTGTTGAACAATACTCAATTTGGTGGCTGGATCCCAAGGTGGTTCCATGGCAGTCTCTGAAGGTTCAAGTAGGAACATCTGAGTTCATCCACATCAAAATTCATTAAGCATTTTCTATATTTTAGGATGAAAATTGTTTCCCAAGTAGATAGCTCTTTGAGTTGTGAAGTTCTTTCAGCAGCTTAGCCTCTGATTTAATTTCATGATTTTTTTGATCCAAAAGTGAGCTAAAATGGCTGATTTATCAAATTTGCTAACACAGTAAAATACACCATACCAAAAGAACAGAAATCAGGTATTTACAAAATCAAATGTGCAAAATGTAACCAAAAGCACATAAGAAAAACAAAGAGAAATTTATAAATTTGGAAAAAGGATCACTTTAGAAATATTTGTTTTAAGCAAATTGATAAATCACAGTGGCAACTCACTTTTGCACTGAAAATCATGAAATTAAACCAGATGCTAAGCCGCTGAAAGAACTAATCAATCCAGTAGCGCCATCTACTTGGGAAAATTTTTCATCCTAAAAAATAGGAAAAACTTCATGAAATTTGATGTTCCACAATGGATGAACTCAGCAAGTTCCTACTTGAATCTTCAGAGTTTGCCACAGAAGCACCTTGAGATCCAGCCACCAAAGTGAATAGTCGGTCCACCACTCCATTATCTAAAGTACAATTTTACTTAACAAATAGCACTACCTACTAGTGCTTCTACATACCTTGATAGTGTAAGCTGATGAAGTTGATAACAGCTCTTCTTTATGAAGTATCTGAAACCAAAGTATACTTTTAAAAAATTGGTGAGATGTGTTGATAAATATGTAAGCATATAAGATGTTGGTGGACCCATTTAAATAATAAAGAATGAAATGATGTGGGAAGTAACATGCAAGACAAACAACAGACAACAAAACAAACTTGCCTTACAACTTAATCCCAAAATGTGAATTTGTTTACTGAAGCATTCATATTATTCCTTAATTCACAGTTTGAATTACCTAAATCTGTTTGATACAGGTAATAAATATGTATGGATTCTCAATAACATTACAGAAATGTATACATTTATATGTGTATAGGTGCCTTTTATCAAATGTACACTAAAAGTGAAGGAACAATCTCTGTCCATGTTATGAGAACAATTATTATCGTCCAAATGTAAACAAAAAAGATACTGTAAGAGATTCAAGAATTATTAGTAAAATGTTGTATAATAAACTGCCAGTAACAATTAAAAGTCAAAGGGGGAAAATATTTAAAACAGAATTGAAATTGAAAAACTTAAATAGATAAATCGATCAATGTATGTATAGGATAAATGAATTGTAAATATGTATGTAAAATATAGTTGAATATAACTGTTTATAGTATAAATGAAAATACCCTATTATGAATTAAATTTTCCTATTGTATTAAATTGTTTGGTTTAGTCAAGTATTTTGTTATTAATGTATTTTTCTGATAATGACTGAAACCTACGTGTAGAGTCCTTGGTTGCAACGAAACTACTACTACTACTACTACTATATTATTATTATTATTATTATTATTATTATTATTATTATTATTATTAGGTACAGGCCCATGCATGAAAAGAAAAATCATTCAGCATAATTCTAAAGAAGTTGCTTTGCTCAACTGCTAGAGTTCATCCGATTTAGATACTTATGTAAAGCAAAAAAATTGTGACTATTTCCTTTGCATGCTTTCAAAAGTTCTCATAGTATTTTAATGGGTCAAAAACATTATTACCCAGGTTCTCATTTAACAATTGATGAACAATAGCTGGTCTCCACAGAAGATGCATTTCTGAGCCTCTATGAAATCAAGACTGGTAAAGTGCGGTATAAAAATATAAATGTTCTGTAATGCTGAAACAGCATATGCTATGAATATGCAAGTTTATACTGGAAAATAAGGAACAACAGTTGAAAAGAATTAGTTGCAGAGTCATGTTACACTTTACAAACTCATTGAAATCAGGCCATGGCATCACAGTTGACAATTTTTTCACTGTTTTTCTCCTGGCTCAGGAGCTATTAAAACAAACTTGCACAAACAGGAATACTAAGAAAAAATAAAGAAAAATAACCTCAACCCTATATCTGCTAGTAAAGTATTGGTGTTAATGCTTCCTTTGAATGAGGATCTCAATTTGCTGTCACAAAAAGACATTCATTCTTCTAGTTTAGAGTACCATGATAGTTAAAAGAGCAGTAGAAACAATGGACAAAATAGTGAATATAGTGGACAAAATAATGAATAGTGGACAAAATAGTGACAAAACTCCTGCAAAAGAACTACAAAAATGCCAAATTATAAATTTTTTTATACATACTTACACAAATGGAAAAATGATTATTTACACGTTCTGTTATATTTTTGCCATTGTTTGGGTAAATATTGTCAGGCTATACATTATTGGTATTTTGTTCTTACACATATTTCTACTACTAATATTTTATTCAATTTTTGTTCACTGTGTGAAATTTATTTGCAATATTGTAATATCTAATGGTGATATGACTGGGGTAAGAATGTCGGTCCTGGTGGTCTAATGGTAACCATATTTGCCTCGTAAACCCAAGATCGCAGGTTCAATCATGGCCAGGGCCGATGGATTTTTTCATGCATAAGAATCCTAATTATGGCTTCCTTCAGAAGTGAAGTAAAGCTGTGGGTTCCATGTCATAGATTTACAGCACAAAAAAGAACATCAAGCCTGAAAGAGTAGATCTGTGAGCAAAATTATTGACCTTTTCATGCCCTGAATTGAATTGAATGGAATGCTGATGACCTGAGATGTTAAAGTGCATCCATAAATAAACCAAATCAACAAAAAATTGGCTAAGAATTCAATTTCTTAAGGTTATTTTTGAGCTACAAAAAGAATAATTGCAGTTATTGACAGAAAAACTGATTTATCACTCTAAAAATTTGTATAACAAGGACATTAATCTAACAAAAATGCTGACATACAACAGAAAATAGCCATAAGATTAAACATTGTCAAATTCAGAATATAATAAAATCAGAAAATAATAAAGTATACAAAAAGAGAAAATATAAAAGAAAATTGATTACTTCCAGAAGAATGAAAAAATTAACATAAGTTAATGTTAAAGCACCATGTAAAAACAAGTATTTAACTAAGGAATGAATTAAATGCAGAAGGTCTAGCAGAAAGGCAAAAATCATATCTAATACAACAAAGAAGAGGCTGGAATGGGCAAAGAGCTTCAAATACTGATCTACAAAAGACTGAGGTTAAGTATGATGATATATTTGTACAGGTTACTATAAATATTTAAACACACATAATTTTTTGTAGATATGCTTCAATAAGAAGTCTGCATTTTAGATTTCATCAGAAAAAAGTCAATATGTACATAGACAAAAAGGAATTTCATCCTCATTGTACAGTGGTATTGAGCATTATATCTGTGTATAGAACTTGGTTATAAGTTTATTTCATTTACAGGAAAGGCAGAGTGTAATTACATGCTGGGAGAAGCTAGTCATCAAGGTTGTGTAATGCATGTACAGGTAGCGGCTTAGTTAATTTGAGGGAGTCTTTGTCAGCAAGTGCTTATGTACTCATGTGTTACTCAGTGTTTTTATTATGTGAAAATTGTGTGCTATTGTTGTTCATTAATTATGCCACTACATAAATATTGCCTTGAAGAATGGGTTTTTATTTATGGTACATATGTGAAAATGGATTCTTACAAAGCAGTGGTGATATGCAAGAAAATATCCTGGCAATAAAGTTCCAGGTAGAGAAACTGTTTGCCAACTTGTTAAAAAGTTATACGGGGAAAGGACATCTCATTGACAAGAAATGTTTGCTATTTTGGGAAAATTTTAACAGTACAGTTATATTAATTTATTACAACATTTGCTGATATTTTTTGACCCTGGAACTTCACTAACTTTTTTATATTTTGGACATACATTGAATGTAAATGCATTCATCCTGAGGCTTCAACTGGTTTTGAATTGTCACCATCTCCCTCTTGTGATTGTTTGGTGAACTTCCAGATTAGGTCATCCTCAGATGGGGTTTCAAAATTCATCCAATGTTGTTTGTTTTTGTGTATAAAAATTTCTTCCCAAATGGTTAGTCCTGTATAGTTTTCTTGCTGTTTTTAACAATTTTATTTTATATCTATTTCATGATTTCTTGACTAAAAGTGTTTCCTCATATCTGATGTTTCTGAAATGTTCTTTTTTTCTTATGCCTAAATGTTATTTTGTCTGACTGATATATATTCATTACATTTTTTGCAATATATTTTATATATTCCTGATCTATTATTTGCTTCACAGAAGAATTAAAACAAATAGTAGATCAGGACTATATCAAATAAACTGCAAAGAAAATGGGGTATGTATCAGTTGAACAAAATGCAAATTAGGCATATCATTTTAATAATAATTTTTATTAGCTGTCAATAGACTTGTGTATACAAGTTTCTGACTTAGTCATAAAAATTACAGTTTTACATTGGAGAAAAATTAGTTAGTACACTTATATTTTAATTGTTTGAAATCCTTCTTTGTATAAAAGATGTGAGTGATAAGGTATATTTTTAATGCTAACCTGAAATTAATTTTATTAAAATGCACTTCCTTTATAGATGATGGAAGTGAATTAAATAATACTATACTTTTGTTGATAAACCCCCTTTTGGAGTATAAAATATAGTGAACTTTTGTAACAGTGGTGTCAAATATTAACATTTTAAAAAATTGAGTCGAACTGAATTTCCTCAAAATATTATTTCATAAGTTATTAAGGAATGGAAGTAAGTATAATATACTGTTTTTAGGATGTTTTTATTTATGAAATAATTGAAAAAATGACAAGCTTATTTTGGGTAAGATGTAATCAACATGATCTTTTTCATTAATATTATGATCAATCATAAGACCTAGAAATGTTATGTTATTAGATTCAGAAGGTAATGAAGTAAATGTATTTCATTTACTTCATTACCTTCATATTGTATCTTTAAATCTACAATGTTTTCATTCCATAACCTACAGTAGCTGCACACTTTTTGTCAAAAAGCATGAAATGGATACAGAATAAAATTGTTAAAAACAATAAAATCCATATAGAATTAACCATTTGTAATAAAAAAAGTTGCTCATCGTAAATCATGAGAGAGAGAGAGGAGGGGGGCAGAGGCAGAGAGCAACAAGTCAGTAGTAGTTCGAGAAAGCTAAGAATGAATGCAAGTGCATTCTAAATGAGTCAGAAATATAAAAAAAGCTAGTTTAGTTCCAGTAAAATATATAATATTGTAATCTGATAAGAAATGTATTTCAAATTGACTTATTCTTGCAGAAGAAAAGTCAAAATGAAATACAGAATTTCCTATGCAGAAGCTGGCAATGAATTGCTGCTGAGGAGCATCATTTTGAACATCTGTTATAACACAGATTAGTGCTTAATATTATCAGTTTTAAATGCAGCATTATTTTATTAACAAATAAATCAAGACATTGCAGGAGCATTTGTGATCTGGGAAACTAAAAATCCTAATTAAAGGATTAGGATTAGAGGGGAATGTAGAAAGATATGTGATAAATGCTTGTATTATGTGTGTAAGAAGCATTCACACAGCAAAATAGTAAAAACATAAAAGTATTACAATGGGAAAAAACAGGTTTAAATGTATAAATAACTAACACTAACATATGTCCAGATGTTTGTGTAAGTGAATGGAGTTAGTGTGAAAAAAACTGTATTACATTGTTTATATATATAAAACATAAAAATAAAGAAACACTATTAACAATGTAACAAATTAACACTAAAATAAAAGTAGATAAAGATAAAACACAGAGAAAGAGTCACACTTGAAACTGCTATACTTCGAACTACTGCGAGTTCTTCAATGGCAAGAAGCTAGACCAAGAAGCTAGTGGTATATATATATATATATATATACCACTCCATTGTCAACAGCTTCATAAGTACATTTAATTGAGGTTTAAACGTGTTTGCTATGGTAAACATATATCATTTTGTCCTTATTAAGTTGATTTTCTTGAACAGAATAAAGAGAATTGCACATTTTTGTTTGGGTATATTTCTACCAGGCATGGTAATCTGTAAGTTTCAAAGTTTTGGTATTTAGATGGTTAATTTACCCACATTTAAATTAAGTCCCACGTGGATTTTGAATATTTTCAGTATTTAAACATTTTTTTCACTGTTATCAATGCAAAATATGGAGTGAGAATGTTCCAATTTTAAGTTAACTTTTTTGTTATTAAATATTATATATTCACTGTCAAAGTTTGTAATGATACTATCCTTTGATGTGGGCATTGTCTAATTCATTCCATATATTAATAGTGACTTGCCACAGCCAGAGTAATGTATTTGTAGAGGTCATGAGATTTCTGGATAGAGATGGAACATAAATTTGATCTTTCAAGAAATTCCACAAAAAGAAGTTACACAAAATGATACTGGGTGACCCTAGTGGCCATCAGAGTAGCATGAAGTCATCAACTTAGGCGACCTTGCCATTTTCACTCATTCTGCCCTCACATGGCACAGATATGAATCAAAAGCACTTGTAACTCCAAGCTGGAAACTTTGACTTTTGATTGTACTTTGTCTGCATAATAGAGAAATATATGTTAGTAATTATATATTATTGAAATCAAAACTTTCTTTTATGCTGCTCATCCTATATTTAATTATAGAGGAGGAATAAATGCTATAGAAATGGAAATCTCACTAACCACATTGGCCAACAATGACTTTGTTAAATGTACAATTTCTGCTGTTTCTTAGAAATTCACATTTCAATTTCTGCCACTTTCAAAAATAAAGTGTGAATTTTTCTGTCACTCACCATTTTTTGTAATGTTAAAAATAATTGCTTTCATTTTGATTAGCATATACATTCTTTAACATGCTAATGAAAAGAAAAATATTTTAGATATTACAGCAGAATTTTGTAATTGGGTGATTAAACTTATCGCCTGTCACTGGGGCAACCCAGATTTGATCCTACCAGCCATAAGTGGGATTTGTGGCAGATGAAGTGGCATCTAGATAGGTTTTCTCTGGTTTCTCCAATTTCCTCCAACCTAGCACCATTGTCTACCTCAATCTCATCATCTTCTAGCATAATGTAATGTGCTAGTTCTCAGTCCATGAATTGTAAATGGACTACACTTTTGTCTTGTAACATCCCATTGCAGAAATCTAATGCCTGGCTGGCAAGTGAGTCGGTATTAGAAATCATAATATATTAAATATGTTCATTTTAGTGATTTAACAATTGCTTCTAACTCTAGATTATTGAAGCTCTTGAAGTCAGCATTCATAACAATTCATTTCTTTACTTATTGACTGTGATTCTCAGTTCATCTCAATTGAATTGAAACTTTTTTTTTCTATTAAATTATTGAGATCCTGGTGCAGGTGATTGATACAAAGTAACAGGATATAATATATATCTTTCAAAAGACTCTTGGACTCTAGATTTTTTTTCCTGAAAAACTTGACACTGTGAGTGATGAATGGGTAGAATTTTCATAGGGACACTGAAATGCTACTATGGAAAATGTAGCCGAAAATGTTGACACTCATAACAAGTTGTGAAATGTCAATTATTTATGCATAACACATGAACGATGTGAACAACACATTGAATGAGTATTATCCACATTCAAAGACAGCTGCTTCAAAATAGTTATTTTTGTAAAGAAAAATTAAACAACTTTTTGTTTAGACCTTATTATAATAGTGACCTTTCAACTGTCATACTGGTTGCTATACATTTATTTGGAATAGAATGTTGTTGGTTCTGGTGATCTATAGTAACTCATCTCGTAGACCCAAGGTAATGGGTTCAAACTCGACCAGGATCGGTGGATTTTTTTGGAAGGAAAATAAAGCCACTCATCCTCTATTGTAATTTTTGGCACGTAAAAGAACCTCAAGCCTGAAAGAAGATACTTCTGAGCAAAATTTATTGACTGTTTCATGGCCTGAAGGGAATGGAACAGTGATGACTAAAGCTGTTGAAAGACATCTTTAAATACACATTATAATAATATTAATGGAATAGAATGTGTCATTTGAAGCCATTACCATTAAACCCATTAAACTGAAGCTTGTGCCAAGAAAAAGCAATCAAGATGCTCTTGAAAATGAGCACATCAGAAAATTCATATGTAGCAAATACTACAGGAGCTGCCCTATCTATGCTGATAATACCAAATCCAAGAAATTGGATGAAAAACTTACACAAGTCTGCAAGTTAGTGTGAAGAGAAGAAGGCTATTACAAAAAGTATAGTAAAAGTATCGGGTGATCCATTTGGGTGTGGATAATATTCAATATTATTATAAAAGCTAATATAGTAGTACAAGACATATCTTGCTGGTAATATTTTGCTTTAAAGATGGTTTTCATACATGGCAAGAATGAAATGCATAATGACAAATGAAAATTGTAGATGATTGAAATTGCTGCTACAAATCAACAGCGAGCACTATGAATCTTATTTGGATATATTGCAATTGTTTCTGTTGCCATAACTTGATGAAGACAACAATATGAAAACTGTATTCCAGAAAGGGTGCACCCCCTCACTGGGCATGGGAAATTCCTCCTTTTCTAAATAAATTAAAAATTATTCAAGCTTTACAAAAAATCACCCCTCTGATGTTACAACGGACATGTTCTGAATTGCATCACCATTATGAGTTGTACAGAGTGCTCAATGGAAGCCAGGTAGCATTCTGAGAAATTTCCCATCTTTCAATGTTGTATACACTAAATTTCTAAATATAAAGTTCAGTAGTAAATGTTTCATAGTGTTTTCATTTTAGTCATACCTAATGGATCACCCTATAGTTTTGCACAGATTTCACCAAGGAAAAAAAATAGTATGTTGTATCTCCAATGTTCTGCTTGTTAACTTGGATCATTGTATTGTGAATCTTAAAAATAAATGAAGAGTTTAAGGGCCTGTGTTTTGAGCACTTCAAGTTTTAAGCACAAACTTGTAAAATAGCAACAGCTTCTCATGGAAACATTATTTTTACGCACTTGTGTTAAAAACTAATATAAAAATCGAAAGCTTCCTGTCTAAAAATATAATTTTGAACCAGATTTACAATTTATCAATAGTAAAAATGTTTAAATTGCATTCCTGGAGCCCATGCCAATAAAAAACCAATGGGTGATGGAAAAATGCTATAAATGATATCATTAGCATTAAAAAGTCTAAAAGCATCATCTTTCTTTCTCTTAGAGCAAACAAATGTTTACTTTTGCTGGCCAGTGTAATATGTGAGCTATCAGTATACAAAAACAAAACAGCTTATAAATGAATCATGAATTAGAAATCAGAAGCCTAGATGAAAAATGAAAATATTAGAGCAAGTTCTACATAGCATTTACAAAGTCTACAGTTACAATTTAATTTCTAACTCATATTTCATTTATAATTGTAACATTTTTCTTTATTCACATCTGGGGAAGATATAACAAAATGGTAATAACTTGCTATATATCTAAGAATCTAATTCTTATACTTAACAGTTTTTAAGTATCTACTTTTTTACAGCTATATATCACATTGTTTAATGTTTTATATTCATTCAGATTTTTGAAGACAATTAAGGCAATTTGGTGAAAATAGAACTGCTATTCTGCTTTTCAGGTGTTTACTCTTTGATGACTGATATTACACATAAACATAGCAACAGTCAATTCAGATATTAAATAGAATTATGCTTGGTCTTGTATTTAGAATTTTCACTTCTTTTCAGCATTTCTCCTTCTGTAATCCTTTTCAATCTTTGAGAGTTATACAATACTTGACTATTATTTGTTAAATTATTAGCTCTGTTATAATGAATGAACTAAAATACATTGTAACAAATGTTATACCTACTTTTTTTTAAATTATTGGATCAAACATCATAACAATAATGATAGTTCAGCGATTCGACTCTTTAATGATCTCTATTTGCCTTCTGTCTTTCCAATAAGTTGCAACACGTCCATTGATGTTCTAACATCTTGTAGGTTTTCGTGTTCTGGAGATTCACTGTTAATTACAGTTCCTGTGTGGATTTTTAGATTGTGCATTGTTACTGTAACAGTAAAGTTTAAATTCTGAACTGCAGCTCTGGAATTGGCATTTATGGCAGCTTTTCAATGGATCAATTCTTTATTTTTGTTCATTCCTTTAAAATCTTTTAAGTACAATATGAAAAAATCTCAAATAATATTAGTGCTCAAAATTCACCAATCCACTAGCAATACAGGAACATTTTTCATATTTCCAATGACTTCTGAATATTATAATGGTACAAAATCATTGACAACCAGACATTCAGCTTCCCTTGTATTCTAAATTATTTAAAAAATGTTCTTCTCAAACACCGATACCTATTTCTAAGTTAAGAAATACATAATTAAAATGAGCACCATAACTGTTTTGAGAAACAGAAATAATACTAAAAGAGTAGTACCAATATGTTACTGTGAACATTCCCAAATATGGTTTGGAGGTCAGATTTGTTAAATATCTTCTATACAGACCATCAATAATCAGATCTTCTGTTTATTGATCACTTTCTGAAATTTCAAGATTTTACTACAAGCTTTTAAAAGTGAAAAGTTGATGTCATCATCTATTAACAATATAGAACTTCTTTTATCAGATTAATCTTTTCCTAAAAGTCCATAAACATTCTGTAAAATTTACTTTAGGGAATAGTTAACACATATTGCTTTCCAACTAATAATTTTCCATACATGTTTACCCTGCATTTTCAACAATAACATGGATATAATTAAATTATTGTATGACACTTGTAGCTTCACTTCTTGTTTATATCTAGAGCATGTTTCACAGTCCGTTGTCTGCATCCTCAGCTGATTGTTGACCATTGGATGATTCATAATATTTTTTGAGGATGCATATTCTGCATATTGTGAAGAAACTAATTTTTTTATAACAACAATTTCTAATGGCACAATTTGATGCACCGTTATGAATTTTTCCTTTAACGCTTAGGAAGAGTATGATTAATTTCTTTTAACAAAACCACTTGGCAGTTTCTGTTGTGCAATCTGATGTATATTCATTAGTAGTTGCTTCCTTTGTTTCATGATTTGAAAATATATATTTACAATTTCAATCCACTTTCCCCAAATAATTATTGCTGCTTCCTATGCATTTTGTAATTTTCTGTATATTTTAGGATTTGATCTAGTATTACAAAAGGTCCTAAAGCACAACTTTGAGTTGTCTCTGGCACTCGTCAAATCAAGAGTCAGCTTTTCACAGCAAATTGGCAGGGTAATTCTTTCTCCAATTTCAAGAACACATTATAGATTGCAATAATATAACCGTAATCAAATGTTTCCTTTTGTGGTTTCTTCCAGACACTAACCAGTTTTATGATAAAATATTTTCATTTGCAACTAAGATTGCCTAGTTAGCATTTGAATTATAACAATAATTCTATTCTGTATTTATATGTTTTGAGATTTCTAGCTTTTATAAACACTAACACACCAATTAACTACTCTGGGCTGATTCTGTTGCATATAACACACTTTATTGCACTGATTTTTTTTTAAGTTCATAATATTTAGCACTTTTTTGTCTGCCTAATTGTCACAGATACTACCATTCTTTAAGGATGAGATTCTTTGAAAGTTCTGTAAATGAAGTCCGCTTGGATAAGCATTAACACTCCAGCATTAGCATTTATAATAGTCCAATTAATGCTTGCATGGATACCTGCGTAATCCATTAAATGTTGGTTAAATTATATATTGAGTATAAATTCTTGGTGAGAATAAATGCATTTTAATCCTTCAAGTGGTTCAAAAGTAATTTAAATAAGTGTATGCATAAACATCATTTTTCTGGATGCAGGAGATTGTAGAAGGCTTTAAAGCTCTCTTCCAAAAAAATATTGTGCAAAGTCATTTGCTTTTCTTACAATACAATTACTGATTATATGCATGTATTATTGATGTGCTCCATGACAAATGTAAATTGTCTTAGTGGATGAATAACAAATTGAATATGCTCTACTTTTACATATCTTAAGCTTTTAATTGCTTTATAATATTGTTTGATTGCAAGGGTATAATAAATTATAGAAAATTAAAATGTTGATAGTTTCAAAATTCACTAACAATGTACTTTGAAAATTATCTTCATCCTAATCTCCTAAAACTGAAGCTAGGAGTAAATATTAATTTTTTTTTTATAAGTCACTCACTACAAAACAAGATACATTCACATCATCCTGAATTCATCACTGGTTCACATTTTTAAAGCAGGTTGCACATATCATTTTCAGATGCTCAGGACAAATTGAGTTGTTACGCCTTGAGCACGACTATCTTGTAAATTTGTGCTTTGTTTTTACTACCGAATCAATGCAATACATTGAAACTACCTATCAAAGTAATGGCCGATTTTGTACCTCTCTTTCGCTCTTGTAAATGCAACATGATCTTGTTAACTCGTCTTATGTTCGCGTGCGGTACATCTTTTCTTCGTTTCATTCGATCTTTACCAATATTTGAGGCAGTGTTTTCGTTTTTACTTTCTTCATTTCAACTAGTTCATTGTTAGTGTGCTGTTCGCTTCGATATACGCCATCTTGCACTCCACATATAGATTTCAGTACTTCTGCATGTCTTTTGCTCTAACGTTCATAATTAATAGAACACGTAATGCAAGTTAATTTACAAAAAAAATTTGTTAGCTAATTCGGTAAAAGAAAGTTACATAAGAATGCAAATCACTCTCAACACCTGCTCCGTGCAAAAACTAACACTGTACATTGTTGTAACTAAGAAATGCATTAGGAAAATGCTACCACCTCATTTGTGACAACGTTAATATGAAAACGATCGTATCGGAACCCATGCGATACTCGAGTTTTAGTTTCATATTGCGCTTCCTAATTTTATGAGGGGAGGGGGTGTGCATTAAACATGTGCAATTGTATGTACATTTAAATTGAATTGAATTCAAATGTTTAATGTGAAATTCTCATTTTTCAAATGAATGTGCATATATAACAAGAGCGCAATGAATATAAGAAACACATCAATTCCATCTGCGAAATCCTAACACTGTTACATATAAATATTGTAAGTAATTTTCAAAAACTTACTCTTCCTTATTACGTTTTCACTGAACCTTCTTTCTTCCAAAGTTGGCGGGTTTCTTTGTTTGCTGCCTTCTCCTGCTTCGAACTGCCCACCACTATACGTTAGACATGGATTTAAATATATATATTTTTTTTTAATTTGGAATTAATTCTTTTTCCAAATGAATGTACACATAATATAATAGCACAAACGAATACAGGAAATGCATAAATTCTATTTGCGAAATCCTAGCACTCTAACACATAAATGTTTTAAGTAATCTTCAAACACTTACTCTTCCTTATTAGAACATTTTCACCGAACCTTCTTTCTTTCCAAAGATGGCGGAGTTCTTTGTTCGTCTTCCCCTGCCTCGCCCTACCCGACGCTCCCGAGCGTTCGCATTGGCTTCAAGGGTCATTTTTACGGTCTTTTTATTGCTCAGCAGCCAGCCTCTGCAGACCACGTCTTTCAATCCGATTCCTTTTCTTCTGCTTGTTCTGGAAACTTCCAGTTCGTGCAGAATATACAACTAGATGGAATCTCTTTTCCTTAAATATTATTACAAGCACCTTGCACATATCTTTTAACATTTTCCATATAATCTTTATGCCTCAATTTTTCCATTTCTAGTAGTTAATGTGTACCATCTCTAGACTACACACACTTTATACACATATTCACATCGTATCTGAATATTCTGGAATAGCGTTGCCAACACAAACATTCAAAAATAGCTTAATTGTTGCTTCCCTGTATTTCTCGTGATAAACGTAATTTCAGCAAGTAGGTGCTCCACATTTATCAATATTATTGTGGAATTTTTTGGGAAACGTTTCTCTGGAGATAAGTAGAAGAAATGCCTCTCTTAACCTGGCCTCTATAGATTTGAATTGCTGGCAATATTATTATTATTATTATTATTATTATTATTATTATTATTATTATTATTATTATTATTATTATTATTATTATTATTATTATTATTATTATTATTATTATTATTATTATTATTATCATTATTATTATTATTATCATCATCATCATCATTATTATTATTCAAGGACGTTGCTTAACATCTTTGGTCACAGTGATGAATTCAGAGGGTGGCCCAGGTGGAAAATTCAAATTATTGTCCGTTTTAATTATTGCTAACTTGTAATGTGTAATATAATTTCATTTGAAACTCAACAATGGGCAGTGTAGAGCGGCAGAACTGGTTTTATGTACTAAACATACATATTTCAACTTCTTGGAAATGCAACTATTTTAGCGGTCAGTCAAACAGTCCCAACAGTTTGTTGTGGAAGGGTGGTGTCTCTATTGAAAGAAATGCTAGTGATGATGAATTGCTTAGTGATTTTTTGGTTACTCTTTCTTAGTCTTCGAACGAAAAGTGTACCTACTATTTGTGACCGAAGTGTAAAAATCTGTTGAACGCGAGATTAGGTACAAAAAAAAAAAAAAGAGAGTTAAGTACATTTGATTCTGTTTTGATAAGGATTGGGGTTGGGCTTTTTGCATCTTATGTAAAATGCATTTAAAAAACTATATTGAAGCTCTACAAACAAAGCAGACGAGCGTTCATTTCTGTACCTTTCACAACATTTAGAAGTTACCAGAAGCACGCGAAAGCTAGAAAAGTGCGCCAAGTCAGAAAAACGTCTAAAAGCCATTGCGTTTGAAAGTTATTATAGATTACACGCATTAAACTCTCCAGTTCACGCGCAGATTTTTCGACAAAATGAAACTGAAAAAGCGTTGAAACGGCATGTGTCTTCTGTAATTCGAAGTGTGTACATATTTCCTTGATAAGGAAGAGATCCCCCATACCTCGAAATATGAACCTCTAATTCGTAAAATAATACTGAAAAGCGACACTAACCTTGAAGAAGGGCTAATTTCAGAGTAAAAGTTGCACATATGTTAGCAAATATAGTGCTTCAGAATTATTAAATTGTATTGGTGAGTTTCAAGATAAGATTAATAATTCTCCATGATAAAAACGCAGACAAATCTAGAAATGTTTTGTAATCAAAGTGAACTATCTTTGCTAGTTCGATTGTTGCGCCATTTCCGTCTTTTGAAGTGAAGGAAAGGGTTTTGTCTGGTTGAATTGAAGCAGACAAATCTATATCCACAGCATTAATATTGAACTAAACAAACGATAAATTAGTAACATGCACTTTCGAAAGCTGCTAGTTTTAGTGGTTTTGTCCGTAGGGTCATCAGAAACAAAGAAGCATGATTTTCTGTACATTCACTGCATAGAAGTTTTGTCTATTGCTGCCACCAACTCTATGAATAAACAACCTAATAATAAAACACACATTACATATTGTTAAGGACATTTATAAACTTTTTCATGCTTCTCATAAACGGGAAAATATATTACACGAAAGTCAGTGTTGTTTAGAACAATTTGTTTTAAAAATACCCAAAACTGTTGACATCCACTGGTTCAGTGCCATGCTGTGTGCTATACAAGTCCATTGTGATGGCATGTTAACATAAACGCAAGGATTGTGTGGATTTAGCAAGTTTAGCAGGGGGGGGGGTCTTGTTAGAAATGATGAGTTAACTTTTCATTCTTGGTTTAGTGATTTTGGACGAAACATTAAATGGCGCCTCAAATTTAAGTAAAATTTTCCAAAAACAACCACAAAATTTTTCACAACTTGCTTGTATGCTTGTTTCTGGAACTCTGGAACATTTAAGTAACATTGACCATCTTTGCGATGAACACAGTGTGCAGAAAATTAAACATTAAATAAAATTAAAATACTAGAAGTTGACGTAACAGAAGTTAAAAAGCACGCTCTTCGCGGAAGACAAAATAACAAACTTTGAGAAATGTAAGGACATTTGTGAAAAGTATGAAATGGAGCAAAGGTTCAACATAAGAATGTGAAAGTGACAGAATTATGTGCACATTTTGAAAATGTTTGACATTTCAAGAGTTTAGTGAAAATGATTGTAAAGAACTGCGCTTGACGTTAGGACTTGAAAATGTTAAAACTTTTATTGCAGACTTTGTTCTTTTAAGTTCGTTGCATGTCTTGGGATGCTGCTTGTTTCATCTATCGGCTACGAAATTGTGTGTACTGTGTATTCTCGTTTCCACTCCCGGTATGGAAAGGTCATGTCAGGATACGCTTCAGGTTTGCATGAGGATATCAGCTGAAGGGGAGACGAGGAACACACAGAAAGTTCATTGATTACGTCACACACAGACCTCTGCGCATTAGTTTGTTGTAAATGTAAGTTATTACATGCTATAATATTATTTTATCAATTCTCATAATTTCATTTTAACTATAATTATACCTAATTACATATAATTTAATTACAGATAAAGGCAAATTGATTTTATTAGTACGTATTGCCAAACTTTGAAGTATATTAGCATTCCCTCCTGCCCGTGAGGTTTGATATCCCCCCCCCCGGAGGATTTAACACAGTGTGATCATTAGCATCCCATTCAATTCATGGCGTGAAAAGACCGATAACAGTTCCTCTGAGATCGACCTACGACTTTACTTCCCTTCCGAAGGAAGCCATTTTTATCCCTAAAATAGTAATCGAATCCGCGACTTTTGGTCTACGAGGCAAGTATGATTATCACTAGATAAGAGAGTGTATAGAGTGTAAAATAGTTGTGCGCGAAAAAATAATAGAATAAATAAACGAGAGAGAGACGTGAGTCTGTTGTTTCTGGTGACTCTTTAAGGAATTAGCAGGCAAAGTTTCTACAGTAAATACATTGCCATTTTCTCTCACCGTGTACGCTCTCTTTAACATCAACTCTATAAGTGACCGTTTTGTTGTCCTGCTTGGACTGTTATTTTGAGATTCGTCGTCCTTTGGAGACGGAAGACTGAAATCTACACAATGTATACACAGCTATGAGTCAAGAAGTTTACCCAATGACGACCGAGGACTGACTGCCTAGCTTAGCAGTTGACACTACCAGATAGGAGCTCACATAAATGTCGGCACGGTTTTCCAAAGTTCTTGTGTGCTTACAAAGAGGGTATTATTATATCACCCCCAAACAGGTGAAAAGTATTCCTTAACGTGTCCATGCTGTTTGTAATCATTCGTGGATGAGATGGAGTTTGGTCGTTAATCATTGCATATGTTTATATTTTATTTTTTATCCAAATCACAATAAGGAACATGGAGAGCATCAACTACACGTGCGAGGATAGGTCCAAATTTTACGGTCTAACCATTTTCAAGGTATGATAAAGACAAAAACTATATTTTACTTTTCAATATAGTTACTCTTTATTGCAATACACTTCTCACATCTTTGAATTAGCATTTCAATTCCCCCTCCAAAACATAGTCAAAGGTCTTGTCTGCAAAATGGGCATAAACAACAAACATCACTTCTTCGATACACTTAAATTTTCTTCCTCGAAGGTCCTGCTTGAGTTTTGAGAAGAGGAAATAGTCACTGAGCGCTAGATCTGGGTTGTAGAGTGGATGGTCGATCTCCTTGAAACCACATTTCTTCACAGTTTCCTTTGCAACAAGAGCTGTGTGCAGAGGCGCGTTGTCGTGAAGAAGGCGCACACCACAGCTTTTCTCGCCTTTTCTCTTTGATGGAAGCACGTAGTCTGTGCAGTAGGCCAGCATAGTACTCTCCATGTACTGTGGGGTTCCTCACCATGAAGTCAATGAAGAATATTCCTTAACAGTCCCAAAAGATTGTGGCCATGATCTTCTTGGTTGACCGAATGACCTTGGCAGACTCAGTCAAGGTTTTGGAGATTGACAGAGCTCCAAAAATGCCTATCAATAGATGACTCGTTGCTGCTTTTGAACTGAGGAAAGAAGTCTAGACACCCATCTTGCATCAACCTTATTCATATTAAAATGTTCATGAATAATTCGAAGAACTGTGTTTTAGAAAGGCCCAACCTTGCTGCTATTTCTTTAACTTCCTTAATTCCTTCCATAATTTCTCCTTCCACAAGAGTGATGATTTCACCTCCAAGAGCCGATTTGCACGCTCTTCATCTTCAATGTTTTCTCGACCCATTCGACAAAGTTTGGCCCATTCTTTTACGGTAGAATATGAGGGGAATTCTTCTCCATATACCCGCCTAATGGCTGTTTAATTTCATTTGGAGTAAGTCCTTCTTTTGTGAAGAACTTAATAACAGCTCGAAACTCCATTTTGAACATGTCACAATCTTCTACACATAGCCTTCTTTATGCAATTATATCTTAACAATTGAACAATTGAACGGATGAGCGGAAGCTGCAGCCGCAATTATTTACTTAACATATAAGGTGTGACACCAGATAAGGGTTTTTAAAGGCGATAATCCTTATCGGCGAGGCCGGAAACTTATGGACCTCTTTCGTATGAAGATTATAATTTAATCGGCTTTCAATGGCGCAAAACAGGTTTATATACATTTCTTCCAATGTTTAATCAACGTGTTATTTAATAAACAGCCTAAATTTTCTTTCTACTTTTACGATTTGCGTACATGTTTTTGATCAGAAAATGGTTTCAACAGTCAGTGCTCCACTCTTTGGTATTACGTATATGTTAATGTAGTGCGTTTGTGAGCTACGAGATAGCCAAGTAAATTAAAGTATTTATTGAATTAAAATTGATCATTATCAAGATATTTTCCGTCGTTCCTTGTTTAAACGAATGTTATAAGCGAAAGCTTTCACTGGCTAGTGCTGCCAGCATCGTCAAAGGGCTGAGTTAAAGTGTTTGGGGAAGTAGAGAGGAACAGAACCGTTAGGAGTGAAATCGGATTGCAGTGCAGTAGTTTGTTGGCTAGTAACGGATTCCATGTCTTGCTTATTTGAAAACCTCTGTTTATATTATCTGGATGCTGCTCTATTTCTGAGGATTCTCTCCTAGTCAGATAAAAATTTCGATTGTTTTTGCAATTATTTTTATTTTTTTCTTCCAAAATTTTCATGGCAAGTTTGGATGGCATGCTCCAATAGCAATATTTTCTGTTTGAGCTTTTAACTTTTATTAATCTATCGACCATGGCAAAACAGACTGCTAATATAATCAATTTTAAAAGTAATAACGCCGGCTGTGAACGCCAAAAGAATGTTAAATGGCCTAGTTAATTTAAGATGTTTCCATTAATAGTGTCACTAATCGTTCCCTATGTGTCTCAGGAAAATCAAGTGCAGGAAATATTTCTGGGCCATAATCTCTGGTACAAGTTCTTTTAGACATTTTATTGTAATCTCTGTTTCAGCTACAGCAGATACTCCTTAACCATTAACACCAAGGTAAAAATTACGCCCAAAACCAGATAAGTCTATAAATTTACGAAGGTGCGTTAATGAAATTTCGGTATACTCTTGATGTTGCTAGATTCTATTGATATCTGTGTTGATTTTCAGCCAAACTTGAAATAATCCCTAGAAAACTGCCGCTGGAATAAGAGTTTTCGTCCAAAAGAAAACACGTAAACTGAAAACTTAAAATATAACATGTTTATACCGATACTAAACGTGTGGATACTTACCAATTTATTCTTCTTTTAAAGATAATTAAATATTTCCCTTTTACATACTTTTTTTTGAAAACTCTTTGTTATTTTCAACGAAAACTGAACATTCCTAAATAATTTCCAATCAATGCTCAAATAGTCCTAGCCTGACAACCAAAAATGAACAAGTTCTACATTTTTTTACATTAGTTTAACGGCATTTTGTATAAAATAGAGTGCGACTTCGATATTACTTTGTAAATGACTTCTCAATATAATCACAAAATATTGCATCCAAATCATTAATATGATGGTCTTTTTTCCTGTAAAATTAGGAATGATAGAGTTGCTGGTTTTGGACGCAAGCTATTATGGATTCAAATGTATTTGTTGATCCTTGTATAGTAGCAGCTGAAAGGATATCTGTTCGGAAGTGGTTGCTGCGGCAATTATTCAAATGAAGGAAAGATGATTAGAATTCCTTGAAATACGGAGGCTAGTCAATGAAGAATGCGAATGCATTTTTTACTAATGGAGTACACTAGACAAAGTCAAGTTTATTGTCTTCTTTTTCGAAGTAGTTCTCGTTGAGTTGTACGCACTTGACCCAATTTGTCTTCCAGTCCAGGAAGATGTACTGAAAATCATTTATTGGCATCGTCTTCAGAACCGCCTCCGCTTTCTTCACGACAACCGTTGATGAACCAAAATGCTCGCTTCGCAGCTCGTTTTTTAGACGAGGGAACATAAAAAGAAGGGGAAAAAAAACGCTGAGCTAGGTACGGGCTATATGGAGGGTGGGGCACACGTTTGACGTTTTTTCTGTCCAATGTTGAGCAACAACCTGGCAAACGCGAGGGCAATATTGTTATGGCGAAGGTGTCAATAAATGGATGCAGTCGGATGTGTTCGGCCAGAAAGCTCAAATCAACCTTGTAATACTCCCCGTTAACCTTTGTTTGCGAGAGCTCGTGTTTACAAATCAATCCTCAACAGCCAGAGAACGAAATCACCATAATCTCTCCTGCGGACCGAACATTTTGGCCTTCTTTGGTGTCAGAGAACCAGGTGATTTCCGACTGAGCTCGACCTGTTTGCTTTCGAGGATGTAATGAAGTCAAGTCTCATCACCTGTAATGATACTATTCAAGTATGCCTCACCAGGCTGTGCTAATAGTCTCTTAAGCTCCCGACACACGTCCACTCGCACCATTTTCTGTCCAGACATTAGCAAACTCGGCACTCATCTGACACAGACGCGTCTCCTCTTGTGTAAGCGATCGTGCAGAATGGTGAACGCACTACCATAGGAAATGAGCAATTTGTGTACCAGTCTATTTATTGTTATTCGTCAATCTTCCCAAACAATAACGTCAGCTGTGTTAATCATGGTCTAGTTCACTGCAGTGATTGGAGCACCTAGACCGTCCTGCTTTGTTGTTGAAGCATGACTTTCCTTAAACTCTATGAACCTTCAAAGTGCGGTTGTTTGTGGCAGAACACCATTTCCATCCGCTTTCTGTAACAATGCATACGCTTCCATACCAGTTTTCTGCAGACGGAAGCAATATTTCAGAGCAAATCAGATATTCATAGAATCCAGTAACATTACGAGTATATCGAAAACATCATTAACCCACTTTCGTAAATTTATGGACTTACCTAGTTTTGGACGCAACTCCCATCTTGGTGTTAATGGTTCTGGGGTATCTTCTGTCGCTGAAATAGAGATTACAATACATTGCATGAAAGAACTTGTATCAGAGATTATGGCCCAGATATATTCCCTGCTCTTGATCTTCCTGAGACACACTGGAAACGATTAGTAATATTATTATAAGCAGCAGCTTAAACTAAACTAGACCATTTAACATCCTTTTGGAGTGCACAGCCGTCGTTTTTTTTTTTATTATTATTATTAAAATTGAATATATTAACAGTCTGTTTTGCCATGGTCGATAGTTTAATGAAATTTTAAAACTTAAACGGTAAAATTTGCTATTGAAGCACGCCATTCAAATTTGCCATGAAAACTTTTGGAATGAGGGGGAAAAAAAAGTAATTGCAAAAGCAATCGGAATTTTTATCTGGCTAGGAGAGAATCCTCAGAAATAGAGCAGCATCCAGATATATAAACAGAGGTTTTCAAATAAGCAGGACATGGATTCCGTTACTAGTCAACAAACAACTGTATCACAATTCCTTCCCATGCCTAAAGGTTTTGTCCCTCTCTACCTTTCCAGTCCATTGACAATGCTGGCCACAGTGGCTAGGGAAAGCTTATTCAAACCAAAAACCATTAACATTATGATCAATTTTAATAAAATAGTCAATTTAAGTTACTTGGGCGTCTTGTACCCCACACAAGCAGTACATTAATATTTTTGTAGTACCAAAGAGTGGAGCACTAACTGTTGAAACTATATTCCGATCATAATAATATACGGAAAATATAAAAGTAGAAAGGAAATTTAGGCTGAGTTTATTAAATAACCTGTTAATTAAACATAAGAAGAAATGTATATAAACCTGTTGGATCACTGGAAACCGATTAAATTATAGTCTTCATATTGTAGTTGGTGATCTCCATGTCCCTTACTGTGATCTGGATAAAAAAATATAAACATAAGCAATGGTTAGCGACCAAACTCCATCTGATCCACGAATGATTACAAACAACTTGGACACGTTAAGGAATACTTTTTCATTCCACCTGTTAGGGGGTGATATAATATTGCCCTCTTTGTAAGCACGCGAGAACTTTGTAAAACCGTGCCGACATTTATGTGAGCCCCTATATGGTAGTGTCAACTGCTAAGCTAGGCAGCCAGTCCTCGTTTGTCATTGAATTAACTCAAGGCTGTGCAGATTTCAGTCTGCCGTCTCCAAAGGACGACGAATCTCAAAATAACAGTCCAAGCAGGACAACATAGTGCACACTTGTACGTAATAATCTAGAGAGAGCTAACGTGCGTGAGAGCAAATGGCAAAGTATTTCCTTAGAAACTTTCTCTTTCACGGCCTAACCTCTGCTAAATATTTAGATTTATTCGTGTTTTTCTAATTCTCTAGGTATACTTATTCACCGAGTCCTATCACATAACTCAATAGGAAACTGATTTTCTGTGACTCATAATTTCCTGGCACGCCAGTTGTATACGCTCATAGTCATTCCTTCATATACATTATAAAGGAAACAAATAAAAAGCACATAAACCTTTTTGATTATAACGTAAGTATTATATTATGTCACCTGTTAATTTAATCTAAACGTTTTTTAAAATTAACAAACAACAATTATAAAAATAACATTATCGTAAACGAGGCAGACATGGGCCTCATTGTTGCGTATGCAAATTGATAGTTAGTGCGAGATTTTGACGGAAAGATTTGAAAATGTACTGGAGAAGCGAGAAGAGGATTAAGTTTAACGTTGTGTCATCGAAAAAAAAAAATACAACTTGAGAAGTTATTGTTGAAAGAAACAAAACTCTATAAGAATACTGTAAATAGTATAACTTCGGAAGGCTGGAATGTAATATACTATTCAATAGGCGTATATTATAGAACTGTTTTCTGCCCCCCCCCCCTGCACATCGCGGGCTCTGCTAGCACGTTAGTTACGCCGTGGCACCAAAGTTATATTTCATTGAAAGTCACAATACATTTCAACGAGTCTGCTTCGTTGTATGAAAAGAAATATAATTTGTTCTGTGAATTGACAAAAAGAAGGAATGTGAAGGGAGTATAAACGAAGAAGTGATATTGCCTAATCTTTCAGAAATGAGAGTTTTTATTATTTTGTACAATTATTAACGTAAGGTATGTTAGTCTAGTAATTGTTACTTTTATTTCAGTTGTGAAAAGTAAACTAAAATCTGAGTAAAGCAAATGTTGGTTGGACTCTTAAATTGATTGCTGTGTTTAACTAATTATTGTTTCTTTCGTTGACTTTAGCTCTTAATAAGTACATGCTACTCCAAAAGTGCACTTATTCTCTTTCATTCAAAAGGTATTTCATGGAGTGAATGAAAATATGATTAAAACAATTATTGGACGCAATAAAGACCAGTTAAGGTGCCAGTATGGAAATAAAACATTTAAATGACCAGTGACAAAAAATAAGGAAGTTTTTAAATAATGAATGAAGTTAAAAACTTACAAAGTACAACTTTGTACTACAAATATAGACAGTTGCTTTTCAACCCTGAAGCTTCTTCGTGCAAAATTCTCTGACGAATAACTGGCGATCCTGTCGATTGAGTAGATAGTCCATAGCTTTCCTACTTTCAACAAACTGGTGATAGGGAAATTCGCTCAAATAAAAAATAGGAGAATTGAGCTTCTCTGCAGGAAAGTAGGTGAATTTTTTATACCAAGTTCAATTCTATGGCAATGTGTATAAATCCTATAAAACACACACACACACACACACACACACACACAGAAGACAGCACTACACAAAATTTATGAATTTACTTCAAAAAGAAAAATGAAAACCTATCTCCACTCAGCAATGCCTTGTATCTAACTAAAGTCTAAACCAGAAATCTTTCACAAGAAAACATAACTCCCCAGGGTCATAAATCTTTCTCGTCTCTTGAGTAAGGGGTGTGTGTTGTGACCTTGGCCGAGTAACAGCTTACGTTCTTCCTAAAATGCTTAATTCCAGATATTTTCTGTATATTGAAAACCAGACCACTGCATCCATTTTTACGTCATATTCATAATAAGCGGTATAAAAGTAGTCAGAAATGGCATACTTTGTTTCCGTAACTTGTTGACCGTTATTCAGTGCGATTAACTAAAACACAGTATTCAATTTAATTTTTTTTTTTTCAAATCAAATTCAAAATTAACAGTTCTACCAACATTTGTTATACTCAGATTTTGGTTTATTTTTCACAACTGAAATAAAAGTAACAACTACAACACTAACACATCTTCCACTAAAATTTGTACAAAATAATAAAAACTCTTATTTTACTTCTTTCCGAAAGATAAGACGATGTCACTTCTTCACAGACCTTCACAGACCTTCTTTATGTCCATTCGCAGAACAAATTGCATTTCTTTTCATACTTGTTGAAATGTAATATTACTTCCCACGGCGTAACTAACGTGCTAGCAGAACCCGCATTGTGGAGAGGGGAGACAGCAGAAAACAGTTAGGTATACATGAAGACATTATTTCGATTTAGAATAATATATTACATTCAAGTTTTCCAAAGTATTTACAGTGTTCTTAGAGTTTTGTTTGTGTCAACAATCACTTTTCAAGTCGCATTTTTTTCTCTCTCTTTCCGATGACGCAACGTTAAACTTAATACCCTCCCGGCTTCTCCAATACGTTTTCAAATCTTTCCGTCAAAGTTTCGCACAAACTTGCATACGCAACAATGATGCCTATGTCTGTCTCGTGTACAATAATGCCATTTTATAACTGTTTTAATATAAATTTTAGAAAATGTTGAGATTAATTTAATCTCTGAATTAAATATAATACATACATTATAATTGCACGTCGTTTACGTTCTTTTTATTGGTTTTCTACAATATGTATTCAAAAAAATGACTTTGAGAGTGCACAACTGGCATGCAAAGAAATAATGAGTCCAGAAAAGCAGTTACCTCCTCTTGAGTGGCGTGATAGGTGCCGGTGGATAAGGTGCACTCAGAGAATAAGGTAGACAGGAATAAATGTAAATGTTTAAGCAGCGCTCAAAAGCGGAAGATAAGAGAAGAATTGTCAGGGAGTTGAAGAAAAAAATTGTACAAGTGAGTCCCTGCCAAGTGGTCTGTCTGACAGTAAATGTGTTTCAATTGCAATATTATAAATGAATCTGAGAATGTATCCACATAAGATGTCCCGACAGACAGGCTTTCCTATACTGTCGATGTGATTGCTTTACTGAAGAAATAAGTGTTGATTTAAAAATGAAAATTGTTCATTTAGAGCCCCATCTACCCGAAGGTATTTTCCGAAAGACCCATTAACAAATAAATCTTCGCTGACCGAAGCAACAAAAGTTTTGCAGATGTAAAATATAATGGTACAATTAAATATTGGCAGGCAATAGGAGAAAAGTTAGAAAAACATGAAACGTTATATACCAATTAACATACGAGAGATTGAAGAAATCAAATCTATATGTGTCACAGTTTTTCTAGGAAGAAAACTTTAAAGTAATTGATATACTGCCACGCGTATTGATCGTAATATTAACATTGGCTCATGGTATTACACCTTTTCGTGGCTCATGATGAAAAACTTATGTCTCATAACAGAGGGAATTTTTTGTTTTATAGAAATACTTGCTGTATATGACCAATTACTAAAAGCCCATATTGACAATGAGAAAAGTAGGACCAAATACTTAAGCCCCCAAATAAAAAATGAGCCATTTTCACTCTTGTCTTACTCAGTATTAAAATCTGTTGAATAATAATAATAATAATAATAATAATAATAATAATAATAAACGAGTTCCATTTCCCCCCCCCCATTTTGTTAGGTATTACTTAGGACATAAGTAAACACGATCAGTTAAGTGCTATTCCATATGCTGTTACAATAGAACCGGGAAAATCAGTAAACATTTGCGAATATTTTATTGGGTTCTATAAACTGGAAAATCGTTCGTAAAGGAAATCATTGAGATACTGGAAAACAACGAATTTGATATTAACAAGTGTCTCGGCCAAGGGTATGTTTTATATTATTATTATTATTATTATTATTATTTTTTTTTTTTTTTTTTATTTACGGACGCTCTTTAACATCTCAGGTCATCAGCGTCCTATTCAATTCAGGGCGTGAAACGGCCGGTAAATTTTGCTCAGAGGCCTCTTCTTTCAGGCTTGAGGTTCTTTATCGTGCCGTAAATGTACGACACGGGACCCAAGGCTTTACCTCCCTTCCGAAGGAAGCCATACTTAGGATTTTTACGCCCGCAAAAATCTATCGACCCTGGCCGGGATTGAACCCGCAGACAAAGGATATGATGGTGCAGCTGATATAAGTGGGAATTACCATGGTCTGCAAGCACTATCAAAGTTAAAGAGTCAAAACTTGATTATGTATATTGCGCGGGTCACAATTTAAATTCAGTTCTGAATGACTCCGTTAGTGACGTTTCAGCCTTAGGGGACTTTTACACAACTGTAAAGCAAGTTTATGTTTTTAATGAAAGTTTACCGCGAAGGCAGGAGTTAAATAGTCTATTGGATAATGGGAAAACCAGAGGCACACTGAAAAAATTCTGTCCTTCGAGATGGTCTTTGCGATTTGAGTTTATTCGCGTTGAAAACTGGGATTTTGAAGTGATACGCAATGTACTTCTGATCTCGAACAAAACTTCTGAAGAAAAAAATGCAGCTCTTGCATTGAGAAAAGGGTTAACATTCCTCGAACGATAGGTCAACCAAAAGAGAACATTAAAATAAGATAAGTAGCATCTCTGCTCAAGAATTGCAGCCTGTTAATCAGAACATTGTCGTACGAGCGCAGCTATGCCGGAATGTTGGTAGAGGGCACTTCCAGCACATGTTATAAACGGTAAGTATTGTAACTATGCACTATTTACATAGAAAGTAATATAATATAGTGACACATGCATTTTACGTGAAAGGCAATAAGACAGATAAGCGTGCCGGTTTTATGTGGGACACCTTGTACACCAGTGTCCTTTGAGTAAGTAACAATGGCGTGTAATTGGCAGCCAGTTTTTTTCAGAACCTTTGATAATATAGCGATAGAAGTTCTCTGTCTTACCGCACTAATGATATTTTAACTTGAGCCAAACTCCACGTAGAGTGATATTGAATGGCAACCAATAGTTGCCATGGCTTCCTTAGACCCTTTGAGATAAATTGTTTAGCTATTGAAAATTCGGCCGAGCTTTTCTGTCTTACCGAGCCAATAATATTTTAGCTTCAGCCAACAACAGTCTTGGATATAACAACAGACAAACGTGGAAGAGTTTATCGGCGGTATTGTTGGGATAATAAAGTGCATTGGTTAATTTTCTGTTGCTGCAGCGTTATTGATGGAGATGTCGTTTGGATATTATATCAAGCCTAGTAGGTGGTAAAGTGAAATATAATGTTTTATTCTGGTTCCGTGTCACTTACTATATTAGACTAAAAATAGTCTAGTTCTAGAAATTCAGTTTTGGTGTTTTGCTATTTTTATTTGATTTATTATTACTTTTTTTTTTGGTTAAATCCTACTTTTTCCCCTTTTCTTTTCGAAATAAGCCACTTAAAACTAGTTATGAACTTTTGAATGGTGCGCAAAAACGGAGAAAAAAGAGAGATTGAAAAATCAGTTTCAAAATGAGTGAAAATAGATTTTTAAATACTAATTCAGAAATAATAAATTGTATTAGCCCATGTTCTAATAGCTCATCTGTTTCTCTAAGAGCAAATGACAGTAATGCAACACAAGCAGTGGTACAGTGAAGAATATTCGTGGTGAAAATGAAGAAAGTGTGAATCTTGATATTGGTAAGAAATCTGATATTTCCACTGAAATTGAGAATGGAAGTAACAGCGCAGCAGAATGTTAATACTTCTTTTGGTGATACTACTAGTACTATAGAGGAATTTTCTACTGATCGTGCTAATTTTCCAAAATTTTAAATGACGACACAGTAGTTTATTATACGGCATGAGCATTGCAAACCCTAAGATCCATTTCCGAAAGATCCTAAGCAAAATAAAAGACGTTTTTCCATTAATTACTATGAAAAATTATCAACTCTGAGTTAAAAATTACAATAAAATCGCTCTGTTATCCTAGAAAAGGAGACTGCTTATTGTGAGCCATCCTGGTTATTTGCTAACAGTTCAGCATCTTTCAAGGACGTTCGTGATTGACAGGACTTACAAAAAAAAAAAAAAACTCATTCCCATTTGGAGTATGTGTGTTTATAATGCCTGGAAAAGAAAAGAAACGGTAAACTGTAATCTAGAATGTACACTAAATAAATAAATTGACACATGGAAATAAATTCTTGATCGCATAATTAATGTCATTATCAAACAGTATCTAAACTAGTTTTACAAGGTCATAAAGAAGAGATCTAGGAAAAGCTCGTTGTAGAAATGGTTTAGCTATTGTGGACTTATTGTTTAGGTATGATCTGTTATTACAGCAGCAGGTACCTAGACCGGAAGCATCTGAAAAATATCTAAGTTCAAAAATCCAAAATGAATTAATTCACTGTTATCACAGAAATTAGAGAATGAAACCAGTTCTGAACACTTTGTTTCCATAGTTTTGGATGTTACGCAAGATGTGAACAGAAAAGATCAATTAACTCAAAATTTCAGATATGTGCATGTAGTTAAAGATTCTTTTGGAAAAGTATATAAAATAAACAAAAAAAATGAAAGCCTTTAGGCTTCAAAGAGAAGAAAGACATACTACTGTGTCATTGAAAGCCGAAATTCTAAATTCATTGGATGAAAGATGTATCTCATTAGTCAAATGCCGTAGACCAGGTTATGACGGTGCAACGAATATGTCCGGGACCTATAAGGGAAACGAAGCAAGGAACGAACAAAATCAGAAAACAGCTAAATACGAGAGTAGGTCCATAAGTTTCCGGCCTCGCCGATAAGGATTATCACCTTCACAAAACTCTTATCTGGTGTCATACTTTATCTGATAAGTAAATAATTGCAACTGTAACTTCCGCTCCACTGTATTCAATTGTTCAGATATAGTTGCATTAAGAAGGCTATATGTAGATTGTGACATGTTCAAAATGGAGAATCGAGCTGTTATTCAGTTCTTCACAAAAGAAGGACTTACTCCAAATGAAATTAAACAGCGATTGTACGGTGTATATGGGGAAGTATCCCCCTCATGTTCTGTAAAATAATGGGCCAAACTTTTTCGAATGAGTCGATAAAGCATTGAAGACGAAGAGCGTGCATGTCGGCTCTTGGAGGTGCTCACTCCTGAAAACATTGCTCTTGTGGAAGGAGAAATTATGGAAGACCGGCGGCTCAAAGTTACAGAAATATCAGCAAGGTTGGGTCTTTTTAAAACAACAATCTTTTGAATTATTTATTAACATTTAAACATAAATAAGGTTAGCAGGATGGGTACCTAAACTTCTTTCCTCAGTCCAAAAGCAGCAACGAGTCATCTGTTGTCAGGCATTTTTGGAGCTCTGCCATGGTAACGAGAGAGAAGTGCTGCAAACCATTGTTACAGGAAATGATAACTATGGTCCTCTACTATGTTCCCTTGTCCAAAAGAGAATCGATGAAGTGGCGTAAACCTGCCGAAGCAGCGCCTCTAAAGGCCAGGGTCACTCAGTCAACTAAAAATATCATGGCCACAATCTTTTGGGACTATTATGGAATTCTTCATGGAGAGGAACCCCACAGTAAATGAGGGCTGGACTACTACACAGACTACGTGCTTCCATCAAAGAAAAAATGCGAAGAAAGCCGAGTGATAGTGTGAGCCTTCTTCACGACAATGCGCCTGTGCACATAGCTCTTGTTGCAAAGGAAGCTGTGAAAAAATATGGCTTCAAGGAGATCGACCATCTACCCTACAGCTCAGACCTAGCTCCCAGTGACTGTTTCCTATTCTCATACTCAAGAAGGACTTTCGAGGAAGGAAATTTAAGTGTGACGAAGAAGTGATGGATGCTGTTTATGCCCATTTTGCATACAAGACTTCTGACTATTTGGGGGGGGGGGAGATTGAAATGTTAATTCAAAGATTTGGGAAGTGTATTGCAATAAAGAGTAACTATATTGAATAGTGAAATATAGTTTTTGTCTTTATCATACATAGAAAATGGTTGGGGCGGAAACTTACAGATCTAACCTCGTATGTTCACTGCGTTGCATATAATTTAAAGCTAGTACTAAATGAAATGTTAGAAATGTATCTGAAAATAAGATTTATATATATAAAGTGCAAAGCGATGAGAAATGTTATCATTAGCTTCTTACTCTCTAAAAAATCTTTATTCTACCCGTTGGTCATCAAGATTGGACTAAATAAAAGTTCTAAAACATGATTATTTAGATGTAACTGCATTACTGCAACAGTGTTGAAATCAAAATACCCGCAACGACTGTAATGAAGGCAATGCTCTTAAAAAAACCAACGGAAAAAATTGAATTTGTTTTTCAAGTTGTATTGCATTCCAAAATATTTGAGACTGTTAATTTGGTATAAAATTACTGGATCTTTTCCAAGCTTCAGCGCTACTCCAAACAAGTGCAAATTTGCTAAACGACAAAAGAAATAATTCTCAGAAAGCAATGGTGTCCAGCATGTTTTTGCAAAACAATGGGGAGTTGACGCCAAATTTGAAAACAAGAGATTGCGCAAAACTAAGAGACATTTTAATGAACGCTTGTCAGATCCTATAAAATATTTTTAACTAAATGTGTTTCACATGCCATTAAATATCACTGTTAATCAAATCAAAATTAGGTTCAAATCTATGAAAGGTTTGGGTGATCTTTCGTTGTACTCAGCCCACAGTTTCTATCCACTGCAAAAGACGAAGAATTGCTTAGTAAAGCATATTCATCAGTGCAGTATGTTGAAGACAACAGAAGATTTCCCGTTTCTGTTATAGTTCTTCACAAGTGCATTAAAACGAAATAAAAGACAAAACCTCCGTTGGAGAATTGCCACAGTACATCCATTGTCGTGTTTCTGTTGCATGTCTAATGCTTGTTTTATGATTTATACTGCTGCAAAGCATTGTGAAAGTGATTCATTCGCAGAATATCATTATGAAGAAACATAAGTGCGTTTTTCTTGCTATTGTAGGGTAATTTTAAAACTTGCATTTACACACTGACGTTTATGAAGTGGGGTTTCCTGGCAAGGAAAGAATGTTAGAGAGGGAAATCCCCCTCCCCTCCCCCCTTAATTAGAATCCTGATTCCAAGACTCAAGAATGATCTTCCAGCTGTTCAATTTGACATAGGAATAGTTAAAACCAGTCAGTACAAATTTGGTTAACTCTGGAAGAAGTTCTTTTACTTTTCAGATACTGTACAAGTGGGGAAAATTATCTAGGAAGTTCTTGTTTAATTTGGATTACAAAATGTCCATGTTGCGATTTAATGACAACCTCTCAGGATCAATATTGTCTTTAAAAAATTAACAGTATGTGTATTACCATCACTTCCATTAATGATGAATTGCTAAATTTGAACCCGCAGAAGATAGGTAGTGCTTTCAAATCTAGACAGAGGACAGTGATTTAAATATCATTTATTTAAAAAAGTAACAGGCGATACATATGACGGCAAAGCTGTGAGGAACACGTGAAAGAATATTTGCAAGACGCTGAGCCATAGAATATGCTTTCCGAAAACTCAATGTTTTCTTCTGTAGTACAGTCTTAACTGCATCAACGTGAAATTATCTTGCAGAACACACACAATTAGAAAAAGAAAGTAAAAAAGTTCATTCAAAACAAAAACCATCTGCTTTAGAACCTGTTTCTGACAGTTCCTCAAGAAACTGAATCAATTTCTCATAATTGGAATGAAATTATGAGAAGCGACTTCCCCATCTAGTTGGACAGAATGGCCTTATGTTAATCGCATAATCTCCTTGCAACTGCTTGAAGAATGAACGTCTGTTGGCGAATTTCTAACAAACAAACGTACAGCGTTTATAAAATTTAGCAAATTCAAACAAAATTTTAAATTATTCTTGATATTATCATCACCTTTTGGAAATATTGGAGTGGGAGGGCTCAGCCCCTTCTGTGAATACTTTGGAGGGGCCCAGGCCACTCCGGCCCCTAAGATTGGCGCCTAAGCTTAAATCGATGCTGTTTCAATGTTACTTTGTCTCTCTCGTAAACATAATGGAACGCATTTTATCTACAATTATATTGTGAAGATAGTTGAACATAATTATTAAATATTATTTATTAAATGGGTTATTACAATGACAAAATAAATTGTCATCGAAGCAATACTTCACTGGCCTTCCCTGAATGCACCGCGATAAGCAGAAAGATAAGTAAAGATAACTGAAGTAGTAAAAAGAACATAAAAGCAGTTTCACAATTTTTATTATCTTACAGGCAACAGTAGGATCTATCTGACTGACCCTGTAGGCTGACAAAGACTGGCACGAAATATTTCACGCTGGAATTATCTTCAAGGCGATATCTCTTCCCTCCTCCCTTTCTGTTGTTGTTACTTGGCGAGAGCGAAAAAAGTCCTATTTTTTTTTTTTACTTCATTTTAAATTCTAATGCAACACCAAAAGACATTAAATCAAATATAACCCGGGGGGGGGGAGATATTATGATTTTACTCAACAATTTGGTGTTAATATCCCATTTGGCCTGCAAGTCTAATTGAACAACGATCAGCATTGCGGTTTTCTTTATCTTTCTTCTTTTCCTCTCTTTCCTTTAATCTATCGCTTCTTTTATAGTACTAACTCCCCAACTTTAAGTAACATCTGCCGCTTTTTCATTGATCTACTGAACGGCACTAAAATCAGATTTTAAAAAAGTTCGTCACGCAGGAATCGTGTAAATCAAGCGAATTCCTCACCAAGTCGAATAACTTTTTATAAATGAATATAAACTCCAAATTAGGCCTTATTAATTAATGAAATGAAACAAGTTATAGTATTACTGTGTGGTATTATGGGAACAAAATTAAAATTCTTGCAATCTGTATCACAAAAGTGAAGCCACATTTTTAGAATTATTAATATTATTGAGATTAAACCACAAAAATTAATGGTATACTATTAATTAAAAGAAATGCATGACCACTGATAGACAGTCTTTATTGTGTGGGTATTTTTAAATTAACAATGTTTATGAACTGACCCCCTGATATCTTTATATTCACTAAAATAGAGAAAAATAACAGAGAGTTTCGAGTTACGTTGTGTATTTAAAAAGATGCCCATATGTTTCAATAAAACAAAAACATGTTACTGCGTAAAAACATTATCAAATATACAGAATCAACAATAAACAATCGAAATGTTCCATTGATTTTCAATGCTTTTGAAATTTAATTTAAATGTTACTGCAGTTAAAAACATATAATGCAAACTTTTTCTGAAGGTTACTGCAGAGCGCTCTTACATACAAATATAATTCTCAAACACATATTAGATTGATATGTCACATTTGCTGGCTTCAAGACGATACTTTTATTAAATATAAAACAAATGCAACATCATAAATACAGTTTATATGCTGAATTAATTTTTCATTTTATTTTAAAACAGTATAGAGAAAATAAACGCAAGAACACTTTTTAAATTACGGTTTTCAAATATACCGTTACTCGCAATAGTCCAATTATCCTAATTTACAGGAACTATTTTTGTTATTTATTTAAATTGTAAATACCGAATTTTATTGTGAAGAAACAAATGTTGGTGGAGCTAGAGCGATTTTTAAATTTTGTGTGTCAAGTAAACTCTCACTCGATTCCTCCCAATTTTCAGAAACTATTTTTCTTATTTTAATTAAATGCTATATAGGATGTTTGGTTGAGTAAAACAAACAAATATTAATGCAGCTAGAACGAATTTTACATTTTTAGTTCGGGTAACCCCCTCCCCTCACCTAATAGTCCGATTTCACCTAGTTAAGAAGTAAGAAAAAAGATTTGTGAATATCAATAAAATCAAATCATTAGGAGTTGGTCCTGAAATTCAAAATTTAAAATGTACTCTAGTGGCAACATTTGCTTTTTAGTACCAACATTCCGCTCAACTATGTAAATAAAATAAGAAAAATAGTTTCTGAAAATCAGGGAAATCGGGCCATTTTGAATGGGGGTATACCTGAGACCCAAAATTTAAAATCGCTGTTATTTTTCTCTATTTTAGTGAACGTAAAGATATCAAGAGGTCAGTTCATAAACATGGTTACATTTAAAAATACCAACACATATACTGAGTTTCCTTTTAAAACATTTAAAATTGCAGTCGCTAGAGCGATTTTTAAATTAGGCTTTAACCCCCAATCGTTTTTCCCGTGTACCCCCCACTCCTAATGGCCCGATTGCCTTGCTTTTCGGAAACTATTTTTATCAATTTATTTTAAAGTTTTACTAAGTTTTGTAGAGATAAAGCAATAATTGCGGACACTAGAGGATTTTTTTTTAAATTTTCTCTTTAGGTTAACTCCCACCCGCCATAGTCCAAATTTGCTGGTTGACCAACTTGACTAATCGTTTGTTAATTGATGGTTGTATGCCGACATATTTTTGTTTTTTCTCAACGAAACTCGGCATATATATTGGGTTTTCCGGTACCTAGTAGTAAAATCTATGCAAATTTGGATATATTATTAAAAATATTTCCATGGGTACAACCGCAATAGCTTTCATTCCTTCAGAATTCACTAATATATATATATATATATATATATATATATATATATATATATTAGCTAAAAAAATTAGTAAATTTTAACGGGTTTGGCTGTAATAGCTTCATATCTTCGGAATTCGCTAAAATTACACTCTCGTTCTGAAAATATGCAAATCAGGAGGATATACAGATTGTAACAGAAATACTGGGGCAAATTTTGGAAGCGAGTACCTTACATCAAAACAAGAAGGGGAGGGGGAAGTCATATAAAACATGCAGTGTTTTTCAGATATACTTTCGGGGGAACCTTCCGCCCGGAAGAAATATAACAGATGGTTAAATAAGCCGTCGATGTCAAAAATAATAAAAATGGTTGTAATAATGTTAGTGAAACAGTGCTGCACGGATGATGCATAAGCATAATAGCACTGTTTCGCAGGATGACTTATTTCTCTCACAATTTTCCGCTTTTACTGTACATTTTTCACTAATGGTTGAATGCTTTAATACATATTTTATTTTGTTATTGGAACACTGAAAAGTATAATAAATAACGCAAATGCAAGTTTGCGAATAATTAGAACAAATACCTAATAATATATTATTGTATTCAGTGCACCACACGCCTCCTACATGCAACGCAAAACAAGCGCGCCTGCTCGAGAATTAAACGTTTCAACATTCTTTGCATCTCCGCATGTTGATTTTGCCCTTCCCCTCCCGGCCGGTAAAAGTCTGTAGAAGAAACACTGGATATATGTCCGAAATGCCTGATTTGTGAGTTATTATTGACAATAACTTTCTACGTGTTTTGAGGTATGACCTAGCAGATTAAATTTGCTATAGTAATAATTAACTTTTCAGACAATCGATATGGGCCAATGTACATTGTACCCTAAATTGCGATGTATTGCCATAGAGACGTTACATTTATCCTTTGTGTGGTTAATCAATTTCTTAAGTTTGACTTATGCTGCGGCTAACTTCATTTTGATCTGGTAAGATTGCAGGATATTCATATCTTTATTTATTTACCCTGGCAAGAGCTAAGACCATGGGACCTTCTCTTTCACTCTGCCAGACGAATAAAACCAATGAAAATACAGATTAAAAATACATTGTTATATAAAATACAGAATAAAAGTAAAATTAAATGCATGTAAATATGCACATTTTAATATAGTTAGAAAGTTCATAAAGATAGCGTTAGAATTCCACTTTTTCTTCAATAATTTTTCCCGAGTATAAGAAGGAGAAGAAGAAGAAGAAGAAGAAGAAGAAGAAGAAGAAGAAGAAAGAAGACGAAGAAGAAGAAGAAGAAGAAGAAGGAAGAAGAAGAAGAAGAAGAAGAAGAAAGAAGAAGAAGAAGAAGAAGAAGAAGAAGAAGAAGAAGAAGAAGAAGCGAGATCCTAATATTGTGATTCGTTAAGATGACAATTTAATCTGCGTTTAAATTACTTTATAGTCCTACACTCTCTGACTTCAGAAGGCAGGCAGATATTATTTTCATGTACACTTACTCAAAAAATGACTGCATTCTCGGATGGCAAAATATGGCAAAGTCCCCTTGGAATCAGATGATGATCGATTTCTGAGGGAGAGTGAGTGCCCGATTAAAGAAGACACTAGTACTCCCTACAGCAAGACTATAAGGAGATAGCTGTGGCCAAGTGGCAAATGGAATGTGACGATAGAAAATAAGTAAGTTCGATTCTCGCATCTTTTTTTTTTTTTTTTTTGCACACCTCGTTTTTTTATTCTCTTTGTTTTATGAACAATGTAATTTGCCCAAAATAATATATATATATAAAATTATTCATTTCAATAAAATAAAATATTTTTATGCAGTCATTTAATAAATAATGTATGAATGATTGTTTGGTACTTTCTATCACAGTATTTAAACGACGAGAATGTTGGTTTGGTAAGTGCTACAAGTGTTCATAATATTTCTTTTATTGTACTCTAGAGCGAGCTACTCAGCCCCTTTGCTACTACCCCTCTTAGCGACTGGTCAAACTGAAGGACACTATTTCGACTCCCAGGACCGCTTGCTGTTGATACGTTTCTTTCAATTGAGATATGACTGTCTTGAGGGACAGACTGTATTAGCTATGATTACACAGGGTTTTCGCCGTTTGAGGCTGCTCGTAAACATGGCATACCAGAACGAATTGTGTTGGGCTCAGCAATATAAGAAAGACCGACAGGTAGGAAAGCGATATAGTACATAGCACATGTCGTAGAGACTTTCTACTCGGGAGAATGATGAACGTATATGGGCAGAGGTAGAAAAAAGAATCCTTTCCCTGTTATTTACACACCGTAAGGAATCGCTGTAGAGACTTTGGTTTATCCATCTATTTAGCTGCACTTAATGAGGTTCTGTATGATGAACACATAGTGAACTATCTTGGATATATGTCGTCAAAGTTGGGAACATCGACTGGTGTTGTAATCTTTGCCGACGAAATTGTAGTGTCGTCGTCATATAATGGGACTAGATTTCGTCCGAAGGCCCTAGACACCTAGAACGAATTCGTAGAAGATTAAACAGTTTGACCTACCTCGATTTTTTGCGATTCATTTTAGTCCCATCTGCCAGAGAAAACTATCCCGATGGAACAATCGTTTTCCTGTAGGATAACCAAAGCGTTCACAAGTCTAAATTTTATTGAGAACGTTTGGGCAGAAATAAAGGAGACTTTCGAAATTCATGTTCCCACCTCCCAAAACTTCTGTCCAGCTATGGCACAGGGTTGGAGACGCGGGGATTCCTTCACAAAAAGGCCAAATTATTTTCGCCGGTTGGTAGACTCCATGCCGGAAATAATCAATAAACTTTCCGAGCATAAATAATGAATGAACAGTGTTTAACTCCCGTTTTTGCTACAGAGGCACCGCAGCCGATGGACATTGATGATACATGAAATGAAATGATATATTGGGAAAGGATTTATGTTTAAGGAAGGAACCGTTCCAGGCCTAAATTTAGGGTACCTCCCCGGCATTTGCCATTTATGAGCCCTGAGGAAAACCTGGAAAAAACGTCAGTCGGGGAGGACGGTCCTGGCGGGATTCGAACCCCCAGACCTCCCGCTCACGAGTCCGCGACTTAACGACCTCGGTCACCCGTGGCGGTTAAAGGATATTGGACTGGGTATTACCATTTTTTGTTTATTTTTTATATTTTGTTTATTTTAAATTTTAATGGAGACCGAACCGTATTATTATTATTATTATTATTATTATTATTATTATTATTATTATTATTATTATTATTTTAATAATAACAATAATCATAATGCTGGTGATGTAGGATGAAGACATTCATAGTTTACTTGACCTTCTATTGATGCTGTATCATCAAAAGGACATCAATACTGTATTTAAGTTCCATTGATGTTCTTTCTTCAAGAGGTCTTCGATATTATACTCTGTGTTTTACTGATGCTGTTTCTTAATTCATATGATGTTGACTTTTTAAATAATATATTAATTTCCTTTTACAGTACTAAAGTAATCTGAAAAATTCTCAGAACTAACAATAAGCACTAATTGTTTGAATTTCTTCTTAATTGTCAACACATTATCTCCCTCAACATTGATGTTTTATTTCCAAAGATGTTTCATGGCCTTGAACTATTAAGAAAATCAGACGCCTTCAAGCTTGCTTCAATTACTGAAACAGCTCTTTAAGTTTATCATCTGTGTAAAATCCTGCAAGTCAAGAATTTTCCAGCTTTGGGAAAATATATGCCTGATTTTTATTGATTAATTTTACAATACAGCACATGCCGGGACAAGCAATCTTGGTGAAATATTTTTTCTTTCATTCTTTGATAATTCTGTTCTTTACTTGTGTGTATTTTTCCTTCAGTCTCCAAAACGCTACCATAGGTATCCTTTAGTAATGGTTGTAGCAGTAGGAAGATGGTCAATCAGTAAGACCCATTTAACATCCCAAAGTAATTAAAACCACAACCTTTCTAGTCAACTTATTAGACCTATAAACCCTTTAGCAGTGGAAAATTATTACATTTTCATTATTTTGACTGAACTTTTGCTTCTCGTGTATAGTAGTGCTTTGTGTAACATAAATTTGTCATGATTGGTAAATAAAGCTTGGAAGTTCCTCCGGAAATGTACTTAAAAACTTTACTTAGAAATTTTTATTCATATTCATTATTCATTATTGTTCAGCAATCACGACACTCCAGGCATAATTCTGAAGCCAAAGTGTAATTAATATACCTGCTCACCTTAAATGCCTATAGCTTCATTGTCTACCAGTGTGACAACATGCACTTTTAGCGAATTCCTAAAGAATGAAGCTATTACTATCGGCACCGTAAACATGTTTTTTTTTGTTTGTTTGTTTGTTTGTTTGTTTTTTTTTTAGCGAATTCAAAAGGAATATAACCTATTTCTGTTGTACCAATGGAAAGAGTTTTTATTAATCTATGCAAAACTATCGTGCCTACTAGGTACAATAAACAAATCGAAAAATATGCTATACATATATAGCATATTTCACGCGCGCACGTGTCCGTCCTTTCTCTCTCTCTCTCTCTCTCTCTCTCTCTCTCTTTCTAGCGGTCGCAATTTTTGTTTTTTCTCAACGAAACTCGGCACATAGCCATCAATTAACAAACGATTCGTCGAGTTCGTTAACCATCAAAGTTCGACCATTGGGGGTGGAGGTTAACCTAAAGCGAATTTTTTTTTAAAAAATTAAAAAACGCTCTAGCTGCCACAATTTTTTCTTTATCTCACCGAAACTCAAACTTTAAAATGAATTGATAAAAGTAGTTTGCGAAAATCATGGCAATCGGGCCACTAGGAGTGGGGGTATACCTGAAAAACTTTTGGAGGTTAAAGCAAAATTTAAAAATTGCTCTAGTGGCTGCAATTTTATGCATTTTTACAGGAAACTCGGTATATGCCATTGAAATTAAGTATATATATAGTTTTCGAAAATCAGTGAAATCGGCTAAAGGGAGGATTTATTTGAAACTCAAAATTTAAACTTCGTTCTTGTGACATTAATATATGTTTTTTTGGCAACGGAACTCCGTATGTGCAATTTAAATAGAATAAGAAAAATAGCTTCTGAAAATCAGGCAAATCGAGCCATTAGGAGCGGAGGGGATACTTTAAACCTAAAATTTAAAAATAGCTCTGACAGCACCAACAATTTTTTTCACAACAAAACGCGGCATATGCCATTTAAATAAAATAAGAAAATAGTTTTTGAAATTTACCAGATTATTGGGAGTGGGGGTATACGAAAAGCTGTAGTTCTCCCATTGTAGCCCAAGACCATTAAAAAAAGTATTTCATGAAAATTAATTTAAAATTATTTAAAGCCTGTATTACCAAATTAATATAAATGTGAACAGCTTTCTAATTAAAGAAAATTGATACATTTGAAATCATTCCATTGCTTACACATTTATCAGTTAATAAAATTGTCAATTATAAAAATTGCAAAATATGATTTAAAAAAAAAAGACCATAAACGAACCAAATACTGAAGAAATAATATACAGAACAAGTATGATGTAATTTTTATATGTTCAGATATTATATGCAGAAAAACCATAGATTAATCAAATACTGCAAGAATAGTATAGAGAATACATGAGCTGATATGTGATATAATTTGTATATGCTCAAATATTATATGCAGATCGGTAGATAAAAGCTTTGGGCCTGCTAATTATTTTTCCTCTAATTGGTGACACATCAATATTTTCAAAATAATTACTCCTATTAGTGAATTACAGTTTTTATATGTTTATCTGATATCATCTTTAATCATAAATGCATTTATGCAGATTTTGTGAAAGCTAACTAAAAAAATAATAAACATTTTAGGAACATTAATTTTCCCTGTTTCGAAATTAAAGAGAAATAGATATAAAAATCTGTGCTGTTATTACCAAGTTGCATAACTTGCTTTCAGAATATATTGATATTAAGGCAAATTTATGGAATATTCAAATTCTCTTCGATTTTGGAGAGGTATGAAATCTTGCAATAAGATAATTAAATACTATAAAATACGTTTCAAACAATTATTCAGAAGTCATCATCTCTTATAATTCTTCTAACATTGCAAATATTAAAAAGAAGGAAAAAAAAAACATTACTTTGCTCATTAGTTTGTTTACACGATATGCAAGTACAAAAAGGGCAAAAAACATATCGCTTCTTTTCGTAGGAAAGATTTTAGCAAATCTATAATCAGTATGCATAAAGGCATACTTGGAATGCTACGTCGCATTAAGCTACGATTTTTATATTCTGTACTTCTGGTAACGAGCTCCTTAAAAACATCCTAAAGCAATACTGTTTACTATTTACACTTTAGATCTGTTGCATTTCAAAACAAACATTTCTAACAGAACAGAAGAAAATACCTCTTGATACATTAAACTTCTTGTTTATAGTTCTGAAATATTCATGCTTAAAAATTTGCAGATAATACAAAACTGCCCTGATTTTTGTGTATATGTATAAAACACAAAGAAAAAATCATAGAGTTGTAATTGCTATATTTCGAACTACCTGAGTTCTTCTATGGCCTTTTGGGGAATGTTAATAAAGTGACGTCACATCGATCGTGGCCAGAAGAATTTTAGAATGTGCCGAAGAATCACTTTTCTTTAGCAAATTTAAAAAAATGGAAGGAATCTTTGATATAGGATGACCTAGACGTATGTGACCAACAATAGAGCGGAAATACGTTCGGTTTATTATTATTATTATTATTATTATTATTATTATTATTATTATTATTATTATTAATTTATTTATTTATTTATTTATGGACGGTCTGTAACATCACAGGTCATCAGCGTCCCATTCAACTCAGGGCGTGAAACGGCCGACAAATTTTGCTCAGAGGCCTCTCTTTCAGGCTTGAGGTTCTTTTTCGTGCCGTAAATGTACGACACGGGACCCACGACTTTACTTTCCTTCCGAAAGAAGCCATACTTAGAATTTTTACGCCGGAAAAAATCCCTGACCGGGTTCGAATCCGCGATCTTGGGTTTAGGAGGTAAGTATGGTAACCACTACACCACCAGGACGATACGTTCAGTGGGGGAATCGATATAGGGCGGTCTGGACAGTTCTTTTTGTGAATTTTAGGGAGAAAATGTATGGTGGGAGTACGAGGGACATGAGGAGTAAGTATGTGATATCTTGGGGTCTAAGTCCTTCAGCAGTACTAGAAGAAGCAATAAAAGAAGTTATATCTTGATTAAATTTGACTGTAGGGTCGGAAAACAATAGTTCATAATAAGTGACATCATCAAACTGTCAGTAAGCTTCAGCATTGTGAGAAGAAATATCCTGTAATACTACTGAGGATCCTTTATCAGCTGGAAGAATAATATCAGCTTTATTAGATAACATTTTAAGTGCTGATTTCTCACGTAACGTTATCTTTCGGGGAGATGTTATCTAGAAGTTAAAAATCGATTAATAAACATTTCTAAAGGATGGCTAGAAGGTAAAGAAGGAGGTTCAAGTTTGGAGGGAGGACGAAACTTGAGAAGGCAAGGAGTAACATTTGAAGTAGGCTGAGAAGATTTAGTATGCCAATGGTAACACCATCTTAAATTACGGCAAAATTTAACGCCATCGAAGACACATTCAAGCCGATTAAATTTGGGAGTTGGGGCTTTTTGCAAAAGCAATGTATCAGCATCAGGAAGGGAAATAGAAGATAAATTAATAATCGCACTATTACCATCAAGAGAAGTACAAGGGGTATATTTGCTCTTGGGCTGCTGGTGTGCAGTAACGGAGTAAAATTTAGATGGACGAGGTAAATTGAGAGTAGAAGTCAAGTCAGGAGCTGACGCTACGAGCGACGGTGTAAAGTTTTGGAAGAAAAACGCTGTAAACTGAATAGGAATACCTGCTCTTAAGTACTGTAAATATAACCGCGATAGTTTACGAAAATGATTCTGATTGAGAGAATATAATAATTTATTCGCACTCATTTAGACACTATTAGCTGTGGTAATACATTTAGGAGAACATTCCAAAATACTTTTAATAAAACTAACTAAATTAGACAAATGAAATTGCTGCAAATATTGACAATTATTGAGGATCATCCGTATATATTGCAGGGAGATACGGTGCCTAAATAAGTGAAATTGGCTATGGGTGCAAAGAGTTATAGCGGACCAGGGCAAATGAACTAATATTCCATTAAGACAAACAACAGTAATAGCACAATAAGAAAGAAAGCCAACGTGCTCTGTATACTTAGCTAATTGCTTAGAATGGTACTTACATTTGTTAAACCAAAATTTCATAACATTACCTTGGATAGGTGCTATAGTATGAGATTTATTAAATAACAAAAACTTAATAATAACAATAAAGTGTATTAGAAAACACAGAGAAAGTAAGAAATAAAATTCATAGAATAACAGATAAATAGTAAAAAAAAGTCAAAAGCAAAACATGCAAAAGCAAATTTAAATAAATAAGCCAAGTAAAAAGCAACACCAGAGGTACAAACAATAAAAAAGAAAAAGAATGTAACACTATTAACATTGTAACTAAAATAACAGAAAATGATAAAACACAAGAAGAAGAAGAAGAAGAAGAAGAAGAAGAAGAAGAAGAAGAAGAAGAAGAAGAAGAAGAAGAAGAAGAAGAAGAAGAAGAAGAAGAAGAAGAAGAAGAAGAAGAAGAACAACTCAAGTATTTCAAAATATAGTGATTACAGCTCTGTGACTTTTTCTTAGTGTTTTATCCTCTTCTGCTTTTTTAATTATTATTAATTTAGTTACATTGTTAATAGTGTTACATTATTAGTGTTACATTGAATTAAAAAAAGTATATTTTAGTACGATAAGTATAATTCACTCTTATAAGCATAACATAATTAGTGTTACATTGAATTAAAAAAAGTATATTTTAGTACGATAAGTATAATTCATTCTTATAAGCATGACATTTACAATAATTTTTGCAAAGACAGACAGGAGCAAAACTGGCCTGTATTTCTCTACTAAGTTATCTAATCATTTTTATGCAATATTTTAATCTTAGGCATTTTTACTTAATTTAGAAGCTGGCTGGTTGAGCTTTGGTGGAGTGATATATTCTGATTTAAAATTGATGTTCTTGATTTATAGCATGTTTTTTTCCACTGGATGGAGTTTAGTTCCATTCTCATGACTTAGCATCTCTCATTCTTGATCATTCTAATGAAACAAAGTTGTAAATATATTGTTTTATTTCAGCTTTAACATGTTACGCAAATTTGGTTGCTTCAAGAAGAGCCTTATATGATATAACTACAGGTGCATCCATCTTAGCTTTGTTTATGGTTATGTTGATAATACTCAAGAAATATTGTCTCCATTTACCATGGTGGTAATCATACAAGTGGTTGATACTTATAGGGCTTTCACATAAAAACTATTCTGCATGTACAGTGCAGTGTTTTGAATCCCATTAGCTGCAAGTGGCGCTCCCCACTCTTTCCTCTACAAGTGGGATAATTTTTATGTGAAAGCCTTATATATGTTACATAACAAGGACATTATATTTGGCCATAGCTTCTCATGTATATCTATACAATCATCATAAAAGAAAAATAATGTAACACTATTAACAATGTAACTAAATTAACAATAATTAAAAAAGCAGAAGAGGATAAAACACTAAGAAAAAGTCACAGAGCTGTAATCACTATAGTTTGAACTACTTCAGTTCTTCTTCTTCTTGTTCTTCTTCTTCTTCTTCTTCTTCTTCTTCTTCTTCTTCTTCTTCTTCTTCTTCTTGTTCTTGTTCTTCTTCTTCTTCTTCTTCCTCTTCTTCTTCTTCTTCCTCTTCTTCTTCTTCCTCTTCCTCCCCCCCTCCTCCTTCTCCTCCTCCTCCTCCTCCTCCTCCTCCTCCTCCTTCTTCTTCTTCTTCTTCTTCTTCTTCTTCTTCTTCTTCTTCTTCTTCTTCTTCTTCTTCTTTGAGTTCAATGAAACACACAGTCAACCATGTCCGAGGCTGGATTCAAACTGTGATATGCTAATGCTGTTACCAGAGTTATATATGGTGTCAGGAGTTTCTGACAGCAGGGGGAAGGAGACAGACATGTTTCAAGAGCACTCTATCTCAAGAAGAAAATGGGAGTGAGACATATTGGGCAAGAATTAGCTTATTAAGAAATAAACCATATTGACGGTTTACCAGGGGAATTTTGGAGGACTTGGGGCCTGGAGGAAAAAGAGGGAACTTATTGGTACAGATATTCAATTCAATATTTGTTGAGGGTAAAGTTCCCAAAGGATGGAGGACAGTGATTATAGTGCTAATATTAAATAGCACAAGTTATATAAATAATCCAGTAAACTATAGAGGAATTAATTAACTTATTATGATGTGCTAGAAAAGTTATATACTGGCATATTGTCAGAAAGGTTACAAAAATGGACAGAATGTGTAAATAAACTCAGAATTTCAAGCAGCCTTAAAAGGAATAGGAATAAATACAATTATAGATAAATGTTTAGGGCGTAAAAGAGGGAGATTATACAAGCTTTTTGTGGATTTCTAAAAAGCATTTGATACAATTTATCGCAATGCATTGTGGACTAAATTGAGTAGAAAAGGAGTAAATAAAAGCGTAGCAAAATTTATATTTTGTTAATGAATATTGTATTAGGATTGCACATGACATGGTGACTACAAATAACCCAAACACAATAGGTCTTAGACCTTGTCACCTAAGTCCAGTACTATTTAATTTATGTATTGATGATATTTTAGAAGTAATAAGTACAGTTAATAGGCATACAACATCAACTGATAATACCAAAATTCCTGGCTTGTTATTTGCTGATAGCCTAGTAGTGAGGTCCATAACTAATATTGGTTTAGTGAAAGCAATTGAAGCATTATTTAAACTTTATAAGAAATTGGGCCTAAGAATAAATATTTGGAAATAAAAAATCATGGTAATCAAGAAAGGAAGAACATTACAGAAAAATGAAAAATTGTGTTGAGAAGAGATAGAAATTGAACTAGTTAATAAATTTGACTGTTGAAATCAAGGGTCAATGGCAATAATGGTTGAAGTGAATAAAAGAAGGAAAGCTTTGAAAGCTATAAATGTTTGCTGGCATAAAGTTCTAGGAATGCACATAAAGTGACTGAAGAGAATATACTTGGCAATAGTTGAGGCTAAAATATTATATGGAATAGAAAATTAGGGTGATGACTAGGGTTGGTTAAATGTGGATTTGATACACAGAAATTACTGTAAACAAATTGTAGGACTGCCAAAAGCACAAACAGAATTAGGAAGAGTGGGGAGTAAAAGCAAAATAACGGTAAGAATTTTGAAATGCTGGTTCAGGATAAAGAGTTTATATGAACAAAATGTTTTGAAACAATGTTAATTTTGCAAGAGAATGCTACCTGGTGTAATGCAAAGGTCAAGAGAATTAAAGATATGATGGAAAATATGGATGGGTATGCCTTGGATAGATTGGGAATAAAGAGTAAATGTTTTTGGAAAGAAATTAAACTAAGAATTGAAGATTAAATGTTTTTGGAAAGAAATTAAACTAAGAATTGAAGATATTGAAATCCAGGAAAATGTTTAGTATCTTAAATAATAAAAAACATTGAGGATCTATAGGGAATTAAATAATGGGATAGGGAAAAGTATATGGAAATCGGGAACAGAATGGTGAATGAATTTGAAAGCTTTAACAGTAGGAAGGGATTTAGATGAATGTCCAGCATGTGGAATGAAAGATAATTATTGGCATACTGTTTACAAATGTGAATAAACCAAAATATTGAGAGAAAATTTAAGGATGGAGAAATGGACCAATCGGTCATCAGAAATAATGTAGAAATAGATGTTGAATATAAAATCATGACTGTTATCATACACATTGATGATATTTAAATAAGGTAAAAAGTAAAGGAGAAATGTAAATAAATAAAAAGGCAAAATAGAACTTTTAGAAAATGAATTAAAAATAGAAATGGAAAGGGTATAGTTTGTGTATAAAGTGGTCAGTGTTGAAGTTTCTCGGGCCACTGGAGTAGTTAGCAACTTGTGAGAGTGAGTTAAATTTGGAAACATAGGTACCTTTATTTGTGATATAATTAGAAGTTAGTAACTATCAGATTGTGTTTAGATTGTTATGTTTTTATTATGGTTCAAAATTAATATTATTTGGTTATTTGTGAAATGCAGAAATGTGTAAACAGAAATGTGTAAATTTCAATTGTAATGTTGTTTATGTTTGTTGGAAATAAATTCATTCATTCACATATGTTTGCCACTATCTAGGATACAAAGACAGCAACACTAGGGCAGGGTACTAAGAACCAATGGTCAAGTATAAGTACTGCGTCCTATACGGTTGGCCTTTCCCCAAAACTGCGTATAATATCGTTCCATGGGTCTATTTGTGGTCCAGATGTTTTTCGTACTTTGTTTGTTTGTTTGTTTGTTTTTATCGTGACTAAACAGGACATGATTTCATTTAGGGACAAATATAAACAAACCAGTTTCACCCCTGAATTTATGACAATCAGAATTGCTGCCAATAGAATGAGATTGAGCACTGTTTCCGAAAGAATTTTATATAATTAATCGATGGCACACTTTTACCACCACACGAAACATGGCTAGTGAGCGAAATAAGCTATACTGTGGGGTATGTGGGTGTGTGGAAGTATAGGGGAATGGGAAAACACAGAAAGAGCGTTTGTAGTTTAGGCAGGATAAAATGCCAAAATAGGGTCAATTTAGAAAGCCATGAAATCTGAATATTTTCAATCTAATAATTGCTCACACTTTAATCTAATTTGAAACAAATTAATGATTTTAATTAGCTGGTTGTCATTTTTAGAAACAAAATTACTTGATACTTTGTGACGTGATCGATGATCTAGGAGTTAGAAAATGAGTAAAGCATATAATGAACTTTAGCCGTGTGTTTCAGCTAAATAAAAATGTATCGCTTTGCGCGTGAATATTGGCTTATAAGGTAAGTTTAAATATTTCGGTTCCATATCACCAAGTAGATTTTACACTTAGGTTAAGAGCACAAGTATACATTCTATTTCTGATCTTTATGGCCTTATTTACAACCATTAAGCATCATTGGAAGCATTTCGGGCACATTTTATAATATACTGATACAGACTTAGTTCAAATCTGTATTATAACAACTGAATAAAGCAAGTCTCTTGGTGAACCTAGTAATAAAACATGTTAATGCACATTCGTGCTCTTTTATTTCATTAATTAAACAAAGAATAGCATTTTCAGCAACTGTGTGAACAAGAAATGTCATCGAAGTTCAGCAAAACTACAAATAGAATTCATACTTTCCCTTCAAGTCATTTAGGGTTAAATAATAAAAGTAAAGTTTTTTTTTTTTCTCCAGTTAAAACTTGACACTTGTAACGTTGCTACCAACATAAGTTTCCATGAACATAATCCTGTTTTAGAATACCAATGTTTGTACAGAAAGTAGAATTGTTAAAGCTCATATGCCTTTTTCCAGCTGGACATGGACGACAAGCTTGAGATCAAAGTTGAACCAGATGTAACATATTATACAGAACATTTGGACGAGGAAGAAAAAAATTCTGCCCATCAGCAGGCCAAAAAGAATGAGGCCAAGGTATAAGGCATCTGTCTTTCATTTACATGGTAATTTTTATGATCAAGTATCAAGCACAATAATCCTATCACCACTTCAGCACAGCGAGGTATTGGCACTCTCATTGATTGTACCAGTAATTCTGGAGGAGTAAAGTCTCTTATATTTGTGTTAAAAATTCTACAACAAATTTATATGTGCATAACCATTTGGTAATAAAGCAATTAAACTAATATTTGTAATTTGTCTGCTATAAGGTGTCATTTGACAGCTCTGTATTAAGTAGAAAATATTTTTGCGATATTCAAGATGTCACCAGGTAGTTCACAGCTGTTGATTAGCCATCCTAAACATGTATTTAAAACAGTACTAATTATGTTCAGATTAATTTCAATATTGTAATAATTCAGCACTACTAAAAATTGTTTCCTTGACTGTGGACCCCTTTAAAGTTCTCTTGCTGTTGTGAACTCTTAAGATATAACTTAAAAGTTTAAAATCCTAAATTTGCATTCTATATATTTTATAAAGTTGTTCATCACTATTTTTTTATTTATTAATAACAGTTTGATGTCCCTCATTTGAACAAAGTTGTAAAGAGATGAATGAATGATTAAATGAGTGTGTAAATGATCCCGGAGTCCACAGTGCTTAAAATAACATGGCATTCACCTTTTCAGGATAAGAAAAAAAACTCCAGAAAATTCCTTACCCAAGCAACTGGCTTTATGGGATTTAATCCCAAGACCTCCAGATTTGCAGGTAGAGATGTTGACCTCAGGACTACAGAGGCACTCTGTTCATCACTGCCTTACACAATGTAAAAATATAATCACACAAATAAATGCACCTTTTTCAAAAAGTATGCAAAATGCATAAAATATTAATATTAATAGTAACTAACAATACAGGGTCTGTCAAAAAAATGTATAATACTTTAATGAAAGAAAATTCTTTATTGTGTGTGTTAGGTTGAACAGTTTAATACAAGCTACTGCACTTGTACAGTTACTTGAGGTTCTCAAATTGGTTCCTGTTAGCAGCCAGACACACATCACAATGGCAAGCAGTTGCTTGAGCAATGTTGGTCAATATGTCCACAGGGATTGTTGCATATACTGCTGTAATTTCTTGACAAATAACCTTCAGTTTAGCAGGTTTCCTGCAATACACAACACCCTCCAAGGTCCCTCAAAAGTAGAAGTCCAAGGGTGTTAAATCTGGTGAACATGCTGGGAACTCAAATGTACATCTATATTCTATCCCGTGTCCCAGCAGATTCTTGTTCAGGAAAGCCTGCACTCCTCAGTGGTAGTGAAGGTACCCTGTCCTATTGGTAGAAGAGTGCACTGCTTCCATAAAGTGCACATATAGCTGGTAAAATTAATATTCATAGCATTTCCAGATACCATCCACCAGTAAATGAACCTTAAAAAAAGGGGCTCTATTAAAGTCTAAACGATAGGCTATACCAGGCATTAACCTGGTGGATTGACTGCCTTTTTGGTATGAATGTTTAGATTTTCTGGTGCTCAATAAAATGATTATGATGATTCACTGTTTTGTTAAGTATGAATTGGGCCTCATGAGAGCTCACAACCTTCATCATAAACTCATGTCTCATGTGCACATTGTGTAGCAGACTACTGAGGTGGTGTTGTAAACTTTCCTAAAACCAGAACTGAAAATGCAGAACTTGTAGCTTTATGAGGTCTTCCAGATCTTCTTTTGTGCACATCACAAATGGACCATGCATCGCCAGCTTGTCACTGTCAAGCTCATGCTGTTACAAACTCACGTCTCCATGCAAGTTTATCCTTGGCAACATTTTCAATCTTAAAATATCATTTTAAAAGAGACTTCCATTCCTCAAATATCAAGTGTGTCTTAGCCATTTTAATACACTCTCATATGTCATGGTCATAAGAGTACCAACATTTGTTTAGAACACACCCATACTACATATTCCACAAATAATTCATTTCATCTCTAAAAACAATATAGATAATATCGGTTTAAATTGTGTATACTTTTTTTCCACTGATTCTATATATTGAATGCTCTGAGCAATACTATGTATGCCATTTTTACAAAAAATTAAGTTACAATGCCCTCCTATAATCCAGCCTCATACTAACCTAATACAATAAAATTGCATGCCCTCCGCTATTGATAAAACATGCAAACATGAAATCCAAGTATTTCAGTCGTAAAATCTTCCAATTTTTTGTGATATATTGTCTTAAATGGCCACACTGTGAAGTTTAACTACCATTAGCTGCAAAAGTATTGTTCTGAACCATCCATATGATAGCACAACATTACTCATTAATTTACTCATTTCACATACAAGTCATGACATATTGATCATAATAAAGTCAATTTGTGTTCTGGCTTCTGCATTTTCCAAATGGTTCTATACTTCATTTTTAGATAAATGGTGCAGAGAATGATTTTTACACAAGTTAAAAAATCACATGGTCATTAGTTTAAGTGAAATTTAAAAAAACAATGTTTTGCTAGCTACTACAGCCAGCATCTGAAGTGATCTGATGTAAGTGTCTGGAGAGGCAGAGCTGTTAGAAGTGGGAGGAAGCAGGTGTAGTGGAAGAGCTGTGCTGCAGTTGTTTGTTGATTATTACAATTTCCATGTCTTGCTTATTTTAAAACCTTTGTCATTGTTTACATTATATGGATGCCGCTCTATTTCCAAGGCTTCTCTCCTACCAGATTAAAATATCCAGGTGTTTATAATTACTTTCATATTTTGAAATTTTATTTCATAGCAAGTTTGGATGGCACATTCTGCAATCTCAGATTTTTACGGCTGACTAAGGCAAAAATGTTGCTAATGTTCTACCTAGTTTTAATGGATTTTCTGCTCATACAGATGTATACTTTTTCACATTATATACTCCAGTAGAGTTGAGGGGATTCCTTAAGTCTTCCACAAAATGCAGTTTTTGACCTTTCATTGTATGTATAAAATGGTTTTTATGCCCTCCTTTTTAAAATCTCAAGTGATATGTAGCATATCTTCTCTAAATGGCAAGAATTCTATTTTGGTCTTTATGGTTTGGTATAGATGTTGTAGTTTTTGAGGTCTCAAGGCTCAATCCTTTTTTTTCTTGTGGTAGCCATTTGTTTGCAAGGTTCTCTGGAAATGATAAAGTTCAGCTTTTAGGCTTTCAGATTCGGTAATATTGGTGTTTTAATTAGGATTCTTTTTTTAATTGGGTGATAGATTGTGTGTTGAGGTATCTATTGATATATATAGGTTTCTGTAAACCTTAACTCCTAGTGTGCCAGATGCCTTGCTTCAAACCAAAATATTTAAGAATGGAAGTATGCCACTGTTTTCTATTTCCATAGTAAATTTTATGATGTGGAATGCTATTTAAGAGATCAAAGAAAATATGCAGTTTTTTTTTCCTTTGTGGCCAGAATACGAATGTGTCATCCATGTAGTGTAACCAGGGGGTCAACTTGTGTCCTACTATCTGTAAGAGCTTTTCCTCAAAATTTTCATGGAAACGTTTGCTATGACTGGACTTAGCTCTTTCCCATGGGTGCCCTTTCTTTCTGTTCATAGAAGTTACTCTTCCATTGCAACTATTTGGTGGTTAGGATATGGTTCAATAATATAACTGTTTCTGGTGTGAAGCGTGGTTGTAAAAGTTTCAGAGTGTCCTTGAGTGGAACCCTGATAAAGAGAAATAATATGTCGAGATAGCATTCTATCCTCACTTACCCTTTCAGTTTTTGCCTTATGCTTTTTAAGTACTTGAAGTTTATTGACATGTAATAACTATATACACATGCTATACAGTCTATACATGCTAAGTGATGTAAATAACAATTACAATTTACATAATTACCAAGGGATTCATTCTCATTTATAATCATTACAATTACTGTGATTCATAAATTCTGTTAAAATGTAATGAGAAACCTGTGGGAAGATTGACAAAATAATTTCTTATATAGTAAATACAATTTTAGTTTGAAAATTGAAATATCTTTTTCGTCATATTTAAGGACAGAAAAGAACAAGGGATTATGGCATTCTGTCATAATGCGTAAAATTGCTGTATTCATATTTAAGTGGAAATTATTTTGACAGAAAACTGTATTTGACAGGACTCCTTGAAATGGTCTATTACTCCAATGAAGGAACCTCCTCTGATTTCCCATTTTGTTTAAACTGTATCATACATAAACTACTGAGACGATTGTCTATCATTGCTCACAAGAGTACTACAAACAAAAATTATGAAAATGTATACAATTTTTATAAATTATTTTGCTGAGATTAGTGTTTAAAACAAGTCTGAAGGAAAAATAATATAAAATTGGTATTATATCTCTAAACAAACTTCAAGCTGATAAGCCTGTATTTTTTAAAATTAGTGAACATTGCCAAACACAGCTACCTTTGTGGCACTAACAGTGAAACTGCTGATGTTGCACTATTGTAAAATAAACTTTAGTATATTCACAACAAGATATTTTGCTTCTTCATAGAGATTCTGTAATTGGATTAATCATCTTTCTTAATATTTTTCAAAACTTCATGTAAAATGAAATTTGATTGGTTAGTCTAAATTTTTAAGGTTAACATCTGCATAACCGTAACATGTGATCAGTATCACGATAAAATATCACTGCATGACCTGATTTGAGAAAGAGCTTAAATTTTTTTAATATTGCTGTTTGAAGGGTAATAACATTTTTCATATTTTCAATAACCTCTTCTGATCATAAGTAGTTGTGCATAAAGAACTAGATTTTTTAGATTTCAGATGATCTGTCACCAAGAGTCACAAAATATAATTTCTTTACAAACCTACTGACAAAGGGCCCACTGTATTCACATGATACAAAGTGTGCAGAAACCACAATAAAATCAATTTATTCTGCTCTTAAAACTTATGCATTCCTTCTACCAAACTTCTAACTATAACCAATGAATGACTCAGCTCTTTGCAAATATAGAAGACTGTGTCATTTATCCATCATATTGTAACTGGAAACATGAAACAAAACATCCCTTTTAAGCTGAGAAGCCTCCAGGTGAAGGTCACTTAATAAACAAGATCTCAGATTATATATAGAAATTGTCTTTCACACTAGCTGTAAATGTATATAGGATATAAGTTGGATGAATCAGACTTGAAAATTACTGTTATGGCCACAATTCAAACCATAGATCTTCAGCCTTCCTGGCTAACATACTAACCACTGAGCTACCCATATATAGTTCATGGTTAAACTAGAAACCAGGATTAGAAGTACTGATAGCATTATGAGTCACCTCTTAAAGAATAAATCTCTCATAGTAGAGAAACATTTAGGGAGGTCTCTGGGATACATAGAATCAGATGAAAGAGATTCATGGTTCCATGCTTGAAGGAGGACATGGTAGATCAGTTGGTTAGGCATCAGCCTAAAAAACTGAATTCATCTTCCAAATCCTGGCCATAACCCAAATTTTTCAAGCCTGATTCTTGATTTTCCAGATCTCAAATTCTTTCATTATTGTTACTGAACACATATCAAAGACATTTTTCCTCCAAATCTAACATAATAAAAATATTGTAAGTTGTTATATGCATATTAAAGTAGGAGGAGTTGCTCCTACTGGCCCCTCCTTGAGGCTGCCTCTGTTCTGGAGACAAAGATCTAATATTGCTGAAGCCATTTTATGTTCGTATCAAAGACTGAGAGACACATCTGTTAATTTTCAAAATTTTTAATGTTTAACTGCCTGGGCTATATGGTGGATTTTTCACAATTAAATTTAAGAGTTTTTAATTTGACTTGTGTGGATGAGTGTTGTGCAAATTGCAACATTTGGACTTACCTATCCTGAATGTTTATTTCTGATACCATACACAATTCTTACATTGTCTGGCAATATAGTGTATTATTGGTGATAGATACATTTTAAAAGAATTTGGTCACCATTTTTCCTGAATGAAAAGACAGCTGATGCTTGTTATGAAGTCAAGGTAGTTTCCATGACATCATTTCATACTAATGACAGTATACCATTTTTGTATCTAAAGCAATTAATATTCTAAGATGTACTTATTATCTATTTTATTTTGTTTGCCGGTTTTGGTGGGAATGCTATAAACTATTTATATCTGTTCCTATTGGTACTTTCCCCATCACCCTGACTCTTAGTAGGACATAATGCTAATGCAGCCAGATGGGCACAAATACAGAAATAACTTTCACATGCTGCAGTGTTAATGAGCATGACAAAATAAACTATCGCTAGTTCTGGCTCAAGTTAAGCAGATAGAACCCTCCCTTCCTCACTTGTGCTATAATGATGCAAACAACTTGGTGGATACTCAAGCTCATTGTTGTTGGCAGCACTTGATTCTAAACAATAATGATTTCTTCTTTGACCATTAGCAAACATAAAATTAACAGATAATACACATTCTAAATGTGCAAGTAAATACTAATACTTCCCAAACATTTTGGATCAGTTGAAGAAATTAAACATCGCTTACTGCAATTTATATATACATAGAAATGGATAACGCATGAAGGATGTTGATTTTCTCTACAATATGAGGATTTGCTCTGTGTTTCTCAAAAGTAGAAATCATGTAAAACTAGAACCCCATAATCCAAACCTATTAATCCAAAATTTTGGATAACTGAACATTGGTAAATAAGCATAAAACCTGTGATCTTTTTGAATGAATAATAACCAGCCACTAAGGCATTTATGGTATTTATTGACTTGTATTGGTATTTATTGACTTGTATTCAAAGGTACAATTAAAATATAATTTATTTCAATTGTACCCTTTGAATTAATAAAACCAATTATATAGGAGTTTCTGTATCAATAAAAAATACTCTATGTGCAATGAAACTGAAAACATCTTTCAAGAAATATAATGAGGGTAAAAGTTTACATTATTATAATCAATTTCATTTAGAAGCACAAACACACTCCCCCCAAGGATTTTCATCTAGCAGAGGCTCTGATATTATGCAACAATTCATAAACATGGCATCCATTGGGGTGGCCTCGGAATATTGCAAGGCTATCTCTGTATTTTTGCTCCATTAAATATGAAATTTTATGCTCCATATTATCATTAGCTTCATCTTCATCAGAGTTCCGAATAATCATTGAAACTATTTCTTGGTCATAAAACTCAAAGCCACCCATTGAAGTCTGACTGAGCTGCTTTTTGACAGCCTGGAAGTTAAATTGTACTTAAGAAACTGTAGGCAATGGAGTGGTAATATATCCTACATAATGTAATCAACTTGTTCACATTAACTCCATTTACTTACATAACAATAGGACATATTTGGGAAGTGCTCATTCCCATCATCAGCTGTTGGCCAGCTGCTGCTACTGGAATGGGTGGCTGGATCCCAAGGTATTTCTGTTGCAGTCTCTGATGGTTGTAGTTGGAACTTGTTGAGTTCATCCATAGGCTGAACATCAAAATTTAGTAAGTTTTTCTTATTTTTTAAAATGAAAATCTTTTCCTTGGTGGATAGCTCCATTAGGTTGTGAAGCTCTTTCAGTAGCTTCGCCTCTGGTTCAAAAGTGAGCCACTATAGCTGATTTATCAACTTACTTGAAATGAATATTCCTAAAGTGTTCCTTTCTCTAGAATTTCCAAATTTCTCTTCATTTTTCCATATATCTCTGATCACAATCTGCTGATTTGATTTAATAAATTCCTGATTTCTGTTCTGTTGGTATATTGTCTTTTACATTGCAGTCTAATAAATTATTGATAATATATTTGTTCTTTGGGGCTAACATTATGCCAAATTCTTTGAATATCCTCTTGAATTTGTTGTGGTAAGTTAGAGGGTAATGAAAGTTTTGAATTTATAACTTTTCTTAACGTTCTTCATTGTAGAAACCTCTCTTGTAGATTTTTGTCTTTTAAGCAGCAGCTGATGATGGGAGCGAGTGTTTCCGAAACATGCCCTAGTGTTATGTAAATAGAGTTAGTGCGACAAGTTGATTACATTAGTGTAGTCTGGAAGTTGCTTCATAAACTGCAAAGCAGCATTTGTTTAATCTGGGGTTTCAATAAAAGAAAGATTTGGCCAGAGGTTTTTCAATAACTTTCTAAGCAACTAACTGCTTTGTGGAATTGTTTCCTACTTCCGCTACCCAATAACTTTTTTTTGACATTAATTTTTTTATACATCAGAAAAGTAGACGAAACTATGTTCAGTTTCAATTTACACCAGGACCAGAATATTTGTTTTTAGAGCACATTTAATGTTCTGAAGCACTCCTTGGTTCATGGGTTCTAACAAAGGAATTACATTCAGTGGTAGAAATACTTTTTATTTATCCTCAAACTAGCTCATATCAACTGTCAAGTGTAATAAAGCACTATCTAATACAAATAACTGCCTTTTGAAATTTGCTCTAAAATTATACCGTACAATCAGTTTTGCTTTCCCCAGGAGTCTTAGTCTTGGTGCTTAGTGGGAGGGTAAAACAATAAAAAACAATCACCATACAACATATACAAACAAATTTAAAGGCTCATTACTTTCTAAATTATCGAATTAGGTGTTGAAACTGCCCACCTTCATTCTCCACACATTTTTGGCATCTATTTAGGAAATTATTCATCACTCGCCATAATTTATTATGAGAAATCTGGACTTTTTTTGACAAATATTATCTTTGAGTTCTGGTATATGGTGTACAGGTTCATCTTGTACATAGCATTTTTTATTTATCCCAGAGATAATAATTATAGGCTGTTAAATTTGGGCATCTAAGGGGCCACAAATCACTACTAATAACTCTGTCTATGGAAACACATTATGAATTGCTCTCATGGAATTATTTGCAGTGGGGAGCAGAGTGACAGAATCTTTTAGAAAAAATGATCATGCTCCTTGTCGATTAATTCTTTGAAAAAAATAAAAAAAAGGGTTAGTATGGTGTGCACATAAGTGACAGAATCAACTGTATGCTGAAAAAAAAAATGGTTCTACGATTCTTTCACAACTGAATAAGACTATGAATCGTACATAAAGACATGCTGTACCATTGTAAACACACAAGGTTTAATACATTTTATGTATACTGTTGAATTAAGAAACTAACAGAATAAAACAAACAAAAACCAAACACACACACACATGCACCCACACCAGGAAACAATTGCAGCTATGACTGCAACAGTCAGCAAGATCAGGCAAGATCAACCAGTAAGCAAATAGACTTGCTATCCCCCCATGGCGCAGCAAACGAGTGTGTACTCGCTCTTAGGAAAAACCATACACCAAAGTGAAAGCATCACTAATCACACTGTATCTTTGTAAGTATAAGTTTGAAGGCAGTAAAGAGCTTTCTTCATCTACAGATGTTACTAGAGCATATTTCATCTTGGGCACATGCATGAAATAAACAGCGCAGTCAAATTTAGTTAAGGTTCCTCTCAAAATATTTAACACTGCTGTTTAATAATATGAGGTGGATTTATTTTCAGGTATTCCAAAGACTACATATATGAAACTTTGAAATAATTAGCCCAGCAGATTTGATAGTAACACACATTGTTTTTGTACTATTGTTCACATTTCAGAAGAGTGGAAAAAAGATGGACAGTGCATTGTAGTTTACACACATAAATATGTATATTGTAGACTTTGCCCAGTCAACCTATATAGCTTTATATTTTTAATTAAATTTTTTACTCATTTTAAAGCACCAAATGCAATAAAAAGTAAACAGGAGTAGATATGAAGTGGAATCACATATTTATTGCCTTGCCTGACTTCTAACTTTTACCCAGATGAAATTCAGTTTCTATACATAAAAGCTATAAAACATTAATTATATATATGATTTGGTTGCTTTAACAATTTCATAACAAATATACATCTTTTAAACCTGACACTAATAAATGGGCACTAACATGAAAATAGCATTTATATGCACTATAAAACTATAAGTTTTATATTTCTGCGAAACATAATGTTCGAATTTTCTTCATCATCAGAGCTTGAAAGTTTATGCATTTATTTTGGTTAAAATAGACAGGCAAAAATGCACTTAAAATACTGAAAATAGGCAGTAATATAATTAAAATAAGCATTTATTAAAAGTGAAAACAGAAAATATCACTAATTAACGAAAATAGTATTTAAGAGACCTAATAATTTATTTATCACATAATTAAAGGCTTAAGATTTATTTTCTTGTTTACAAGCAACAACATGGTGTTTTTTCAAGGTATCTACTGTCATAGTCAGCTGCTTGTCAGAGAGAACATTTTTCATAATGGAAAAAGAATGTTCTACTTCCGCTGAAGCGATTGGAGTATATTTAAAACAATCTATTTTGGAAGGACTCATTCCAGTTGCAACAGAACATTCATCATGTGTTGATCAAGACAAAGTAAAGTAGTTTTGAACGGTCCTGGCAAATGAGCAAAAGATGTGCAATGATTTCGGGTAGAACCACTTTCTGTTTATGCTTTTATAGGGAATCAGGTTAGTATTTCTCTCACTTCCATATTGAACACATTGTAAGGACAGTTTATTGTACAGATGCATTGCTCTCATCTTTCTCATTTCAATTGTTTGTTACATTTATGCAGCTGAGAAGTAACCCTCACCACAAATGTTCTAGAATTGTCTCATGCAGATCGTTACAAGGTCATTTGCCAGGATTATTTGAAACTACAATACTTTCCTCATCCTCTCTATTTCCTGGTATTCGTATGCCTGAGTTAACCATTCATTCCTTTCTCTAATGAAGGTTCTGCTATTTAAAGGGCTTAAATGAGTGGGTTGAGGAGAAAGTTTTCCACTGCTTGAAAAGAAATAAATGTACAAGAAAATTTTCAATAGATGTTTTTGTGAGGTGAACATACCATTTAATTTTTATAGTTTTTTTCACTTTGACATATGGAAATTCTTTATGTGCTTTTTTAAAATTAGTAAATAATTGCAGAAAAAATCCATAACTATCTAAAACATTCAAAAAAATATTTAAAACCTTAAAATGGGCAATAAATGCAAAGTAAAAACTGACCCTCCCGACCCCAAATGTACAGAAACATGTTTCTTTCTATCTGACTCTTAAATATATCCACCCAGATAGAAAAAGCATTTTGCCTAACTTCTTGGCTCTGTTCATATATATATAAAGGAAAAAATAGGTACTTGCCTGAAGATCTGCTGTGTAATCATTAGTGTCCACTGCATGCAATACTACATTAGTAAGAATAAGCATTAAACACTGGGCACAGTCTACATATTCACTTGGGTAAGCTACAATGCACTGTCTACATCTTTTTTCCACTATTCTAAAATGTACAAAAAATTCAAGTATGTTTTTTTTAACACTGAATCATCCTTTTGTGCCTACATGAATGTTTCCATATGCATCCTTATTTCAATTTGTATACTTTCTTACTACATCTGTCAATGACAATAAATAACTTGCACAATATTATGGCACTTCATCACCTGTGCACTACTGCTGTCATTTCCCATAATATCAACATTGTTACTATCAGTGGATGTTTAATTGGAGGAACTGGGTACCAATGCAAGGTTCTAAAAATAGCCATGAGTAATTTTTCATATTTTTGTTCACAACCCAAATTATCTCTTAACAGACATCTGCCACCAGCCCTTTCAAGCCATACTAGTTATTGGGTTATTTTGTATAGCTCAGATACTTGCCATAAATATAATTACAAACTTTTGAAAGCAACTGTACCAGGGTTTTGGTGCAGGATTACTTGAGGTTTAACTGTGGAACGGAGAGAATAGAAAACCATGTTGCTGTAATAACTCTTATGACTGAAAAACAACCAAACAAGATTTTCAATATCCTTAAAATGCTATAAATCATTAGGGTGTTTGTATGCTGCACCAGCTAAAATTTCACTTATACCAATACTGTTGGATGACTGCTTGAAATCCTTGAGTCCATGCTTTTCCAGAATCGTAGTCATCAAAGCAGTAGCTGCCCATATTCAGCAGATTCTTTTCAAAAGCAAACACTGATGGCCTCTTTAATGAACATATCCAAGGAGATCCATGTCCAGAATGTAAGATAAGACCTTGGACTGAGAGCTTTTTGTCTCAGTGTTGGGCATTTTTAACTAAGAACTGAAGCAACAGAGGATATTCAGAAGCAAATGATTGCTACAGTACTACCTAATAATGACTGCTGGAAAATTCTTTTTACTAATGAGAAAGTATTCAGTACTGAAGAAAGCTACATCTATCAAATACAAAGGTGTATGCCTCAATTTCAAGCAGCCTGTGAGAGGATCCCAAATTTCCAGATAATACCTCAGTAATTGTTTGGTGAGGTGTGCACTATGATAGTGTCACCAAGCTTCATTTCTGTCAAAAGAGATTGAAGCCAATCACCATAGTGTACAAAACTACTCTGATTATAACTTTGTTCAAGAACAAGTATTGAAGCTTCCAGCAAAATTTTGCTATAACACACAAGGCAAGGTTCACCCAGACTTGCCTGTTCCAGATTTTATTAGTGCTCAAGAAATGTTTTAAATGAGTGTTTGAAATATCAAAGAGAAGTAATGAGAGGTATCAGCTGGATGGGAGAAGTGGAGGAAATATTGCAAGAAATTGGAATCGCTAACTTGGGAATTTGGAGATATAAGTAGACAGGGTTTTAAAGTAAGGCAAAGAATTGAAGATATGAGATATAAGTAGACAGGGTTTTAAAGTAAGGCAAAGAATTGAAGATATAGAGGGGCAAGAGATTTGGGCCAATTTTAGGGATAAGAGTTCTTTAAATTTATACAGAATAATTAAAAAGGAATAGGGGAGAAAGAAATATATGGATTGTTGTGATAAATTCGGAGTAAAGGACTAGTCTGGATGTGAGCAGGAGCATTATTTTTAAAGGGTCTCAGAAGAGAAAATGGGGAAGTCTGTGTTATGCATAGAAAGCCTGAAGGAATATTTCATTGTTTACTAGAGTGTGAAGGGGTAAAGAGGGGAGGGAGAGTTTATGGGAAGTAAAATGGAATAAAAAAATTAAAAAAAAAATATAGAATGTAGAATGTTGACTGATATGGAGACAAAAATAAAATAATAGGGGAATACTTAGGAGAAATGGATTAGAATAGCTAAGAATGATGAGAGAATCGGGGTACAATTGATAAAATAGTGCTAACAAGGGAAATATAAAAAATATTTGAAGAGGAGGAGGTTTATTATGCAGAGGGTTGTGTGTAATGAAGCCTCATGTAGGTAGGTTTTAGATTTATTAATATAATGCAGGTTAAGTATGTTAATTTGTTAAATACTCATAAATGTTTACCGTAAAATTGGTAAATAATAGTGGTTTGTTTTGTTTGTGTTTGTATATATACATGAATATCAATATAGCCAATCCTGAGTCTTCAGGAAATTCCAGTAAATAAATACTGATGAGCCAAAGATCAAGGTATGGTGGGGAGTTAATTGAAAAATTTTAACTATTTATGTAGAGATATTAATTCTAATTTGAATAGTGCTCCAGAATGACTTTCTAGCAGTCCTACCTGAATCCCCTGGACTACAAACTATGGTCTGTGCTTGAGGGTATGGTTTGCAATATTGAGTCTCAAAAGATCTTTTGAGTCAGCAGTGGCAGATTTCTCAATGAAGGTAGTGAGCAGAGAGATAAATGGCCAGAGGGACTTTGGTCATATGGAAGCGCAAAATGGGCTCATTTTGAGAATTGATTAGTGCTAAATGTTTGGAATACATGAGAGAACAATATATCAAAAGCAGATGAAAAAATATTAAAATATGTTGTAGTTACTTAACTAAAATATTGTAATGTTATTTATGGAAAGATTAGGTTATCTCCAAATCATAGATTCTGCTAGGATTTAATATCATGTGAATAAATTAATAAAAGATTTAAATTATGAATGTGATTCAGAAAACTAATGGAGTACAAATTGCATAGTTCCCTCTTGACCTTGTTGTAAATAAAATCCCCCCGCTTTTCTGCGACAGTCTTAAAGTTTTGTAATGTCCAACAGGTGCATTTCTGTTTTATGTGTAGGGAGACAAAAAAGTAAATAAAACGAGAGCTGGTCAATCACCTGCTGCCAAAGAAGACGAGACAAGTTCCAAAGAGGAAGATAAAGAGGATAGGTTAGTAATAAGAGGATAAGAAAGGTTTTGATAGTCTTTTATGTAATATTGTTCAAGATTTTAAAGAATAATACTTCTAAGAAACCAGAGAACTAAATTTGGATGTCCGAGAGTTGTTTGTTCTCCAACAAAATCTACTTTTTTTTCATTCTCTAGGCAATAACTATTGTTGTGTTTCTAAACATTCTACTTACATATGTTATCCTTTTCTTCATTATCAAAAAAACGTATATTTTAGTTTGCACTAAGAGACAAGTGAATATCTGTTACAGTGATGTTAATTTACCTTTATTCTTTTTTTATGTATTAAATGCCCTTTTTACAGAAAAAGGAATGTTTTACAAAAACAATAAATGAAATAGTCAGCAAATTGAGGGGCTCTCTGCAATAACAAGGTAAGTTCAAGAACTATGTTTTGAGCAAAAACCATTTGAAAATCTTTCACTGTTTTTATGTATGATTTTCCATGTATAGTTTAATAAATGACAGCACTTTTATGTAGGCTTTCCAATATGAAATGCCATTTAAATTATTGAAATATGCAGTATATATAAAAGGTTGATTTAACTGATAGAATACTTACCTTGTTATTGCAATTTATGTAAATTACAAACATTAATACACTAAAGGCATGGTTTATGTGTATACTTCAAGAATCATTGTTGTATTTCAGTAAATAACATGCATAATTTTAAATTCTTCAATAAAAAGAAGTAATTCAGTTTGTCTTAGAAAAAAATATATTGACTATTTGAAATTGTTACAAATGCAAAATATTCAATAAGTAATTTTTACTGTTTTCAGTAACACCAAATCTTTATGGTTTTGCTGCCCATTTCATGGCAGTTAGACCAGTAACTCCTGGTGAAGTAGATGTAATATTCACAAACTGATTCAAAATCTCACAAGTATAACTACAGAGACTTGATTTGGATGGGTGGCTGGCTTAATGAATTTGTTGGCACCAGGAAGGACACTGTTTGCCAGCAAGTCAGATATTCACAGCCCCTTAAATTCAATTGCATAGATTTCTCTTACAAATTATAACTACAATAACACATATCTTTGTAACACAAGATGTTGGAAATCATGTCCTTATGCCGCCACACGTCTCTCACACCTTTTAAAAAAAATTGCCTTAACACTCGTCAACTTCTTCTGAAATAGCAGCAATTTCTCCTCTTATATTGCCTTTCAGTTCTTCCAACATATGTGGGTTATTCCAATACACTTTTGTGTCGCTACATGGCTATGTAAATAAAACCATGTTTGTAAAAAACATTAAATGCAGGTCAGTAGAGCAATTATTAACATTATGCAACACCCAATTGCAGAAATTAATTCTACTCAATTTATGCATGGTTGCAATTTCTGAACTGCAGTTATCTTAAAAGGTTTTAATTTCAATAGTTAGTGTCATTCCCAGCCAAGGTTTGTGAAATTCCTGATTCCTGTGCAAGCTTTCTGAGAGATTTCTTTGGACTTCATTCTAACAGAGCGTTTTACTTTTGGTTTCTGATCAAGAATAGGGTCCATTCCCCTAAATCACCAAAAACAGAATGTGTGTGCTTACAGAAGAAAAACTGGAATCAGAGAAAAGTTAGAATGAAGCTCAAAGAAATCTCTGAAAAAGCTTGCATAGGAATCAGGAATTTCATAAACCAACATTGGAATGCCACTAAACTTTTAAAATTAAAAACCTATAAGATAACTGCAGTTCAGGAATTGCAACTACGCGATAATGTGAGTAGAGTTAATTTCTGAGTTAAGGTGTTGGATAATGTTAATGTTCACTTTATTAACTTTTTTTAATTTTTTATGGATGAAGCAAGACTTTATTTACGTGGCCTTGTAGCAACTTAGTGTATCGGAATAACCTGCATACATTGGAAGAACTGAAAGATAATATAAGAAGGAAAATTGCTGCAATTTCAAAAGAAAAATTAATGATTGTTAATGCAAATTTTCTTAAAAGGTGTGGGAAATGTGTGGCAGCACAATGACATCATTTCAAACATCTTCTCTGATGAAGATATGCATTATTGTAGTTATAATTTGCATGAGAAATCTATGCATTTGAATTTAAGGAGCTATGAATATCTGACTCTGCTGGCAAATAGTGTGCTTCTGATGCCAAGCAAAGCTCGAATAAGCTGGCCTTATGTCCAAATGAAGGCTCTATACAATTACATGAAAATAAGCATGTACTTTATGATAGGAGATGTTGGAAATGTTGTCCTGCTACATCCACACATTTGTCATATTTTTAGAAAATGTTGTCCACACACATCAGTTCATCTTCTGAAATGTATTCAAATTTAAACTTGAAAGCATACAAGGTCATTGTTGTCCATGAATTGGAGGCAGTTTATTCTGATATTTGGGTAAATTTCTGTGTTTGACTGTTAAGGAACGTTAATGATAGAGTAATTGATTCATTATTGTAGATTAAACTGGTGAGTTAATATTGTACTCTTATGCCCCACTTACTACTGAAATTGTCAGAACGTGTTTCACAACCTTTGCCTGCATCATCAGTTGACATATAACTTTGAAGCAGGCAAAGGCCCATGAAACGTGTTCTTAGTTTAATGGTAAGTGAATTATAAGAATACAAAATTGACTCTCCAGCCTAATCTAGAATATATAATTGCTTTACTGTAATGTTTCCAACACAAAATTGGTTTTTAAATTTAATTGATCCATGCTTATTATTCTTAATTGATGAGGATGGTTCCATTTGCATTGCCATGGTTAAATGCAAAATAGTGGGTAACCTGATTTTATGTACAAAACCCTCTTTTAAATATGCTCCAAACACTTCAGTGGATGTAGAACTTTCTTTTTCCATAATGAAAAATGTTCTCTCTGACAAGCAACTGACTATGACAGTTGACCCTTGAAAAAATATCTTGTTGCTTGTAACTAAGAAAAGTAAGCTTAATTACTTTAATTATGTGATATAGAAATTATTAAAAATCTTAAATACCTATTTTCATTAATAATAAATGATATTAATCTCTGTTTTCCCTTTTAATAAATGCCTATTTTAATTCTATTTACCTCCTATTTTCTGTATTTTAAGTGTTTTTTGCCTGCCTATTTTAACCAAAATAAATGCCTTGTTTTGGACTGTGATAATGAGGATTAAAATGAATTTTGGGTAATGTTGCTAGTGTCTTGACCTACAAAAATGCACTCAATCATGAGTTATGCTAAAAAGCTAAGGCTAGCATTTATTTGTAAGAAAATAGTTTGAGGAAGGTATATGAAACATTGCTTTAATTCTTTCCCTTTGTAGTATAATTCATGCATTGAATGCTCTTTTGTAAATCACATTAATGAAATAATGCTGTCCTGGGAACTGTGAAAATAATTTGAGTTCCATCTGCATGTATATATGAGCACAAGGGAGATGTTATTGCAAACTTAATATTTTCTTTTTTGTAATTCTTTTACAGTTGGGGTAATACAAATAAGGAATCAGATGAAAATAGTAGTGATGATGACTTTTTTAAATCTCAAGGACAAAACAAAGAGGATCAGAATAAGAAGAATGGTACAGAATGTCAGATCTGTGGCAACACCTTTAGTAAAGCAAGTTCTTTGAAGAGACATTTATTAATCCACATGGGAACCAAACCTCACATCTGTGAAACATGCGGGAAGGAGTTCACGCAGTTAAACAGCTTGAAGCGACACCTTCAGCTCCATCTTGAGGGTGATCAACCCAAGCCACCAGCCAAGAAGCGTGAAAAGAAGCCGGGGAAATATGTGTGTGAAATATGTGGAAAATTAATGATGCGCCCCAGTCAATTAAAAACACATTCCATGGTGCATACAGGACTGAAACCTTTCACATGTGATGTGTGTGGGAAAGGTTTCACACAGGCAAGTGATGTCAAGAAGCATTCACTCATCCACACAGGAGCTAAACCCTATGCTTGCCCCACATGTGGCAAATGTTTCACATTTCACAGTAATATGCGAGAGCATGCTCTGATACACACCAAGATAAGGGACCATGTATGCCACATTTGTGGCAAAGCATTTGTGCGCTCTGGCACATTGAAAACCCACTCACTGATTCATTCTGGAGAGCGACCTTATGAATGTAATGTTTGTGGCAGACGTTTTGCACAGGCCACAAATCTCAGACAACATGTTCAAACCCATGTACTGAAATAAGTGTGCAGGCCTTTTTAACAAACTTTTATGTTTTAAGTTGTTGCTGCCTGCAGTGTTTAATGCAATGTACAAAAAGTTCATTCTGTTATCAATAGATTTATCTTTGAAAATGCTGATTAGTGTAATCCCTACAAAGCTTTCCATCTTCCTAATTTTAAAGAATTGAACTCTTGATCTGCAGTTGAGGAACTCTCAAGTTACAGCAAATTTTATATAATGTAGATATTTAGAGATGTTTAATGAAAACTATCATATCTGTTAAGAATATTGCCATGCTTTTTTAATGAGTTTTATGATTTCTTTTGCTGGTTCTTGGTTAATTTCAAAGGTTGTTTAATAAATAATGCACACTTTTTTTTTGACAGTATCTCTTTACAGTTTTTTAATATAGTCTCTCCCTGCTTCTCAATCTAAATCCCAGTGTTGGAGGTTGTGGTATTACAGTCAAAGCACCACTACTATTCACTTGCTGAGTGGTTGAAGTAATTGGGACAGAAAGATTCTACAGAGAAGAAAAAAATTAAGTTCATGCATTGGGTTTTTTTCAACTTTGGGAATAAGTTAAAGTCTGTCTGATGGACTCATGTCTGGACTGTAGGGCAGATGAGGTATTGCTTCCCATCAATATTTGCATAGCTTATTGATCACAACACTTCCGGTGTTGATGATTTCCAGTATACAGATGAGCAGTGGCCCAGCCTTGAGCAACTGAAGTTCATTTTGGTGCAGTTTTTGCATGAGGTCATGATAGTATACTGCTGTAAAACTTGTTTCACATGAGCTCCTTCTGTCATAATGATTATATAAACTGGAGATGTAGTCTGGGAAATTTTTTGAAAGATAAGTACTACCCTTCTAAGATAGTGTGTTAATTTGTTTCATGTTCTTTCTAGGATGTAAGGCTCTTCTCACTTCCTTAGCTCTGTACCTGTTAGGTCATTGAATTGAATTTATTTCTGCAATTAACATTGCAATTTAATATGTAAATACAAACAATACCCTCAAATTCTAATCAAAACTAACATATCATTATATTCATTATTAACATTGCACTTTATTTTCAAGATCAAGATTCCTGCAGCATCAATCTAAACAATGTTTCCTACCTCCTTAACTCCCAGGTTGCATGCTGTAAGAATTCTCTTATTCTTTCCTTCTTTATTTATCATCTTTTTCTTATTTTCTATTTCAATCCCACTTCTCTTTAACTTTTCCCAGCAGCACCCCCATTTTCAGGGTGCTTTTGACGCCCTTGTTTCTTAATATTTTTGTTATCACTATATCCTCCTGAAATTATCCCATTTATTATTCCAAACTTTTTCATGCCACCCTTTAAGCTTATCACACTCCAATAAATAATGGGACACACTAACTACTCCTCCACTCATATTACATCCTTCATTGTCACCTTCTCTATATTCTTTCATGATTATTACTCCTGTATGCATCCATGCCCAACCCATCCTACCCATTTAATCACAAATATCATTATACTTCTCTCATGCCCAATTCTGTTTAATTCTTTTATATACAACCAAAGAACTTTTACCTTCTAAACTAACCCAAATCTCTTGCTTTTCAATATCTTCTATCGTGTGCCTCACCATCTTTCAGACTCCATTTGCATTACTTTCACTCATTCTCCATATATTCCCCAAACCTATTTCTCCAATACCTTCTCCACCTCCCAATACCAACTCTTCCTTCTCAAGACGTCTTTTTGATAGATGAGACATTCTTTTAGAATAATTGAACTATTTAATTTGAGGGTATGATAACAATACTTGATTACTCTCTCTATAAGTATACCTTTCCTCCCTATCCTTCCAAATTCAACTATTTTTCTCATCCCCCCCCCATCCCAGGAACTTTGGTTCACATCTCCAAGCTACTTAAATAAAATAACACAGAGACATGTTTTAAACTGACTGGACACAAAGAAACCACACTTGTCTCAGCCAGTGTCTACAGAATACCGTGCTCATGTGGTGTGGTTTACATTGGTACCACACAGCACAGCATTAATACATAACTTACAGAACATAAGAAACATTGTGCCTAGGTCAGACAGTTTTTTATTTATTGTTTTATTTTATATATTTTTTTTTTATATATTTAACGCCCATTTTTACTACTTAGGTACCACAGGCAGTGGACACTGATGATACATGAGATAAAATGATATATTGGGAAAGGATTTTTTAAGGAAGGAAACGTTCCAGGCCTAAGATTAGGGTACCTCCCCGGCATTTGCCATTTATGAGGACTGAGGGAAACCCAGAAAAAACCTATCAAGGAGGATGGTCCTAGTGGGATTCGAACCCCCAGACCTCCTGCTCACAAGTCTGCACTTTAATGACCTCGGCCACCCTTGGCAGTATCAGACAGATAAATCAGCTGTCGCTTAACATACCCTCTTAGTTGACAGAGTGCATAAAATTGGTTTTCAAGATACATACTAGCCTCAACATCTCATTATCATTTTCACTTATATTGGGAGACAATTGAAATATTTAAGCATAGAAACAACTTTGAAATTGCATTCAGCATACTAAGACAAAGAAACTATGCAAACCAATCATAACCAACACCCCTCTGGGGACACCTATGAGCTCCAGCTTAGATCTAAACCCCTTAGCTAAGTAAACCATTCAGAGTTCAGTTCCAAAGGCACCAACAGTATATATGCAGCCACTGTTTCCATCATTGCCTTATCTCCAAGATTACTTCGAGCATACCATTGAAGATGTCCAGCCCAGTGTGGATAAAACATTTGGGAAGATGAAGGAGAAGAATCCCATTGGACCATGGCCTTACAACCCAGAAGACTCAGTTTACATAATTGACACCGGCCATAAAAGCCTGCGTTCTACAATTATAAAGATTCTTTGGCAATCAAAAGCAAAAAATTGTTATTGGATTCAGTTCATCAAAATTTTTGGGGCAATAGGGAAGTTGAACCTCTCTACTCATTGTTATTTCAGTTCTGGCTTAAAGTAATTTATCCATATTTCATCAATAAGGACAATTTGACATAAAAATGTGTGCTTTCAAAGATGAGTCTTTGTTGCAGAAAGTTTGCAATGTCTTTGAGTTTTCTACTTTTATCAGTCAAGAAGTGAGGGACAAAATTTTCTCCATTCATATTCTGTAAGTCAAACTATGCTGACAGTGCTGGAATATCATAGCTTCTGAAATTCCTCAAGTCACACAACCATCTTCCTGAAGAGCATCCGCCACAAGTTTCATGCTCTGTTCATCCATTGATATCTTTGACCTTCCTTGGTCATTGTCTACGCCCAATGGGAAACTTGTGAACTCACCACAAATTTGACTCAAAGTACAGTGATTCCTGTGGAGTGTTTACTATTAAGAGCATTTCAACCTTAATGTACAATCTTTGATCTATGACTGTCAGAGTATTCAGCATACCTGCAGGCTCTATTTCAATTCTTCTAATCTACATGCAGAGTGTGCTATGGACAAAATTAAAATTGATGCTTCTTTCTCAAGCTTTCAACTGCAATTGACATAATTTTCAGTGGTCTTTCTTCATCCAATCAGCAGTACTGCCAATTGTGCATTATTTATGAAATGACCCACATAATTTTGGTGCAGTGATCATATTTTTCACTAGATCTGTATTATAAACTGATATTATATATGTGAAGTCTTTAGAATGAGAGATTAAAGCACTTCAGAAGATGAAATTGCATTTGAAGAATGGGCATGAAGAAACATCAGCAACTCCCTTTATATATATACAGGATGGAAGCGAAATAACCACATAAACTTTTCTGTGTCAGTAGTTCACATTATATATAACAGAAAGTCTTATACTATATAGGTGTTTATAGTATTCTCAGAAAAAAATATTTTATTTGCAAAAATTTAGTATCTTCCTTTGCATAAGTATTGCTGCAAATATTTTGATGTTTCATAAAGACAGAGAATCTGGTGCAGAATTACTTTACCATATTTTATTGAATAATGATTTTTGTATAAATTAGATTTAATGAATCACTAATTTGAAGCCACAGTAGGGATAAAATATGAAGGGTTTGCCATGTCGCAGCCAGCAAGGAGGTTGGGAATAAGTGATAATGGGCAGATAGTGAATGCATTGTCAGTTGTCCACCACCACCACCATCATGATCATCATCCTGTTTTCAGGCCATCAAGGGGCCACATAAAGTAACTCAATTTTCATTTTTTTTCTTTTTCAGTTCTTTTCTAGCAATAATTGTTCATTCTGTCACCATGTTTTATTCTTATCTTATTCCGTTTTTTCCTTTCGTTAACCTGGAATTCTTTGAAGTTTCCTGTTGACCTTCTAAACTTTGTTTTGTCCCATATTATATCTTCTGTTACTTCTATCTTATTGACATTTTCCTTACTTTGGATGTACTGGTTGCAATTCTTACTCTTATATATTATATATAATGAAAATGAAAAATCAAAAATAAAGTAATTCTTAAAACAATATGGCTAAAATAATAACTTAGAGATAAAAGACAAGTGAAGATAGTAAAGTATGTTTTGAATCCCAAAGATAATGTATGGAAAGAAATAAAACAAGCAACAAGGAGAAAAGATGGGATAGGAAAATTACAAAGAAAAATATAGAAATAATTGAAAAAATAAAAATAATATCAACATTGTAGAAAGAGAAATATTAACATGCAAAATTTAAACTTGGTGGTATTGATGCATTACTGACTATGTCCCTTAAATTATCCCAGAGATAGATAAATATATTTTTACATAAAGCACGTATACTGACTTTCAGCTTTATATTGCAATTAACTGCCAATTTAATCACAAAATGCCTTGGAGGTTTGTTTGTTTTCCTATACTCTATCATTCTCTTGAATTTTTGTGGTTATTTCAACTCCATGATGTATATAATATGAGGATAAGTCATTAAGTAAGTTACAGATGGACATAGAACTGAAATAAATTAATAAAGTACTAATATGAAAATTTCTTTTATTTCTCCGCATCTTCCTGTACATTGAAGCTTTTGTTCCATTGTTTCATAATCCCTGAAATCTAGCAGCATAAAATTCTTTGGGCTACTGTTGAAACCAGGTGGTCAGTTCCCTTTCTACAGCTTAATCATAGGGAAAATGTTCACCTGAAAGATGATGAAGCATCTCATTTGTCTTGTTGGCAGTATGTATGCATTGTCATGGAACAGCAACATGCCTTTGGTAAAGAGTCCTGGTCACTTCCATTGAATTGCCTTACAATGTTTCCTGAGGATGTTACAGTAGGAGTCTGCATTTAATGTTTGTTGTTCAGGCTGGGATGCCTTCATGATCCCAGAAGACTGTGACTGTCACTTGCTTTGCAAATGATGGCACTTTACCTTTCTTTTTTTTTCCCTGCGGGCAGTGCAGGATGTTTCCATTGTATTGGTGCATGCTTTGTCTTGAGCTGTAATTATTAACCCAAGACCTATCACCTGTGACAACTCAGCTGTCATATCATATCCTTCAGTGTGGTAGTGATAGAGATGCTGTAATGCCAAACCCATTCTTTGCATTTTGTGTCATGAGATCAACATGCTTGGCACCCATTATGCACATACTTTGTAAAAACCTAATCTGTCATGCATAATGAGATAGACCATGCACACAAAAATTGCTCAGGTGAGCACTGATTGAGGGTTGTACACTCATTCAGAGGTGCCACAATCTTGCAACTGCTATTTTGTTATCGTACACATCGATAGCCTCATGTCAAATGTCACCAATTGCCACTGGACTAACCATCTAGTATCACTTCATTCAAACGTGTAGTACCCCACATCAATTTATAACTTACTTTAATGATTTACCCTTTTATATACATATAAATAAGGACTATACTGGATGTTAAAAATGTATATTTTAAAAGGCTTGATGGTAGGTATAGACGGGTTCCATGTGATCATATGTTGTTAATAAACCCATGTCTAGAAACACTTTGTTTACATGCTAGAGTCTCCTAAGCAGAAGGCAAATGACTATAGGTAAACAAACCATTAGACTCCGCAACAAGCAGTGAAGGTTGCATTCTTAGTTAAGGTTTGTTTACTAGTGGTACTTCTTTAGCTGTTACGTGATGCATAGCAGCCCACTATATCCCACAGCCAATGGTAGTATTTAGAATATTATTCTGTTTAGTAGTTTCATACTTTACAGTATTCATTTGTGTGGCTATCCCAAGTGGAAATGAACAATGGCAGCCATTTATGCAAATGCAGAGTACACTTAGATGCTTCTCATTTATGGGAAAGCCTGAAGGATTGCAAGATAGGCTTGCCTGCTCTTATCAGCAACATTACCCAGCATGTGTCCCCAGCTCACACCATGTTTTCAAGACTGGAGAGGGGTTTAAGTGAAACAGGCAGCGTACATCCTAACAAACATCCCCGTGCATGCCCACAGACATGCGCTGCACCAGAGTTTGAAGAAATGGTACTCCAGTATTTTGAAGATCAGCCTTCTGAGAGCACTCGAGCTGTTCCATACACTGTTGGCGTAAACCACATGTCAGTATGGCAAGTTTTGCACTATGAGCAACCTCACCCATACCACCTCCAAAAGGCACAGACAATGACTCAGGAAGACTTTCCTCTTTGTGTCACCTTTTGCCAATAGCTGTTATGACAAACTAGGCAGGTACCTCACTTTCTACAATCTATCTTGTTTTTTGATGAGCCTTTACCAAAGAGCATGTTCAACTCCAGGAAAAACCATTTTTGGGTGAAAGAAAATCCTCATGGGATGCCCAAAGCCACCAGCCCCACCTTGCTGTAAGTATGTGGGCAGGTATCGTTGATGACCATCTAATAGGACTGTACCTCATACTTGTGCATCTAATGATCCTGATTACCTAGTATTTCTGCGACAAGTCTTACCAGAATTGCTGGAAGAATTGTCTTTGGAAATCTGTCCTGTGATGTGGCTCTAGCATGATGGCATTCCAGCACACTTCGATTATGAGGTGCATAGCCACTTAAATGTCACCTTTGGCAACAGATGGATTGGACATGGAGGCCCAATAGCCTGCCTCATTCACTGACCTGACACCATTATATTTTTTTTCTGGGGGTACATGCAAACCATGGTGTATGATTCTGGAGACACATCTTTGGTATGACTTCAAGTAGCAGCTGAAGTCATCCAAGATAGCCAGAAATCTTTCCAAGAGTTTGACATCATTTAACCAAGTGATGCACAAAATGTATCAAAGTTGGTTATAGCCCATTAGGCACCATCTGTAGTTGATTAAAATGCAGTTTCCTTAAATTACTTAAATTTTCTGTTTTACTTCTTTCCTAGCTTTTGTGATCCGTACTGCTTACGTCCTCCTACACATTTCAGAGATGCTAGCACATAAACAAAGCGTTTCTCGACATGGTTTTATTAACAACACATGATCATATGGTACTACCGAACCATGTAACATATATATTTTTACAGCCAGTAGAAGCAAAAATTAACGAAACATTGAAACTGTTATACATATAGTGCAATATTTCAAATAGCTTGTGTTCTTATCACAGTCAATAATCATTATATATAAATGCTAAAATGATAGCTTCTAAATTCTAGTTTTATATTCTTGCAGCTGTATGCTGAGTGTTAATGAACTACATTGCAATACTTTCAGAGCAGTCTTAGACAAGAAGTTTGAGGTAGGGAACCTGTGATAATGAAGAAAAATAACAGAATTATATGGTAATAAAGAAGCTAAAATTAGATTCTGATAAGTCAGGTAAAGTGAAATGGGATAGATATTTCCTTTAGTGTTTTCAAACTTGCTTCACAATAAGAACACCCCAATTTTTCAATAGCTACCATCAGGGTTTTAAGATTTATTGCTATAAACATCTTTGATGTCTTGGACCATTCATATGACATTGGACAATGATTAACTGATTTATTGGGGTATGTAAAACTAGAAGGACCTATCTATCTGTCAATGTGGCCCAACGGATAAGGTGACAGACTATGGCTGTGAAGATTGTAGGTTTGGGTCCTGAGAAGTAGATATAATGGTTTTTAAACTTATCACTGTAATTTTAAAATTTAAACTGGCAGAGCATAAATTCCCTCTCTCAAATTGCTTGTCCAAGGCTCCCCTACAATCTCTGAAATATTACAAATATTTTGTGTATATATATTTTTTTTTTCCATTCATTCTGTATATGTATATATACACATACATCCATATGTTAGGTGATATATATACACAGGATGAATCACCTAAAACTTGCACCACAAATATTTCTGAAATGGAAGGTGCTATTCACCCCAGTATATACAGGTGTTAATGAACACTGAAATATTTGCACCCAATAGAGAGAAGTTTTAGACAAGCAATTTGATACAGGGAACTTAGGGTCAAAACTTCAAACTTATATGTTTGTTTTATGTTTTAAAAGGGTACACATACCCTGACTTTACCTTGAAGCATTCCAGTTCATGCATATATCTGTCAACATTTGAAATGTAGTATGATGTGGATTACTCGTATTAGGGAATCCTTCTCAGTAGATCTCAACAACTCGTACAGTGTAACCTCTTGCTTCCCCATAAATCAGTGTGCATGTCAATAAGTTAAAAAAAACTTTAAATTTTATGAGTTATTTTGTATAACATCTTTTGGTTTCAAAACAAAAATAACTTTTGCATTAAACAATTGAAATATCTCACAACAACTTATCCTTGCTTCCAGTACCTGCTCAATAAGCCATGCCCCTTTCATGTGGGATCTCATGAATGGCAATGGATGATGCAGGGAAGTTGTAGTGAGTTAAGAAAAAAAACAATACAGGCAGATATAACAGTTGTAATGCCAAAAGTAACTTTCTAGATGGCATGTTAGTAGTTATTACATTTGCAGTAAAATCAAATGCGAAACTATAATGAGCTATGTAAAATGTAAAGTAAATAATTGATACGGGAAAAGATAGACTTTTGACAGTATAAGTTATGGAATTTTTTTTTTAACTTGTACAAACCCAACCCAACCTAATCTAACCTAACCTAACCAAACCAAATTTGCAACCTATGTTTAACAGTATAACTTATGCAATTTTTTTTAAAAGTTAGACAACTTTTGCAATTTTTTTATTAATCTAAGCTAACCTAACTTAACCAAAATTTGCAGTACGCATTAATGGTATAACTTATGCAATTTTTTTCTATGCGTTTTCTTCCCTAAAAAGAGTAGAAGAGTAAGAGTAAGAAAAGTATAGACAATTAGCAATAAAAAACATTCCTTGGAAGAAGCAAACCCTTTGGTAGCATGATGCTCTAACCAATGGAGCCACCAGGCCGACATGGACAACACAGCATTTATTTGCCTATATTAGTAGATTCGAGTAGAGCTCAGTTTTCTCTGCTGCGCTTCATAGCCATTCATGAAAGAGGTAAGGCTTATTGAGCAGAATGGTACTGGATGTATGGATAAGTCTCACAATTTCAGGAAAAAAAGTGCAAACAGGACTTTGTAATAACTGAATTCCTATTAGCACACCAATACAGTGATGTGCAATAATTTGTTTAGCCTGAAATTCTGCATATTGTTTCAATATTAATTGTGAAAATGCTCTTACTTTGTTATTAACAACCAAGCATATTTTGATTGTTAAGGAGGTGTGAAGCTCTTTCTAATATAAATCGTAATGCTATTTAGCTTTATTATGAATTTCTGATCCCAAAATTGGAGTTACTTCAATAACCCATAATTTCATAATTTTACATCTGTAACTGTAAGTTCCCTATCTCAAGTTACCTGTCTAAGAGCCCTCTTTATACAGTGAAAATATTTTGTGTTGTTCATTAACATCTTTTATGTACGTATTTATTGATTTGAGAAAAACAGTCTTTTCACTTGATAAAATTAAATGTGTTGTTTAAAAAAGTATTTATGAATCTTTTTCTATTCTACCATTAATTTTTCTCAGGAGTGTGAATCACAAGGTGTGAAAAGTTTAAAGTCCTTGCTATTGCATATTTTTAATAATGTACTGAGCATTTTTGAGAGCAAAGATGAAATGACACCAAACTATAATTTAGTTTTGAAAAAAAAGTATTATTTTATATGAAGAACTAAGATTGTGCAATAGTCAAGTATTCCATTATGGATAAAGAAACCTCCATTTTATATTTCCTTTCTTTTATTCACTTTCGTATTGCCTTGATATTTGTGATTAATGCATTATATTTTTTTCATACATTTTCAAAGTACAATGATGCACAATGAACAAACCACCATTTAATTATATTCTAAATAAAAGATATATGAGAAATGTAGGAAATACATCACTATAGGGAAAATGCTGAGCATAAGCTTTTGCAGTGCTTGTACTGGGTTAGAAGTTATTTAGTCTCAGTGTTTGTGTGAATAATTTTATTTACAAAGCAAAATGTGTTTTAAAGAGTCAAATAGACAATAAAATTATGAATATGCTGAAATAGAATGTGAGAATTAAAATTATCTAGAAAATAATTATTTAATAATCTGTAAATAATTCTGTTATGTACAATAAATATCTTCAGTATAATGTGTTAAATTGTATGTAATTTTTTATATGGTTTTGTTCTTTAAATGTGTACTGATTGGTATACCTGGCTTCCCTCCAAATCTAATTCCTTGGTACATTAGAAACCCATGTATCCAAACTGTCTTTTTCCAAACAATATTAGGTTTTAAGGCAGAACATCATTTTCGTTTGACACTCATTTTCCCTTTGTGCTAATGTGACCAACAGACAGCCCTTTTGCAGTGGAGTGAAATGAGTAACTCTTCTGACTTTCAAATGTTACTCTACAAACAAAATAAAGGCACCTCTATTGGGAATTCATGTTAGAATTACTATTTACTTGAAGTGTGCAAATCTTTGGTTCCATTTGTATTAAATTGTGAGCAAAAGGGCTAGCAAATAGAAACTTGTAATGATAAAAAGTGAAGAGAAATGCTACAAAGTGAGAAGGTAAAAAAGTCGTTTACGGCCAAAGATGGAGATAACATATCTTTGAAACCGGTTCCGTATATATTTAAGGTTAGTGAAGCATGAAGAGTGTTAAGACGACAGATTCAATTCATATGATCTTCACTGTGTTAGTTCCATATGAAAACTTTTTTTAAAGATTTACAATTTTAAAAAATTTTGGTAAAAAAATAAATTGGTGAAATCCTCTGAAATGTAGCAGCAAATTATGATGTTGGGATTTCAACTGTTTCAGACTGAGTGAGAATTAAATTCCAACTTGAAAAGCAATGTTTTAAGGTGCTTAAATTAATTCAAAAGTGTACAGTGCTAATAAGCACATTAAAGTGTATCTTTAACTATACATTTTATAAAATATGAGAAGAATTTTTGGAAATTACGATTTATGTACAAAATTGTTTATCTGAAATTACCTCTGCCTCCATTGTTTTGGACAAGTAGGCTTGTACTATATTTTTTGCACATGCGTGCTTCCCACCTCTCCCCTCCATCTTTACCCTTTGCTTTGGAGCAATTGGATGTGCCTTTGCCAATATGAGTATTTTACTGTGACGCTGGAACCTTTGCTTTATTTAACATGTCACAGTCTAAATTCCTTCAGCATAATATTATAGTATAATTTATTTTACTTTTACCAGGCACACCCTTGGTATTTAAGAGTTAAATGGAATTTTAAACAACTCAGGTTTGCTGCAGCTTGTCTTTTAAAAGTTGTTGTTTTAATGCTGTTGAATGAGGTTTACATTATATTAATATTGGTTTGTAATTGAACTTTGTGTGCCCATTATTAATACTGTGGCTCTTGATCACACATTGTCTATATACAAGGGTGAATCAAATATAAACCAGATTTTTGTTTTTGTTTGTTTGAAGTTAATTTGAAAGAAATTTAATAAAAGTGGGATACATCTCATTTTCTACTTAATTTTCTGATTGACAATACATTTTCCCAGCAGATAGGGAGCTTCTTAATCCCAAGATTAAAGAAAGAATGAAGTGGGGTTTCCAGCCATTTGGGCACAAATGCTACCACACCTTTGTTGCAGTTAATTTGCACATTTCCGAATGCTTCTTTCAACAGTCCAAACATATGATTGCAAGGTAATAAATCTGGATTATAAGAGGGTATTCCAATGCTGTCCAGTGAATTTCCTCAAGTTTTTTCCATGTCAAAGCAGCTGTATCTTGGAGAAGAAACATTCTCGAATTGAGTGTTGACATATTTTTCACCAATTTGGCCTGAACCAGAAGCTGACAGCAATAAGCTGCGTTGAATGCTCAATATTCATGAAGAAAATTGATGAATAAAATGCCTTAGGAGTTCCAGAAAACTATCAATAGAAGCTTCTTAGTTCAGGAGAGCTTCTGTTTTGACAGGAGAAGAAATCCTGCCATCCCTCTCTTTTCCTCAACTCCCTGTTTGCTTGTTAAGACTCAGGAGGTTAGTGGTGTACCCATGTTTCATCACAGTTTATGATTCAATGAAAAAACATTTCTACTTGATTCCAATATTAGGTCAAAAGTCTCTGACATAGATGCAGCCTTTTGTCCCTCAGTGAGAATTTGAAGAACCCACCTTATGGAAACTTTTCAGTAAAAGCAAAATCCTGCAAAATGATTGGCCATTTTATGCTCTGAATTGAATGGGATGCTAATTACCAATGATGTTAAAGATTGTTCTTAAATAAAATAAAACTAAGCTCATGTGAGGTTGACATTGATGATTTTCATTTTTCACACTTTCTCGTCCTGTGAAATTTTATGCCCCTCATGCACTTTTGTATTAAACAATATTTTATCCCCAAACTATGTTCTTAATTGCAAAGTTTATACCAGTTTTATACCCTCCTGTGCGATGCAAACCAGTTTCCCATACTATTCCTGAAACCCTCAAACATAGTGTCTCAAAAGTGTGTTTCACTCCGTGTTATTTAAAAGTGATAAAATATAAATTCTAGTTTATATTGGATACACCCTTGTATATATGGAGCTAGTATTGAGCTATTGCACACATATTTTTCTTTTACTGACTTATACCTTATGTACAATTCAAATTATGAATAATAATTAATTCTGCCAAGATTAACAACCTTTTATTCAACAAACTTAGCCCAGCAAGATTGTCCTATTTCCTCCTATTCCTGAGACATTAATGAAGCCTCAATACTTTACATGATTCAGATCAGATTGGGTATGGGATTACTCCTTGACATAGTAATAATGGGAAGATCTGATGGAGTCAGCATAGCAAATTAAACTAAATAAGAGATTTTGTGCAAGAAAGAAATTTATTCTGTGGGGTGAATATATTAATGTACAAGGGTTACTGCAAAAATCAACTTTCCATGATAATAGGTCAGACATAAAATTTTAAAATATACAATAGATAGGTCATGGAATAGCTAATGTTTAATGTATGAATTTTGATAGAGATTGTATCAGTATGTAGAATTGGACAAAATAAGAAACATCAATTGTTAGTTACAAATGTGTTTATTCCTCTAATTACAATATGTAAATCACATACACATATGCATATGCTTACAGTCCTTCAAAGTTGTCTCCTGCAGAATCCACCACACGCTGCCAATAATGTGGAAGGTGCTGAATACCCTCATTCTTACCTTGAGAGAATCTTCTGATCTCACGTCTTATTGTGCAGTCACAAGTCGTTCTGAATGTTGCATGTTGGTAGTTGCTTCTCTTCCATGCCCAAATGCTGTTGCTCGCCTTGCAATAGGTCGGTATGTTAAAGCACAAGCTCAGTGTGACATACTATGTGGAAAACAGCTATTTTCACATACAAGCTAGGTCCTTAGTTCAGTTCTTGGCAGCCACTGCCTTCTAGTGGCATAACAACACATTGCCTGCATGCATATAAATTTCTCATTCGGCCCGCATTATCTTGAAAAAAAAATGATTGTCATGGCTTGAAGGAAAGAGTGCTGATTTCTTTATATCTTTTAATATGTTATATCTATTGACCTTCCTAACAGTTAGTAATAGTCAAAATCATTAATGAGAGCAATAATTATGACATATTGGTACTCTGAGGAATATTCTTCTTTGTTGAGTGAGATGTGACCATTCTTTGAGTTGAGCTATTTATGATTGCATACTGGGGAGCTTGGGTTGGAGCTAATATTTTTATATAATTGCCTGTACATGTTGGTTTTCTGTAGATACCAAGAAAAATGTCTCTCTTTTTCCACATTCTTTAATGCTTGAACATCCAGTAAAGTCTTTCTAATGCCTATATTACATACTTAAATGACTTTTTGTACTCTTTTTAATGTCTGAATATCTGGTTTCTATTCATCATATAGTTTAATATACCTGCATCTGTAATGAATTGTGAGAATGGCTCATTTGCTTTAATTATAACCAATAATCTTTATCCATTTGCAGATTCCATCAATGTATTTTTGGCAGAAATCACAGTTCAAAATTAGCTGATTTGAGGTATTAACATTATTGTAGTGAGGAAATAGAGCTTTGTAGTCTGGTAATAATAAATAAATGCAATGGTATTTCTGTATATTTCTATGTAACACATGTTTTATATTCTCATTGAGTATTTTACATCTTTCAAGCAGAAATCACTGAAATATCTGAAAAATATAATTTTAGACTTAGTGATTTCTGCCAGGAGGACGACAGTATATTTATGCATAAGTAGTAGCTGATATGAAACAGCATTCTCTCAAAAGCCTTTCATTGTTATTAATTACTGGTTTTCCATCTGTACTGGTTTCTTCCTTGCATTCAAATCACTGATTTTTGTTTGCTATTACAAAGGCTTCTTATGACATTAGTTTATTATTTCAACTTTCATGCATATTTAATAGACATTTATGAATGTTAAATATTTATTTATGGTTACTGCCTTAAAAGTTCTAGTTATATCATGCAATATGCCATAAAAATGTAATGAAATAGGAACCTTATTGTCAGACATTACAATTACTAATAAGAATAATTTTTGGACAATAATGCAGTGGCAAAGCGTGCCTTTTTGAATAAACATTATGTCAAAATTAATGGAAAATCTAATTTATGCTAGATATAAAATGAAAATGACCCTGTAATGTTCTAATAAAATGTTTTTAAGTCCAAAATGAAGACTTTATGAATATAAATAATGTAAGTAATAATTATATTAAATTACCTATATATGAATTTTAAATCTGTAGGTCTGTATGTGAGCGCAATCCTTGGTTCTTTTCTATACATGTTCATAAATCACTATTGAAACCAATTCTTGATGTTTCATTGAATGTCTTACAGTTCCTCTCTCCAAAATCCTAATAAGATACAGTTGACATTCCTCTGCAGTTAACTATTACATAGAAATAGGAGGAAAACATTAATAAATGGCTAGCATGATGTTATTGAACTATCATACATCATGCCTAAATTAAAATAGATTGAGGGAATTTAAGAGTTTTAAAAATGACGATATTTTGGCACTTGCCATCCTAACCTTGTTTTTTTTTCCATGGTTTTCCCTGGTCACTTATAAAAAAATGCTGAGGTGGATCTTTACTTTCCATGAAAGTCTGTTCTCCCATTACATATCATTTCATTCCATTGGTTCAGTTACAGGGTCAAAAGTGACAGGGCATGGTGAACTGGCACTTTGGAAAGGTTCCTGTCGAAGCATCTGGTATTGAAGTGAACCTTGTGAAGAATATAAACTGCTTAGGGGAGGCTGCATCGCCTTGGATATTATATCTGGAAAATGTTAGGGATCCCAACTACATCTGCATAGTCATCATTCATGGATCCTGGCTGCCTATTGTTTCCTTCATCTCAACCCTTCCTCCCGAAGCTGCCCCCATTGAGGATGTAGACACAAACGGCCAGCCGTGAGCAAGGCTGAGGTACCCTTAGGTTTGGGGTGCAGGATATTTTCCTTCACCCTAAACTATCCAATCCAAATGATATTACTGTTAAAACAAACCAATTTCATCATTATATATTGTCACAATACAGCTATAATAACAAAATACTATGTTTTAAATTTATATTACCTGCATTCCTTCCTACTGTTGGGCTTCAGGTTCCATAAAATCCCAGAGGGGAGCAGACATAATCAAGTAGGACGAGACGAAGATGAACTTATACAATAATGAAAACTGCATGAAGGAACCGGTTCACCTCTACTGGACAGACACTTAGAAAGTCACTACTACATTAGCTCAAAGCAAACTGACCATTCAATCATTTAATTGGTGATCGGCTATTATTCAAATAAGAAAACATTTCAATTTGTCAATAAAAATTAACACATTGAGTCTAATACTAATTTGGGGTAGGCTGAGCTGTACAGCCTTAAGGCTTCGCTCCTGCATAAATGTTACTAAAATTAAACAAGGATAAAGGAAAGATAAGAGGGGGAATAAAAAAAATACAAAGTAAACCACAGCCACAGTGAGTGATTGAAGAAATTTGTAACAATTCAAAATTATTACTTTGTCAATATATTTATTGCTGATATTGTAGGACTATTCAGTTATAGTGTGGACGGGCTTAATAATTCTTACTTAATGAATTTACTGCTTCACTGGGAGGAACAATATTTAATATAATGAGAAATGTGTGATGGGATGTTATGTACAAATAGATACTAAAATAAATACAAGAAATCTTGTTACAAGATACACGAGAGAATCGCCGACCCTGAGGAACATGGTTATTATGCCGTTATTTGAAATTGGTCACACTATGGGCGGCTTCCGGAACAGTACTTCTCCAACACTTTCTGTCCTAAATCTACGCGCATGCGCATTGGGATCACTCATTTGTCTGTGGAAGAGTTCAGGCCTCATGAGGCGCAGGATCGACGGCGGTCCGGGAGGAGGTGGTGAGGGCAAGGTGCTGGTGGTAGTGGCCGGGCGCACAGAAAACCTCCTGTGAGCGAACGCTGATATTGCAGCAGGATGTAGGGAACCGTGACGGGAAGGCTCTACTTGCGTGGGCATTCTCGTACCTCGTCTTCTACCCGGCGAGTCCAAAGCCGTACGGAGCGAAGAACGCCTGTCTTCGTTCTGCGTCTGCGGCGAAGGCGGAGTGAAGAGATCCAGCAGAGACGGTACGTTAGAGGGCGTAAGGCTCGCGGTGCGCCTAGAGATTTGAAAGTGACGGGAGTGTAAAGATGTCATGACTCTGAGCAGATCGGCCAGCGAGGTCTCCTCCAGCAGAGAATGCATGCTCGTCTTCGTTGTAGTCCCTGGGGTGTGAGTAAAGTACTTCCTCTGTTCCTCCTCGTCGTCTTCCTGTTCCTCTTCTGAGGAAGGAGGTTGGGGCTGTGGCACCGACTGTCGCCGCAGTTTGCCCAAAAAGAGGCTACCGATAGATTTGGCCTTTTGTCGTCGCCTACCTGCAAGAGGCGACTTGAGCTTCGCTGCCGCCATCTGGAACAGGGAGAAGCGACGTCTCGAAGAAATAGAAGACCGCGTCGTGGCCTCTTGCGTCTGTAGCTTGCCTAGGCCATCCCCGCCTTCTGCCTCCACATCTTCATCTTTGCTGATGAACAGACTGAAAGAAAAACAAAATGAGTTTTCATGCTAACACTTCAGGATTCACTCATGCTTTTACTGCAGTCATAGACGCTCTTTCCTGAATGTTTAAGGAAGGCCATATCATTTTCATTACGAGGATGAATAAAATATAAACCGGAATTTTGCTTTTACCGCTTGCGAACAGTACATGCAAGCAAGCAAGCAAGACATGCCTTTGAGACGGTACATGCGGAGGTTTTAAGCCGTTTCGTTGGTCATCATGCCCGAGCAAGAGATACACTCGTAGGTGTGTAACACATTATTATTAAATTTTGGCGCGGGAGGGCGTAAAGTCGGCCGAAATTTTGCAAAGATTAAGGCCATAGTTTGGGGATAAGAGACTGTCTAAGACACAAGTGTATGAAATGAACAGAAGTTTCACAGAAGGACGAGAAACTGGAAAATGAGTCATCATCTTCGACTGCGGATTAGAATAAAGGAAACAAACATTCGGCCCCTTATTGCACGTGACAGACGTTTGATGATCCCTGAAATCACTTCTGAGGTCGATAATTATGAAAGTGTCCATAATTCCAGAAGACTTGGATTACCGAAAAGTCCAGATAAGGTGGGTTCTCGGGGGTGTGTCAGAAACTTTTGCCTCAATATCTGGATCAAGGAGAAATGTTTCTGCATTGAATTGTAATCTGCGATTAAACATGGGTACACCACAATACTCCTGAGTCGAAGCAAGCGATCATAGAGTGGAGGAAAAGATGGAGAATCTGTTCCTGTCAAAGCAAAAACACATCTATTAGTTGGAAACGTTCTCTTGATAGTTTTCTATGTTTCCCAAAGCATTTTGTTACTAACTTTTCTTCATGAACATCGAACAGTCAGTGCAGCTTATTACTGCCATCTTCTAGTTGAGGCAAAATGTACTGATCAGAAAAAACCCATCCACAACCCATTCTAGAAATTCTTTTCCAAGACAATGCCCATCCACATACAGCTGCTTTGACAAGGGAAATACTCTAGAAAATCCACTGAACTACATTTGAACTATAGTCCAGACTTATCGTCTTGAGATTACTGTATGATTGTATCATAAAAAATAAGCATTGAGAGCAACTTGACAGTGACAAAGATATGGAAGTATACTTGCATAACTGCTGGAAACCTAACCCCACTCTTTCTTCAATAATCGGGTTAAGAAACTTCCTGTCTGCTGAGGAAAATGTGTTTATAAATCACAAAATTATGTAGAAAAAGATGTATTTCATTTTTTATTTAATTTGGTTCCATTAAATTATCAAAAAAAAATTCTGTTTATGTTTGTTTCACCCTCATAATTCATGATTTAACAGCTCTAAAGAACCTGCAAGCTAGTTTCCACCATTAAGGGGACATGTCAATACAATGATACCTCATGCAATCTTAACATCAGCTTTCCACACTGAATTCACCACTTCTCAGATCAAGTGGCTCCTTCTTGCGTTTGGAAGGTTAAGTGAACCCTATCACAGACTTAACTCAATCAGGAAAACTTCTCAGAAGTGTTGAGAATGAACCCTGGAACTTTTGTATTTGCAGGCAGATAAATTGATCACTAATGTCAAGGGGGATAGATATTATTGTTGTTATTATTGCTATTAAGTCACTAAGTTACAAATTTATGTGGAGTACTACATTTGAATGAAGCATCTATGACTATTGCAGGGATACATTTAATCCAGTGGCAACTGGTAACATTTAATGTCAGACAATCGATGTTTATTAGCAAAACAGCAGTTGCAAGATGGCTGCACCTTTAACTGAGTGTATAACTGGCAAGCAGTGCTCCATCGTGCAATTTTTGTGGGTAAAATGTGTAGAATCAAAGAATAGTTATAAAGAAATGCTTCCCATCTATCGTGAAAAGTTCTTGTTACATAAAGGTAGTAAAAACAGATATTAAACACTGGAGGAGACTTTTAAATTTTATAAAATACTCCAAGCAGATGTTTCTCTTTATTTAACAACAGTAATAAAGCTATCATTTTGTTGTTAATTTTTTAATAGTATTAAACAGAAAGTTGCTTTTTTACAGGAAAATTATTTTGGGAAGGATGAGCCTCTGGATGGCACAAGTCTCATATCTCTATTATAGTCAGCACCTATGACTGCAGTATACAAATTTTAAGAACTTCCTTTTTTGATAAATATGACCACAAATAAATCAACCAGTCTACATTACCAATAACCACTACAACCACCACCAATACTATCAAATCTACAACAATAGGTACTGAATTAAATGTGCAATCTTCTAATAGATTGTGGTGAGGCTGCAGTAAGACAAAATAGGCAATAATTACATAATTAAATGCAAAACTCAATTATAACCTTTATTCAAACTTCCTTATAGGCATGCAGCACATGTTTTAAACTTATCTAAATAATAGGAGAGGTAGTGGAGACAGCATGATGTGAACAATCATGGAGTTCATGGTTTAATGCACTGTCCTTAGACTAAGATGATGCGTTATTAATATAACAAAATTCTATCCCCATGTTTGTGTATGTCTTCTATTTTTCTCCACCAATTTCACCAGTTTATTCTTACAAATAGGAGGAAAGTGAAGGCCATCAGACCTTAGTAAGCTGCAGTAACCCACTGGATGCTCTTTAGGTTAGGTTTAGCTTAGCATGTGTATTTGTGTATATGAGTATGAATTGATTGGAAATTCCATTTTTACCACTTGTTGCTCTGTTGTATTTAATTGGCTATACATTGTACTAATTTCCATTTCCTTTTGGTATCTCTGTATAATGCTCGCACATCAACCATTTTCAACTCTTTATTCACTATGTTTGCATAGCTAAACCTTCCTAACCACCCTCCCTTCACTACATTGTTTAAGAAATGTATCTTCATTCAGCTTTACCCCTTACTCCTCCTGCTGTGTACTGCTGTCCAGTGCATTTCTTACTGTTGGTAAAACCATGCTATTGTACACTATGCTGCCCTTTTCTCTCATGGTTATATTTCAGTTATAAAAGTCGATACACTTTCTTGGGGTGGTGGGTGGGTTAATAGATTTCAATGCAATCACTTCATCTTATAACAAAGTTTATATTCACTATCCTGTTATCCAAGCTAAGTTTAAAACTTATGCTTGTGTGGCTTATCAGTAAGGAAGTTGTTTTGCTTAAACTTTTCTAAACACCATACCAACAAACCTTCGCAATTCTGTGATATTTAATTAAAAATAACTTGTAAAGAAAATTACGTTAGTAGTTGTCTACAAAAGATGAGTGAACACATTTAACAATCATTTACTATAATTTCCAAACTTAAAAACTACTAATTATCCAGAGGATGTCATGGTATATAATAGATTTATAATACTTTACTTTCATATCTCTTGAGCTGTCAAGAGTTTCCTTCTGGACATCTTAGAGGACCAAATACTGTTCATGATGATGAAATGTATTTTCTTACACTTATAGTAGCTTTGCCATATATATATAATTTATAGCAGTTTGGCCATATATATATGTGTGTGTGTGTGTGTGTGTGTGTGTGTGTGTTTGAAATGACAATAAGACTGAAATGAGGATAGTTGGGAGCAACTCTTGAAACATATCATTTTTATGGAAGAATATTTTGTCCTAACATGTGGTGAAGAATGAAACCTATGGTAATGCAGCTCTTATCTGCTAGCTGAAAATCAGAAGATAGAGTAAACCCAGTATGTTTTCCGGTGTCAAAGCATTCCATGGATTCAAAGACCAGAGTTTGAAAGTTGTTGGAGAAATCAAAACTACAAGCTCAGAATTCCAAAGAAGATGAAGTGGATACTAGAGCTTGAAATGAAATAGTAATGGCAGCCAGCCAATTACATGAAATGAATAAGAGGTAAAGTGAAGAGAAAAGTGGAAAGTAGTGATATAAAATTGATTAAATAGGAGAACCCTAAGAAAATCCATAAGCTTCTAACTTTGTCTACCATAAATGCCATTCTGCAGAACCAAAATTTGAACTCAGGTTGCAGTCATAATAACTTATTGTGCATTATCTCCAAAACAAATATCTCTATAAGTCTTGGAAACTCTATTAGTTTTACAGACAAAAGTAATTGCTCTTCTAAACTGCCTTGAATTATGTTATATGAGAAATTGGCTGCTTCTGTGGTCTAGTGGTAGCATTTGTAACTAATTATTTGGAGGTCTTGGGTTTGATTCTTGATCAGGTCAAGCTGTCTGTGTGAGCTTTTTCCCTTCCTTCCTTCCTTCCTTCCTTCCTTCCTTCCTTCCTTCCTTCCTTCCTTCCTTCCTTCCTTCCGTCCTTCCTTCCTCCCCCCCTCCCTCCTTTCTTTCTTTCTTTCTTTTTTTCTTTCTTCCTTCTCCTGTGAAGGAGAGTGCCAGATAGCTTTAAGGTGCCATCATTAATTCATTTCATCCATCCCTATAGACTTATGCCTTAGTATTCAGTCTACAATCTACAGATATTATGAGAAGACCAATGTAATCAAGTGGCAATAAATAAAGGTGTATACTGATTTTCACAGACAGTCAAATATACTTAGTGCACTTGCATCTCATTTGGTTAACTCTTGACTTGTATGAGATATCTTCAAGCCCTCATTAATCATTGCACAAAGAATCACTGGAACTTGGAAGGATGACTGTACGCCAGAGCATAGAAGGTATTAAGGTGGCAGATAAATTGGCAAAAGAAGGAATTAAGACTGGCTTTATAGGATCAGAGTCTTTCTATGGCATCAGTAAGAAAACCACTAGAACCGCATTATACCAATGGACAAAGAAAGAACATCAGATAAGATCGAAGAACTTTCCTGGCCAAGAATTGGATAAAATTGCAAGGATGCATTGTTGTATATATTAATGATACACCTTTAAAATACAAAGTGAACTTTTGGCCAAGTATTTTAAAGAGGGCTGGGACTGGATTGAAGATAATCTTTAATCAAGGCATCGTGTAAAAGCATCTTCATAAGAAATCCATAATATGTTTATACAAGATGGACATATCAAGCATACGCTGATGACCTGAGATGTTACAGAGCATCTGTAAATAAGTATTTAAAAAAAAAAAGTAAAGAATAATGAAATATCTAACCATAAATTTCAATTGGCATGTTTCACAAATATTCAATCCATGCGATGATGTGAAATGTCAGTTTCTGATAAGTGGCCCAAATGCTGACACCAGAGCAGAAAGTATGATAGGAATTCAATTAGGATAATTTGAACCTTCTTTAAGAAAATTCCGATGACTTTTTCTCAAGTATGTTACTGATCATTGCATAGTACCAGAAACCAAACAAGAGTTTGTGCAATGGAACTCTCCCAAAGCGCTTAAATGAGGCCATCTAAGAAAAATGGTATGAAAAACTAACAAGTATTGTATTGCAGCTTCAAAATAATGTACCTTGCTATAAATCCCAAAAAAACTAGGACTGATATCAAAGATTGGGGTATTTGGAGTTAACCATCCAACCTATAATTCAAGCCTGGCCCTAGTGATTATTTTCTATAATGAAACCTGAAGAAATCCCTTTGTGATGTTTCAATGATGGAATCATGAAGGAGGGGCAAATGGATTGGTTCGAGAACCAACATATATCCTTAAATTATGAAGGGATTAAATCACTGGAGTCAAAGTGACCAAGTATGTGGAAATCAAGTGAGACAAAACTGAAAAAACAATGAGATTGGTTTCACATCAGGTTTCATTTTTACATTCAGGTAGATAACTTATTGAATGCCTCTGACTCATTACCACTACCTTTTTTAATATCCTTGCATTACAAATAGATATCAGACAGAATATATATTTATGCCTTGGATTTTAACATTGAGGGCTGTAGAATTTTAACAATAAATCCAATTTTCAGTGTTGACATAAAATATTTTGATATTATTGTTCAATAATCATTATTACCTAAAATATAAAATAATGGATGTAAATTAGTATAAGTATATTTGTTATTTTAATGTTCCTTAAGTAGTAAAGGAACCAGACATAACACAATATTGACAATACAACACTGCTACTGACAATTATTAAGTCTACTGTTTAGCTAATAATTCCTTAAAGCATAAATCTGAAGCAAGCATTGTCTAAGCAAAACAACCACTGAACTTAGTCAAATCATGCTGCTGATAATATTATATGAGGGTTGTTCAATAAAGAATGATCATAATTTTTACAGGCATAATTTCTTACACTAAAATTTATCTTTACAATATTTTGTTAACTTAATATATAATGTTCATATGGTTATCACTTCCAGTTCCTGTCTGTCAGAGGTATTCAAGTTCAGACATGTTCAGTTTCTTCAGCAAAATGGAATTGATGCATGATGAGCAATATGCTGCTCTGAAATTCTGCTCTCATCTCTATAAGTCTTAGCTGAGGCCTACATAATGTTACAGGAGATTTTTTTATGAAGAGTTTGTGTTTTCTATAGCACAGCTCAAAGATGGTTTAAAATGTTTAAAGAGAGGAGGCAATCAATTCCAAAGGAAGGTGGAACCAGTGCTCCAGTTTATGCTCTAATGGAAGGAAACATTAACATCACTGCTGCCATTATCAGAGAGGATTGTTAAATAACATAAGGAACGCTTCAGAAATTATGAAAATTTGACTGGATGTCATTGATAAAAGAAAAGTTGCATGTGAGATATGTTTAAGCAGTGTGGGTTTAAGATGGCTGATTCCCGAACAAAAGGATATGCAGATTTGTATGCAATTGAAGCTGATGTTACAGGAAGATGCAGAGTTTCTTTCAAAGGCTACATTGTTTTGATCCTAATAGCAGGCAGAAAAGCTCTGTATGAAAATCTCCATCATCACCAAAATAAGCAAAAGTGATTGAATTTGTTAGGAAATTATTGTCATTTCATTTTTCAATATTCAAGGAATGGTTTACCCGCATGTCATACTTGCACACACAACTGTACCTGGGAAATACAACAAAAATGCTTTGAAAACTCTGCAAGGTCATAGCACATGCTAAAGGCCACATTGCTGTGCAACAGACTGAATGCTGCACCACAATAATATACTGCCACACATCACAAATGATGTTGCTGAATGTCTCACAAAAATCAATATGAACAGTTCAGATTTAGCCCCCCCCCCCTGTGACTTTTTCATTTTCTGCCAGTTGATAAAATGCCTTAATAGGAGGCATTTTCCATAATCAGAAGAATTGGCAAAGGCTGCAAAGGAAATTCTGAAGGATCTGTTAAAAAAAAGTTACCAGCACATCTTTGAAGACTGGCAGAAATGCTGTGACAGGTACATTGCATCCAATGGGGTTTACTTTGAGAAAACTCATCAAGCTAATGAAAGTCTCATGTGAAAATATTGATGATTATTCTTTATTGAACAATCATCATACTTATAAACATGCACATTTTAAAATATGATGCAGCAACTTACCATAGACAACACAAAAATAGACAAGAGGTCTAAGCAGTGTCCTTGTTCCTTAAATTATCATTAGTAACCATGAAGTATGCATAATATTGTGCTAAAAACAGAACAAATGTTATTATGCTCCATGCCCATTATGAATTTACAGATATTAAAAATAAAAACTAATTATAAATAATTGATGTTAAAGATTTAAAAGCACAGGCAACCAACAATATCACATTTCCCATTTAATGCAACATAAAACAATTGTGGGGGAGAGGGTTTGCAAAGCACATAAACAAAAATTGCAACTTTCAAATTAAATATATCTCTTATAAATGTTCATGTAGCAGAGAATAACTGTGTAAAAATAATCTCTTCTGAAGTTGTTTAACAGTTGACAATGTGGACAAAGGTTCTACACAACATGTCCTGATTTTATCTCATATCAGAAACCATAAAGAGTGTTTTAAATATTTTAAATATTTTAACTCAGAAGAGATTGTTAATGTTCATATCACTGTGTTTGATTCCTAATTGGATTTATATTGAAAATGTGTAAAAATTCACTACAATAAGGGATTAAGAATGAATAATTGAAATTATAACATATGAGAGTTTCGTAATGCCAGCGAAGCAGCATGGCATTAGGTTATGTTAGACAATCAAGGAATAGGATGACCAGATATTTCACATTTTATAGACATTTCCCTTATTTTAACTCTATATTAAGTGATCTGAAAATGTTGTAAAAGTGTCTTACTACAGTTTCTTTGTTCAGCTTTTAAATTAAATTTTGTTATTTGCTTAAAAATAAACACACATATAAATGAATCACACACATTAGCACAATATTTTGAGCAAATTAATTCTTCTCCAGGCACCTATATATAACCTGAATTAATGTTAGTACAAAAGTTTAATTAAACAGGTTCTCTGGAAAAAATATCAAAGATGCTTATCAATGGGTGATGGGATTGTGCCACATATTTGGTTTCAGAATTTGGGCCTGGTTTATGGCCTTCTTGTTCTCCAGAGCTTATGGCTTATGATTTTTATCTTTGGGGGACATTGCAAAATAGAGTATATTCAACTAATGCTCACATGCTTGATGAACTTGAAATAAATATTTGATATGCAGTTACTATATTAGTGATGGGGAAATTATCACTAAGAAGAAGTGGAATGAGTGTCATGGAAAATAGGCAACATTTCCAGTGCCTATTGTAAGGAGGATGAGTATTGAGCATTTCTAACCTATGCAAGAAAATACCAGTGGCAGCAATGTGTCTTATTGCTGACTTAACTATATATTGGGACTGTATTATTAGTCAATTTTTTATGCATTAATAAACATGCCAAAGCAAGAACTAACGGAACCCAGTAAGTATAATAATAAAATTTACTATTTTAGCAATGGAAAGCAGTAGGCAAATAAACTTTGTATTTTAGATTACCATTTCTTATTTATATTTAAGATATTCTTTGATGTTAATATCTATGACTCAGTGGAGCTTAAAGTGTTGCTTTTGGTTTTGTTACAGATAATTATTACAGTAATGCGGTAGACTAGAATAAAACTACACTATTCTACCTAATCTTACCATAAGTACTGGTACATACTTTTGAAAGGAACGGTCCAGGTGTTTGGTTTTTTAAAAGAGTGTTTAATGTTAGTTTCTACTCCTTAGGCAGTAAGGTGGTGGACACTTGATAAATGATAATTTGAATTTTTTTTTATTTTAATGAGAGAAACATTCCAGGCTTAAGTTTTGGGTATCTCTATGGCATTTGCCATTTATGAGGACTAAGGGAAACCAGAAACAAACTTCAGTCAGGAGGATAGTCCTGTCAGGAATTGAACCCCAGACAATACAAGAAAAATTGGTATTAGTTTATTAGAAATTAATTTTTTATGCTTTGTTGTGTGAATGCCTCTTTTTTCTTTTGCTGTAAGGAGTGATTTATATAGAACTAACATGTTTCTCTCTTTATTTATTTCAAAATGAATGATGCTAGCCACAACCTATTATACCTCAAATGTAGAGCATCTTTTGGAGATTATTAACATCTAAAGAAAATGTTGAAAATGTCCTCTCTCCTGCCTAAGACTCATGGTTCACAAATGAAACATGGTTCCATTTATATGGCTATGTGAACTCACAGAACTCACGCTACTGGGTCATCCACATGTCATCCACATGTCATTCATGAAGCACTCAGTTAAAATCAGGGTTTGGTATGCAATATTTGCACAGAGAATAGTGGGACCAATTTTTTTTATCAGACTGTGGACACTGCAGAGTACTGCCAGATTTTCATGGAATTGTTGAGCAACTGCACAATGTATAGCTGGATTATGGATATTTTCAACATAATAGTGCTATAATCCATACATCAAACCAATCATGGTGCTAACGGAAATTTTCTTTGGTAAGTGGATAATCTCCAAGAACCTGCGGTCACCAAGATCTCCTGATTTGACAACACCGAACTTCTTCCTATTAGGTTACTTAAAAGACAGAGTTTGCTCCATATGCCACCAGATATTGGATGATCTGAAGCACCACATTATGCAGGAGTTTAATATTAATGTAACACAGTTTTCCAATGAGCAGCCAGTAACATGAAATGATGTGTTGAGTTATGCCTTATGCAGAAGGGAGGGCATTTTCAGCATTTTCTAAACAGATTAATAATCTCCCAAAGATACTCTACATTTGAGCTGTAATAAGTTGTGGTTAGCATCATTTGTTTTCAAATAAATAAAGAAAGAAATGTTTTGTTTCTATATAAATAATTCTGTATTTAAATGCAAAGATCTGTGTTCTGAAACTACAAATTAAATAACATTATTTTGCAATGCTAAAGTAACAGTACAGTTTTATGAAAGAATTTTCTATATGTACCATGAAATTTGGTAATGACTTTGTTGTATGTAAAATTTGTAGTATTGTGAACTTAAAAAGTAAACAAAATTACACATAAGCCATGGAAATAGTGAAAAAATGTTTTCATAGCAAAAACAAAAGAGTTTTATTGTAATAACAAAATTAAAAATAAAAAATGTTTCAGGAAATGAGATGCCATCACCAAACACTTATATTTGCATTTGAGTAACAAAGAAGTTTGAAGAAATATACAGATGCTTCCCTTGACCAGGAAAATACTATAATTTAATTTACTTTAATTTGTTGATAAGGTAATATAGTAATGAATAGATACTTCTTATGTTGAACAGAAAAAGAAAGATGGTTAAGTCAAAAGAGATTTATTTTCTGATTCTTTCCAAAGAAAAACTCAAGAACTGCATTTGCTGTTTTAAGCTGCAACAATCCTAGCTATGTTCACTTTACTTATTACTTAATAAAATATAAACATTTAAGTGATAATGACACATTTATAATAAAAGGTCCAATTGGTAAATGAAAAATAAAAAGGAACAAACCATATGATAATCTCATGCATAGACATAACAAGCTAACAAATATAAAATAACACAAATAATTCACATCAAACATAAACAAAACAAACAATACACAAGCATTATTTTTAACTGTAAAGTACATTTGTTATTTAAAACTGAAACTTTGTACACTGTTTTATTTAAATATGATTGCTGCTTTGCTGAAATATCAGCTTCCTTTGAGGTAGATGTGAGGTAGTGTTCTTTATCCACTAAATTAAGTGATTCCTTACAGCAGAACAGATCTCAGTATCAAGAGGATCCACAAGAAAAATACAATTAGACAAATGCCTTCTTCCTTTTGCTTCCCTATTTTGAAGAGCATGTATGAGCAATATTTTGGTGGCCTTTATTGTGATAGTGGAAAAATTAGTATCCTATACAATGCCATGAGCTCCATAACTTATGGGACACTCAATATATAATATATAATATATTTTGGAGAATACAAAAAAAATAATTATGTTATCATGCTGACCAAGGTAACTGAAGCAATTGATTATAACAAACCTACAAAATTCAAAAAAATAAAACTGTACCTTTAGCAAAGTGCTCATGCATGACCACCTGCAGAACATTTTGCCTAGCAATCACTTGCAGGTTAAAATTCTTCCTTCTTTAAATAAAGTGCAAAAGATTTTTTAATCAAAAAATAAATTAGTGCACTAAAATAAGGAAAATGAGAAGACAAGATTAGTTAAGAATACCGTAGATATATTAAGATAAGCAGAAATATAAAGTGAATGTAAAGAATAGGCAAGCACAGCATGGATATACTAAGACAGATAAACAAGAACATGAAAATACATTAATTAATTCTCTGCATAACAGCCTGCAGGCAAAAGCTCTGCCAAGTCAATTGTTACCCCAGGAGATGTCTTAGAGGAGTTATGTGGTCAGTACAACTCTACCTCTGCCTTTGAGAGTAGATTTACTATCTCTTCATTAGGTAGCTCAGCAATTGTCATCATAAATCTGGCTGCACTCTGTTTCAGCCTACATTTTTGGAAAAACTCCCCAGGAGCCTCTCCAGAGCAGCAGCCAGATATGCTGTCACTAGACCATGGAGACCATCAGTAATAAAAATGAAGTAAATTGAATCACTACAAGAAGTTAAGAATATGCATGAACAAACAAGAACATAAAAAATTATATATAAGTATACAAAACTAAAGTTACAAGAATAGGCAGTAGCATAAATAAACTAAGATAGACAAATAAAAATTACAAAAATAGATCAACCAAAGCTATAAGGGAAATAAAGATCAGGCAAGTACAAGAGAGAAAATAAAACCTGCAAACAAGAACTCAAAAGTCTATGAATAAACTAAACTAGAGTTACAAGAAAATCCAAGAATAGGAATAGTTGGACTATAATAAGACAGACAAACATAAACACAAAAATGCATAAATAAAGCTGTATTTGAAGTCAAGAGCAAACAAATGCAAATGTTGTCATGGACTTGTGCAACCATGTCATCATAGTTATGCCTCGCTTCCCAGGACTGCAACAGCATGCTTATTGATAACTACTAGCTGATATTTCACATATATGTTGCACCTGGAAGCCAATCATTGCAACAGGATAGCTAAACAACATAAACATAAACACAAATAAAATAAACAAGACAAGAGCATGCAAGTATAGCGGCATCTGAACATCAAGGACTTCAAGCAAGGGAAATAATGCAGGACTATTGTCCTCCACATCTATAAGCTTTCAGATTTTCTTTGTTATCATCAAGAACTAACTATTTTCTGGGGGCTTTATTATGATAATATAATAAATGCTATTTTATAGTCCATGCCTAAAGGTACAATAAATAAACTTAAAAACATCTATCCTTCCCCTATTCAAAAACAATGTGCAGATGCCCTTGCACAGGACCTATTGCAAGTATTTCTGTAGGTCATAAGAGATATGGAGTGTTGTATTAAGTTATACAAAGTTATACAAAGACTTCATTTGGATGCTTGGCTGGCTTAAAGGGGATTTACCTGTCCTCTTTCTAATCGGTTTTGTTCCCCCCTCCACTTTCCGGCCTCTCCATGTGCTGGCTACTCAGTTGAGCAAAGTCTTTGGCTGTACAGAAGTTGAATGTTCTGAGACCTCAGTTTCAGTGTTATAGTGTGTTAGTGCTGTTATAATGCTAAAAAGTTGATATACTTTAGCACACAGAATCTTCATGTATGGATTCCTATGTGACAACAAACTCATGTAGAGAAGTGAGATGGCGATTTATAAACGATTTCCTGTTTTTTGTGCTCCTCACAGAGAAATGGTTCATAATCTTGTGAATAGATTTAGAGAAACTGGATTTTTCTTGATAAGAAACCAAAAGTAAAATGTTGTGTTCTTACACAGGAAAAACTTGATGACACTGGAGAAAAGTTAGAATGAAATTCGAAAAGTCTCTGAGAAAGCTTACACATGAATTAAGAATTCCATTAATCTTGGCTTGGAATGCCACTAAACTTTTAAAATTAAAACCCTATAAGATAACTGCAGTTCAGGAATTGCAATCACGCAATAATGTGAGTAGAGTTAATTTCTGCAAATGGGTGTTGGATAATGTTAATGATTGCTATATTGACGAGCGTTTAATTTTTTTTGTGAACTAAGCCTGGTTTTATTTACATGGTCATTTAGTGACACAAAAATGTGCAGAAAGCCCCGATTTTATACATGAAATGCCATTGTATAACCAAAAAACTAGTATTTGGTGTGCTGTGAATGCATACAGAAACCTATGCATATGAATTTAAGGGGCTATGAATATCGGACCAGCCGGTATATATCGTGTTTTCTGGTGCCAAGCAAATCCTCATTAGGCCAGCCACACATCTGATTGATGGCTCTGTTTGACAGAATATGAAATGCATTTTTTTTCCAGTTTCTTTTAAGAATACTGCAGTTCAATGATCTTCTATTCTTTGGTTAGCAAAGCAATACTTTTTGCTATACTATTAATTCTGTTAGATAATTTAAAGATTTTTTTCATTAACTGTTAAAATCATTGACAAAAGAGGTGGAATACCATGTAAATATGCAACCTGATGCTTCTTTTTTCTTTTCTTTTTTTTTAAGTTAGTGATAATAAGGTTCATGGTTTTCTTCAGTTTATAAGCTAACTGCTAAGCATTTTTGAAACCATCATTATGCAGTAACATATGCTCACTAATGCATACCTTGTATTATTAGAAAAAAGTAGTATTCTGCTTCTTACAAGGAAAAAGAAAAATAGCTACTTCCCTTTTTAGCAGCAAAAATATGAAACACAGAGAAACGCAAAAAGGAATTTACAACTTTGTAAAAATATAAAAATGTATTCAGAATACTTATATTATTGGTTCAGGGTTCAGTTTGCAATTAAACACAGCAAGTTTCAATTACCTACCTAGAGCTGTAGTCAAATTTCATCACCAGAGTTTTCCTTGCATGAAAATCATTGATACTGAAATTAAAAGTACTATAGAGTCTTCTAATACAACTCATTAACTTAATCTAAGCTAACCTAATGTTAGCTGCTGATTACATCAACATTTTACAAAGTAGTAAATTCCCTTTTCATTAAATTTGTATTGCATGCTGTAGTACAATATTAAACTGATGTTAGTTATTTCTGTTTAGTTACACCCAGCACAAGATGTTAGTAAGGCAAATGTTTTTATCACAAGCTCAACTGGAACTCAAGTAGGCTCATGCTTTCACAAGATGCTGGGATTGCTCCATAAGTCTCTGGGAGTAGACTCACCTCCTGAGACGAGCCCTGCTAATCTCGTGCACTCTTCTGGAGGCGGCATCCCCACTCCAAGTCCACTCGGCGTTGTATCGCTCGTCAGGAATGGGAATCCGTACCTCGCTGGAAGCACGGCCGCGCGGAGGCGGCGAAGGAGGCGATTTCTCGCTGGCGAGAATTTCGTCATCGCTAAAGCACTGGACACCTTCCTCTGCCGGCTCGCCACCTAGCGCCTTGACTACGTGCGCCAGTAGCTCTGCCGGCTGGATCGCCGCTGCTCGGAAGGTGGCGTCCCTGTCTATGCGCTCTAGGTCTCCTTCGGATAGGACTCTGGGTAATGGACGAGGACGTGATGGGCATTCGGAGTTGGCACGACGTCGCCTCCAGGAGTTCAGGTCCTGTTCCTGCAGAGCTTCCTGTTGTTGCTGCTGTTGTTGCAGCCCATAGAGCACGGGTTCGCTGCTGCTCCGGGTCCGGAAATGGAAGGAACTGGGTTCTTCGTCTTTGTACACCGGCTGTGGCATACACACAACATCTCTTTACTTTTCACATGCTATTAGAATAAAGTTGGGTGTTTGTGGCTCTAACACAGGCCGCAATCAGAGGAACTCTTATTTCTACCAATTACTGACTGGGAGAAGATGACGCCGGTAAAACTGCATGAGACACTTGAAGAAAAGTAACAAACATGGAATGCTTAAACCCCATTTAACATCTTAACTAACTAAAGACAACGAACATTTCGCGAGGATGAAACTTCCATCTTTACTAGGTGGGGTAACATTTACATGATGCAATGCTACAGAGATTATCCATGCCGTTTCTTTAATTCCTGTTTGTGTTTGTCAAAAGAGGGAAGGAGGATAATGTAATAACTAGGTCGAGTATTTTAGGCATAAAATTGTGAGCTTATGCCTACATTGCATATAGTTAGTAGATCAATGTTTCAGCGCAAGTTAATCTAGAACATAAAATTTCATAGAGAATATAGAAGCATATTTCAAGGGGAATAAGGGAATATTTTGAGTGTTTTTTCGTTCCTTTTTATGTGCAATTATATACATCAATTCGCAGTATTGCATGCTTTTCAAAGCTCTCTATTGACTCTAAAACACTCATAAACTGTGCAGGCAATCGACGGAGTATGTTACCTTGTTTTCAAAGCAATGCGTTCCTTATATTTAGCGACTTTAGTCTCATAGTTGGCAGGAATATATTTCCTGAAACGAAAATGATAAGGACGAGGTAGAAATGAAATATAAGAAATTGCAAAGCATTTGAAAACTTAATGTTTAAAAGAATGTAGATATCATTATAAAGATAAAAATATTTTAGCAAGAGAACAGTTTGGATTTAGGAAAAACATATCACCAATGATGCCACTACCAAGTTAACTAATGAAGTTCTCAAATCCCTTGATAATAAATTTAATACACTAGGAATATTCTGTGACCTTTTGACTATGTAAATTATAACATACTCTAATAATATTTATCTTATTATTAATAAGATATTGATTTATAAATATGAGCAGTATTTGCTATCATAGCAAGGGTATCAAGGGCAAAGGTTATCAATGGATTGCATCATACTTATCAAACAGAAAGCAAAAAGTTATGATAACCCATCATATAATTGCAACGCCTAGTCGGAATGGTCAGAAGTAAAGCACGGTGTTTCCTCAAGGTTCTATTTTCAGTCTATTATTATTATTATTATTATTATTATTATTATTATTATTATTGCTATATATCAATGATTTCTCCTAGTAATAAAATACGTTTATGCAACTTTTTTGCAGATTATACTAGTATTCTCATTAAAGAACATAAAATCAGATCACATCTCAGATTTATCCGTTGAATTTTCATTACACTAAATAATTGGTTTGACTAACAAAATTCATATAAACTTTGAAAACACTAAATACATTAATTTTCACAAAAAAATTAAAACGTTGCAGAGTTAAAGATGCAATATGAAGGCAATGAAATCATAGAATCTGGTAACATAAACTTTATTGGTCTTATGATCGACATATAATATGAATTGGAAAGACCATGATGATTACATTTTACTAAAACTAAACTCGGCATGTTTTGCAATCAGATCATTAATTCATTTTATAAATTATAGTTCCCAAGAACAGTATATAATGTTTACTTCCATTCCTTAATGACTTACGGAATAATTTTCAACATAAATTCAGTAAATGCTAATTTTAATGCTCTCTCTCTCTCTCTCTCACTCTCTCTCTCTCTCTCTCTATATATATATATATATATATATATAAATAATATATTTATATATATAAATATATATATATATAAAATGAATCATCTAAAACTACAACCGCGAGTATTTCTGAAATGAAAGGAATGTTGTGCTGTTTTCACCGAATTGAACTTCAAAAAAAAAAAAAAAAAAAAAGTGTATTTCTAGCTCTAGCTTTAGCTCATTTTTATAGAACAATGCCTATTGAATTCAAAAAAATAAAACTAGATGAGATTAGAATATCTATGGGTTTCTTTTCTAGGCTAAGTAGTTTACAGAATATCACCATATGTAGGGTTGAGACTTTCAAACCTTTATTAGTTAGTTCACATGTTCGTTGGACAAACATTCCCCCGATTGTTAGGAAAAAACTGTACATATCTATTCTCTTTTGTCTACAACTTAGGGAAATTAGCAACATATGTTGCAGTTTATCCTAGATACCTTTGTGGATATCTCGCAGCACATTCTTCATACACTAGGATCATGTTGGCTTTTCATATTAGTAAAATTACCACATTCTCCAGTATGTCCTTCGGTGCGTTGTAAAATGATAAGACCAACTGATGAAACTCCTCACGTAAAGGGGGGAAAAAAAACTGAAATAAAATATATTTTAACTTAAGTACATCAAATTATATAATATTTATCTTATGATTAGTAACAAACAAACGCATTCCTTCCAGAGCATGTCGAATATAAAATGCAATTCGTTGCAAAATGATAATACCATTAATATCTTACACGCGAACCCTTTTTCAGAACAACCTGAATCACATGATCAGGTTTCTGTAACACAGACAGTCCATGTTCATTCCCTGCAGATATAACAGAGGTCTTAAATTCCAGCACACTGCATATTGCTTCCCATTGCAATAAATTGACCTGCATTAGATTCCCCATACATTCTCTAGAAGGTCTAGATCGGGGGAATTGACAGGCTATTCTATGCCACTAACATTTTTGCAGCGAAACCATTCCCTTGTAGACCTGTGTGCATAGTTGTACAGTCCTGCTGAAATATCGAATTCTCTGTTCTAATACTCTCTGCTAAAGATAAAAGGTAACCTTCAAGCACTGTCTGATAGTGTACGCCTTTCATAAGACCCCTATACCCGAATCTACTCCAGACCATCCTTGCTGCCTCTTTGAAAGCACTTTCTCTTCTTTCTGAGGTTATCCAGTAGCATGTCCAAGTTGAATTATTTTTCATCGTTGAATATTATACGCTTCCATTCTTCCTTCCAGATGAATGTGTTCCTTAGCCTTGTGAACCCGTCTCTGTTTATGTTGAACCAACAAACGGGGTTGCTTTTTCTTTATCGTGTATTTCAACATGTTCTTTTATCTGACTAGTCTGGCAACGTCGTTTGTGAACAATGACAATGGAATCACAAGCATGTTGTCCCAGCGGCATTGAACTTTCTGATCACTTGACTCTTTTGTCGAGGCGTGAGTCTTTGAGGTTTTTCAGGCAACATATTCATTCCACGTTGTTTCCTAGTTTCAGTAAGCTATTTATTACACATTGTGACCTGCCAAGCCTTCTTGTTATTGCCTGAGATGAAAATCCTTTTTCTTTGTAGACTTTACCTGGTCTTGTTTGAAGCTAGACAACTGCCTTCTGACCCATACTTAGTTAATCGTGCACTCTTCACAAACACAACAGACACAAGGCTACTCACAATGCATATACGCGAAAGCGTTTACATACGAAGGTCACAAAACATTCCCCTGTTCTTATCATTTGGCAACAAAACTATTTTCTGTCTTCCGATCTGCGTGCAATGAATGCACGTGTTTGTAACTAGCCCTAAGATAAAGGTCATGTAATTGATACGTACTTAAGTTCACATATATTTGTTTTCAGTTTTTCTCTATACATGCCGAGTTTCATCAGTTGGTCTTATCATTTTGCAACGCACGTTCCTTTTGGCATTCCACGATATATTAACAGGGAAACAAAATGAATCATGACATATGGTCGCGGTAGTTATACGGTACATTTAGAGTTTAGTACCTAACCAATTAAATGTAACAAAAGAAGCTTCATATTACTGAAATTCGGAATCTTAGATTCATCAAGGACAAACTGCAAATTACTGTTGATAGTTTCCCTAAACTGTATGCAAAATGCAAACGGACATGTACTGTTTTTGCCTAACAATCGGGGGATTTGAAGTCCCAGGTCTACATTTCGTTATCTTGTAAAGTACTTGGCATAGAATCTTGCAAAACGAAACCCGTTGACATTCTAATGTAATCTTTCTGTTGAATAGGCAAATTACGAAATCATTGTTATACTAATTATCAATGCAACATGTAAATGACTTTTGTTTGGATTACTGATGCAGATCTGAAATAACACCACTCACATTCAGGCGCAGGACATACAACTCATTAAGGACACGCCTGAGATAGCCGACGTCCTTAGCGAGACTGTGCCAAATGCGCGACTGCGTGTTCTTTAAGTTTGCAGCAAGGCGATGCTCCAGACGCGCAACTCTCTTGGAGCGCAAAGCTCTTGTGATGAACCCCAGGATCATGACGAGATAACCAAGTCCGAACACTATCCACACTAGAAGGAAGGCTTTGTACACCCAGAACCATCCACCCTCCGTTCTGTGTTTGTCGGTCTGCCCTGCGAACAGAGATAAATTTTATTTATTTATTTACCCTGGAAAGAGTTACGGCCATGAGGCCTCCTCTTCAGTTCTACCAGGCGAAAAGCCAGCAAAAATACATAGTACAAAATACATGTTATTATAAAATACATAAAAATTCAAATTAATACTGCATATGAATATTAAATGTATTAATATTCATATAATTATTATAATTATTATATGTAATTATTTTAATATAATTAGAAAGATGATAAAGATGATAAAGATAGTGTCACAATTCCACTTGTTCTTCAATAATTTTTCTCGAGTACTAGGGAGGAGAAAGCAAGAGGAGGAGAAGAATAAAAGGAGGAAGAAGAATAAGAAGAAGCGAGAGACGTACTGTTGTGATTCACAGAATTGAGAGACAATTTAATCTAGTGGTTAAATTGGTTTTTTGTCTGACAATCTCTGACTTCAGGAGGAAGGGAGTTCCAGATTCTGGGAACTGACACGCTGAAAGAGTTGAGTATAAATGTGTTGATGGATAGACAGTAAAGTCATATTCCGGGTCCGAGATAGGGACGGGTTTACGAGACGAGAGGCGATGTATTGAGGAGAACAGTTCATATTCTTTTAGAGGTAATCATGATAGTTTGTTGTCTAGGGGTGTCACATGATCAAATGTTGAAGACGAAACGAACACGGGCGTTATGAACGCGTTGTAACCTTTCGTATTCAGATTAGAATACAAGACATCACAATAATCAAAGTGAGGCATATCAAACATTTGAATGAGATTCTTTTTGAGATTGAAAGATGAATCTTTTGCTACATGTTTTAATATGTGAATCAAAGAAAATATTTTGTTGCAAGTGTGGGTTACCTGTCTGTGTCATTCTATCTCGGAGTCTATATAAACATCTAGGTTTTTTTGTCATGCTGGTATAATTAATTACATTGCTGTTTATCATGATGGGCAGCCCATCGTTTGAGTTTATTTACACAGTGCACGTTTATGTCGTCCCACGACGATAGCCTGTGATTTAAGTGGGTTCAGTTTTAGTCCAAATGTTTGTGTCCAAAGGGAGATGGAGGTTAGATCTTCATTGACTACAAGCACGGCGTCATAGAACGAGGGGGTGTGAAGGCAGAGATGTAGGTCGTCAGTGTATAGTGGTAATTGGAGTGTTTTATCTCTTTAGTAAGGTCGATGTACAGCATAAACAGTAGTGTCCGAGTGCTGAACTCTGGTGAACCCTGCCTAATCGTTCAAGACTGTGACATGCATATACGCAAAAGTTGAAAAATAGTTTAGGCTATTCATGCAAGGTTTGAATTAAACATGAAGATACTGCAATGAAGTTGGCGAGGAAAGGGTTGGCTGAGAGAGAATGGATTCTGGTGCTAAGGATATTTTGTAAGGTAACCAAATCTATCAATCAAAATACCTTCATTACGACATTTGTCTTATCCTGATAAAAAATGTATATTGGGGAGAGTAGGTATTTAAAATAGGGTTCCCTGTTACATGGTTAGGGAAGAATATATGTGAATTGTCAAACGATACTTTTATTATTTGGTTTATTTACCACGCCCTTTAACATTCCATATCATCAGCGTCCCATTCTATTCAGGGTATGAAACGGCCAATAAATTTTGCTCAGGGATCTCTTCTAAGGCTTTAGGTTTCTTTTCGTGCCGTAAATCTACGACGCGGTATTACTTTCCTTCCGAAGAAAGCCATACATAGGATTTTTACCTCTGAAACATACAACTACCTGGCCAGGATTGAACCGTGATCTTGGATCTACTAGGCAAGTATGAAGCGACTATCAGATTAGGTTTGAGAATAAATAGGCAGAATTTGTATAATATGATCGGAGAGTAAAGTTATCTTATTTTTGGAATCGAACCCAGGACCTTCCGGCCAGCAGTCAGCAAAGCTAACCATTAGACTAAGGGGCTGTTCTAATGCTGAGTGTGAAAAATCAGTTCTTACTCTCTACAATAGTAAAAAAATGGCATTAATTGGTTAAAACAAGTAGTTCCTAATAACGCCAGTATGGAAGTCTTTTTGACTAAGTGGTATTTTATGTTCAGTATTGAATATCAGACAATTAGTTATTATTCTTTTTCTAAAAAAAATATTAAAGTGTTTTTGTCATCATTTTCTGTTTTTGTACAGTATCTCGGGGAAGTCCATAATACCCTATAAACTATGTGGTGATTTAATGACTTTAATAACAATAAAGTTAGTAATTTAGTAATGGGCTTCAGCTGGTACTCCAAGGGATCCGAATTGCTCCATGTTGGACACATAATCTTACTCGCCTTCAAGTTCTTTGTGGTATTTCCCCCCCCCCCCCAAACTGTAGGTGCGCCGTACCGAAAGCATCCCGTGCTGCTTGTTCAAGTTCAGCATTGGTTCTGTAGCGACGTGCAGCAACCTTCATCTTGATAATACTTCACTACGAGTTATCAGGTGTCGTCAGGTCAGGACCACGTGGAGGTCATGGGAGTGTTCTGAAGATGTTGGGGACCCACGTCCAATCCAGCGCTCAGGGAATTTATCGTTTAACAAATCAGGAACGGTGAGAGCGAAATGTGCTGGAGCTCCATCTTGCTGTATTATTAGCTTTTCCATTGGTCCTCTGTCTTCCATTTGGAGGATGAGCCAAGTGTCAGCATTCGTGAATTATGATACAGCATTCACAGGCCCAGGTCCAAAGAGATGTTGCGATGTTATTCTTGCCGAACCATAAGATGTGGTGAGTTGTGTTCAAGTTCGGAAGTGAAGTGAGTGGTTTCCTTCTACCAAAAACCCACATTTCTCTTTCGTATGCTGCGGTATGACACACTCATCTGTGAATATAACCTTGGGCCTGTCAGTTTAGAATGTGGTTAGAAGCGACCGACATACATCAAGACGCTTGTTCATATCACCGTCAGACAGCTGATTGATGAAGGTCGGACGATACGGCTTCACCTTTAAGTTCTTCTTCATGTAACTGAAAAGAGTCGATGTGGAATGTCAAGCTTAGCAGCCATTTGCGAATAGAACGCTCAGCTGACATCTCAACTTCAGCACATGTCTCCAGACGCGTCTTCTTTCTTCCACTTCTCGATCGGTCTTTCACACTTCCGGTCATAAACGTCTTTGTTTCTCAGAAATCGTTGCTCTTTTTGTAGGTGGAGATTTATTAAACAGTTCCTTAAATTGCTTTCATATGATGTTAATTGTCTCTCCTGTGTGAGGGCGTTCGTGTGTCCATACACTCGCGACTAACCTCTCTTCAACAGAAAACGACTTGTGTCTTCCATTTCAGCTCACAGAATGACGATTCAGTGACACTAAGGTCACAATTCATCAATAATATTACTAATAATTATAACGTAATATTGTAATAATAAACTAATAAAGTACAGAGGTATATGTACTTCCCGGACACACTGTATATATTGTATTTTCTAACTTGTAACAACGTCAATGCTAAGGTTGCGTTATTTTGGCAGCTTACCTTATTTCACAAAGCCACAATAAATGAAACTTATTATTTCTAGTATTAATCTCTGAATAATGCCTTACGTAGCAGACAAAAACATAGAAGTGAAACTGAATACTGCAAACAGTAACAGAACTACTCTGTAAGTGATAGTCGCGTAATTCACGCAGCTATAGAGGCGAGAAGTTACCTTGTGATTAACGTTTCAGCTGCCAGGTGACCGCGCCAGCACGCTGTTGCTACACCCCGTCTCTCGCTGTGCGTCTCCAACGGCTGCACTCCAAGAGCATCATCACCTTCTTCTTTCTGCTCCTCTTCGCAGTCGATTTACATTTCATTATGCTCACTATCACTGTCAATGAAATCACTGGAGCCACCCAAGTTTATTATAAAACGTTCCACTACTTCCTCTAGAATGCCTTCTTCTTTCCACGCATTCTCTTGAAAACGCGTCGCTACTGCATAATTTCCTGTAATTGTTGAACGCCAATGATGTCATGCCTCTGACGATAACGTGTTTTTGTTGCCCGATTGGTCAGCAATAAGACGAGCCTCTCGCCAGCCGATTTACAGGCATAAATACGTCCCAAGTGTCAATCACAAAGTAATTTCTCGCCTGTTGTAGTTGCTGCTGGTGCAGGCCCCGCAAGCGAGCGTAGAAAGATAAAATGCATGCACTGTATTTTAACTGTTAAGAACTCTTTGAACATAAAAGTGTACATTCACTCTATATTTTTGCTTCCTCAACATACCTTTATTGAAAATCTTGACCAGCTATAATATTGTCATTTATATCTCTTACCGGCGACGTAATCGCCGAAGCCGATTGTAGTAAGAGTAACGAAGGCATAATAGAGGGATTCGTCGAACGTCCAGCCCTCGAAGAAGATGAACAAGGCGGAAGGCATGACGATGAAGACAGCAATGCCCGGTACCAAGTACAGAATGATGTCCGCAACGAGACCGGTGCGGGTTAACTCACGTCTCTCGCTTTCCTTGCTCTTGTACCTTCGATGTACCCTCACCAGCTGTCAACAGACATTAGTTACAGTTACGTATGTCAAGAATGAAGACAGAATTAGATTAAACGGTTTACTCATAGTCAGAGCCTGAAATTTCAGGCATTTATTTTGCTTAAATTGGCAGGAAAAAGGGCACTTAAATATTGAAAACAGAGCAGTAAAATAATTAAAATAGGCATTTATTAAAAGAGAAAATAGTGAATAATATCATTTATTAAATAAAAATTGTTTAAGATACTTTATAATTTATTTACCACATAATTAAAGTACTTAAACCTACTTTTCTTGGTTACAAACAACAACAAGATGTTTTTTTTTCAAGGTATCAACTGTCATAGTCAGCCGCTTGTCAGAAAAAAACAGTTTTCATCATGCAAAAAGAACGTTCTACTTCCACTGAAGTAATTGAAGCTTATTTAAAACACGCTATTTCGGAAGGACTCACACCAGTTACAACAGAACATTCACCTTTCATGGAAATGTTGATTAGGATAAAGTAAAGTAGTTTTAATAGTCCTGGCGAATAAGAAAAAGATGTACAGTGGTTTCTGGCCGAGTTAATTTTCTGTTTATGCGTTTATAGGAGAATCAGGTTAGTATCTCTTTTACTTCTGCATTGAACACTATACATGTTTTTTAATCTTTCATCAGGAAGACCAATGGTAATTATTCAGTAGTAACACACTTGATTTTAACGACACTTTTAGCTGCACAATGACCCATAAAACTTTTCCATTTCTAGGGGCTAAATCATACGGTTAATAGTGAAACAAATTGGCTTATTGCATAAAGATGTAAAGAAATAGGATTTAATCACGATTGGCTTCACGAATTAAGCCTGACGGATCAGGTAATATTTGAATTTAGTTACACTTAGCATCTACAGATGTCAGAAAGATAGGAGTTAACTGACTTCTTCAACTGCCATCTAATGTGATGTTAAGATATTTCTTAGACGTGAATTGACTGGTAATTTTGTGCAGCGACATCTTTTTTTCAGGTATGAAGCTCTTTGATTCTAAAGTTACAACACGGACCTACGGCTTAAGGGCACACCGAAGTAAGACAAATTGCATTTTAGATAAAAAAAAATTAATTTCTTGTTTTTGCCTTTAAAATTACTTAGAATCCCAAAGAACCTAATTAACACATTTCATACATCTATGGCCTTTGGAACATTTGTTTGAGCAGCCATTTTTAAATGCCGCATTTTTCTCTTGTGCTCTTGGTTTCTTTTTTTTGGGGGGGGCATTCACAGTGCATGCCTTTAGGTGATTTTCAAAGAGCAACCACAATTACAGTTCATTATTATTATTATTATTATTATTATTATTATTATTATTATTATTATTAAAATTTAATTTCAGAACTACGAGATACAATAAGGAGAAACGCCATGGAAGTTGAGGCGAAGTGTGTTCTATCTTCAGGACAATGCCAAGTCACAAACCTTATGTTGTGATTTAGCAGAGTTTGAACTATATCATTTGGCATACTCTCCCGAATGACTTCAGGCTGTTACCAAAACTGAAAGCAAACCTTCAAGGGAGGTCATTTTCAACAACTATTCAGGTTGCTAGGCAACGATAGAAGACAAAAGCTGTGATAACAGTTGAATCCTCTTTAAAATGTAAGTATCAAAATATTAGGTGTGCCATTCGAAAGTTCAAAGCAAGGTTGCCAGAGGAATGAAACCGAAAAGTAATGAACTTTCGTTTTGTCTATTAAATTTAGTTTAAATAAGTATTTGTTTAGACTGGCAAGTTTTGAAATGAAAACCCCGTGTATTTAAAACTGAATATATGCATTAACTGTCCCGGGAAGTGATATTTTTGATTGAATGAACTGTGGTTATGCTTACCGCGGTGCTGAAGAACTCTGCGAGAGTGGCGAGTAGGATGCCGTTGATGGGAATGCCAATGAGTGCGTAGAAGATCATGACAATACGCCCGGCTGCTGAAGATGGCGCCAGATTTCCATATCCTGCGACATAAACAACATGTACGGTTTCGTAAGCTTTTGGGTTCTTTTAGAGTAGATGCAGGAGGAAGGGAACAAAGGTTTTGGAGAATGTTTTGAAAAATGCATTTTTCGCGAATTCCGAAGGAATGTAACTATTGCGGTTACATTCATGAAAATATTTTCGAAAAGTTTCTTTAAATATCCATCTAATCTACTTTATAGGCACCAAAAAAGACCATGAATATACACACAGCGTGTCTGTTAACGCTCTAGCGTCCATAATTTTGGTTTTTACTCAACGAAACTCGGCACATAATGATGAATTAATAAATGATTCATTAGGTTCGTTAATCAGCAAAATTGGATCGTTGAGGGTGGGTGTTAACCTAAAGCGAAAATTTAAAAACAGCTCTAGTGGCTGCAGTTTTTGTTTTTTCCTCAACGAAACAGTCAATTAACAGAGCCTGTGACGAATTCCTCTTAGGACGTTGCAGGAGTCTCGAGGCGACTTGTGAAATTGCACAACATGCATGTATGGCGGAAAAAAAATACCAAAAGAGCAAGTAGCTCACAGTAATCAACAGAAATTTAATGTTAACGTATGAACTGGAGGAGCATTGTTCATTTGTTTTATTTACGGACTCTCTTCTCAAGTCATCAGCGTCCCATTCAATTCAGGGCGTGAAATGGCCGGTAAACTTTGCTCAGATTTCTCTTTTTTTTTCAGGCTTGTGGCTCTTTTACGTGTCGTAAATCTCTACATGGGACCCACGACTTTACTTCCCTTCTGAGAAAAGCCATATTCATAATTTTTACGCCCGAAAAAATCCACGACAATGGACAGGATTGAACCCACGACCTTGGGTCTACATATGGTTACCACTAGACCATCAGGATCGACTGAGGAGGAGGTGGAGGCCCTTATCACATGAATCCACGCAGCTTGTAAATACTTCGAACACAACCGCAAGTCTTTGACCATCTCCGCGTTGTACCCCTATAATTACGCTAGAGATCGATAATCCGAATTCATTTTGTACTTAAATGCATGATGTGATGCTCAAGTTGGGCTGGTGGGAGTTTCTTGATAACGCACGTCCATCACCATTTCCGAAACGTTGTAATGCTTTTTCAACCCATAGCGCCCAAACAATGCATTTATGGAAATGCCTTCCTTCTTGAAAAACAATCAATTTACCGTGTCGCACAATATACTAAGCATTGTCGGTGTTATTTTGAATCAATCCATATATGAAACTATTACGGTAGACAAACACTCCGAAGTGTAATTATTAGAGGTGGGATTTGCAGTGGAGGAGGTAGACCATTTTTTTAAAGCAACTATCTTGATATGTTACAAGAGCTGATTATTCCATAACTTGAAAACAATCCTCATTTGGCTTAAATGCTATTGTTAAGTCAAAGGAATATATCACTGCTAATTATCGTTTGGAGATTAGGTATTTCTCTAACGATAAGTAAAGTTACTAGCCGTAATTCCACCAGTTCTCATAAAACCTCTTTCACGAACGTTTGTTCTGCAATGGTACATTCGTAAAATGTTATCATTAGTTATTTGTCAAAGTTATTAGTGTAGCGACTGTGTCCGAGCGCCGAGAAGGCTTTTTCGGGTATATTTATTACTCCGTGGATTGTTTATTGATGCGATTTTGTTTACGCGGCATGTATTTTAAATCGTATATTCAAGCCAATAAGTAACATTATATCTAGCACATCAAAAAGAATGTTCAGTATTCAAAACAAAGCAACAGTGCTGTAGTTAATTAATGAACACAAAGAAGTGCTATTTGGGCAATTCTCCGATAAAATTACGAAGAAAGCCAAAACCGAAATGTGCAAAATAATAACGCAAACTACGAAAGCTTTAATTACATCGGAGAAAGATTGCGCATATGCGAGGAACACATTTTCGCCAAACATTAAGAAAGTTACAGTGGTAAGTGCTTTTATTTTACATTAATATAATTATATACATGTAAAAGTGTAAGTAACCCAGTTTCTATGGCATAAATAACCCTTAATTAGTTTCATAATTACAATGAGTCGAGCTTAATTGTTAGAATCAATACCTAACTTAAAAATATACACTAGTATGTAAATTTACCATTCAAGACTCACGGTAGAATTTCACTAGACCAAATGTTTCTTGAAACAGAACACTGATAAAGCAAAATAACACGCTAATAATACCAGTCTGCCACACTGTAAAATAAACAAATAGTATTAGAATGTGAACTAGTTTTCTAGATCACGAACTTCGTGAAACAGGACACTGGTCGTGCAACTTCACACAATGTGATTTTTTGCTTTAAGGTATCGATTAGAAGGAACTTTTGCTCAGAAACCACGTGATCTGCCATTTGCAACAATTGTAACTTAACTTGAATGTGAATCGTCATTTCTGAAATGAATGGGAACATCGATGCTCTGCTTTTGCCGAAATAAAGTTCAGACAAATGCTCGTCAATGCTCTACAAATGCTCAGTTGAAGAACAAACAACGAGTTTTCTTCTTTTATAACTCCTAGTACAAAAATGTGATTTTCTAGCAGCGTCGATTTCCTAGACAAAGACCCTTCAACATGGAAGTGATCCCGGTTACAAAAGTGGAATTGGAGAGCTTGAGAAGATAGTTGTTGTGAAAGAGAAATGAAACATTCTCACAAAACATGAAACTGAGAAACAATTTGTTTTACAGATCTTTGCCAGAGACCGTATGCTATTTAACCCTCTCTTGGAAAAAAAAATAATGCTCAATATTCATATAAAGTTTTGATTTTATAGAAATTATTGCTTAAAAAGATATTTCTCTTATATAAGTTCTATGGATTACTAAATAAAAACCTATTTTTTCTTAAATTTCTCATGCTATTTCAGCATTTTTTCGAATTAAGTTTTGGGAAATTTTATTCCTAAACAATTGCTGGGGATGTCTGGATGTCCACATAAATTTCTCTAAACCCTTTTGTTCGGAATTAACTGTTGCATATACTGTGTTCCAACTTCAAAGCCTCTGAGGTTCACCAAGCACTTGTCCGATCGAGTTGAAAATTTGCGCAGGTCGTTTTTATGTTGATTGGAACAAGATAGAGGGGTGGGAGCCAAACTTTTGGAAAGTTGAAAAATAAGGGTTACTAGTGTATAGTCTACTTGACTAATTTATAATTGTCGTTTTTATGGTTCCCTTGTTTGGCAGGAAAAAAAAAAAAAAACCTATATAAGAATATATTTTTGGGGTGGGTTGCACGGTAATTTAAATCTGATATTTTTTTAAATCTAGACAGTACAAATAATACAAAAGAACTTACACCTACTTACAACTATAATATACACAGAGAGCGACCTGTTTCGCTGTGGTAAATGTTGGTAAATTTATAACAGTTTAATTCTTTTATGCTTTCGTTAAGTTGATAGGTCACTTCCTATATTTTCCACGACCAAGCTCGGGTGAATATGCATTTTTGCTTACAATTTACGAGTTTTATTATGAATAAAACCCGCCAGCGGTTCCATTCTTATCTCTCGATGGATAGTGTCATTTGTGGTGATCAATGGAATGCACATTATTTTTCGTAGGCTTATATTTTGTACTATTTGCATATTACTCATAGTTGCATTTGCAGCAGCTCTCGCATACACGAGGAAGCTTAGTACAAAAAACGAACTTTGTCTGCATAGTAACCAGCTTACTGCTGAAGATAGGGGCACGTAATTTTAGGCGCTGCCGTCCATTGCTGGCAGTATTTTGGACATGGTCCCCCGACAGCATTCTTGAGTCAAGCGTGACTCCCAGGTGTTTTGCATGCTGACGAGACGGTGCTATCTGCTCACCAACATCGATTTCCAGGCCCGCGATTGTTAATTTAGGGGGAAAAAAAAAAAAAAAAACATACGGGAACATCAAGTCAGGGCAAAAATTGATTACTATAACATAAGTAAATTTCTTGTAATGGGTGTGTCGTCGGCATGCATTGCAACTTTGCATTCTGAGAAATCTTAATGCAGATTGGGCTCTTGGTGATTAGCATCGAATGTTAATATCTTTAGACTTCGGATTATAACTAGAAAGACAATTACAGTAAAACTTCAAAATACTGATATTTCTAGATGAGTATAAAGAGGGAAAAAAACCAAATATTTTGTGGGTGATGCATTAAATACTTCCATACTATATCGCATCGTACATAGTACAAGATAGCACGACATGACACTTCTATGACGTGTAAACGTGCACACAGGGTCGCTATAGGCAGCAATTACATTTCCAGTCTAGTAATGTAAATGTTCAGTAATGTCGAAGCAATTAAATGTTCATATGACTAGGACTTAGAATTTCAGTCCATCCATAATAGACTATGTTTTAAAAACACTCTTTTATATAATTAAAAAGGTGATGGGAGATGAAAACGCTAATCATGAAACTGAATAGCAGAAAACAGGCATTAGTGTCACAGCTGCCTTATTACCATAAACACGACATGAATATGTACACACCTATGGTGCTGACGACTGTAATCACGAAGAACACAGAGTTGTAGAAATCCCAGATGAACGGTTCCTCCTTAAACACGTCATTCCCAAAGACCAGAGGTCGCCGACAGTAAACTGAAAGTTTGTCCAGCACGTCCCGCTGCAGTCCTTTCTCGTAGTGCTTGCGCAACAGGGCTGCAACACAAACTTGCTTGTATAAATTATAAAATAACAGAAAATCTCCAAATAATACTATATACTGGGGAAAAACACACATACACATACACAAGCTTATTTACCACTTGTCAACAACGCTCTTGCGCAGGGCGTTCTTTTCTGGAGCAACAACGTATTTAAAATAAATTTACTTTAAACAAAATAGTCAGTTTAGATATTGAGAAAGAAGATTAAAACCAATATTAATTACATTTTAGATTTCACATCCTCCTCCACTTCGAAACTTCAAATGATACCCCCCCCCCTTTTAACACTTAAATTTTTAAATAAATATTATCACGTTTTTTCTATAGTTGCCTAGTGAACTGGATTATTATTCTTGTTTGACTCTGGCCAGAATAATATTAAAAAACCATTGAACGTTTAATGTAATCATTATTGTTTTCAGTAATAAATTATTGCAAAATGTAGTAGGTATACCCTGTCAAGAAATAAAGAAATGCAAGCAGGTTAGTCTGGAGTTCTGAATAGGCTGGGTTACTGTAATATTGATAGTTGTCATTTTACCCCAAAATAAATTGTTTTTTCATTCTACAACTAACCGATTAATGCTTTTATTCTGTCTAAATTCAAATAACCAGGTTGTCAAGCAACGATAAAAAAAAGGTGACGTGATGTGATAACAAATGCAACCTCTTTTAAATTTAACCTAAGAAAAACAGGAGTGCCTTTTGAAATTTCAATGTAATGCGACTAGAGGCAAAATTTAAAATTTAACCAACATTGGTTTTAAACATTAGGAATTATATGATTATTGTTTTAATTTCGATAGCATAAAAAGTAAATTAGTTAGCTGTTGGTGACAAATAGTTTGTTTTGGGCGATATCACGATTATTATTATTACAGTAATACAGACTATCTTTCTTATAGGGTATAAATAGCACTTTTAATTTCGCTAGTGCGGTTACTCTGCTATTCCGCTAACTCTGTTATGGCCGTGCCTTCTACGAACTGCAGAAATTGAGGTTGGATTTCGACTTGTTCTCATTCTTTACAAGTAAATGTAATAACCAAACGCATAAATGTCAGTCATTTTATAACCCACCATTTTTAAATGAAAAGAACTTACCTGTGCTTAAAAACAATTTGTTTGTAATAGGTAAATTTAACTTCACGGGACTGCTTCACGCGTAACCTGGTGGGTCAGTTCAAGCTGGTATGGTAATAAACGGGAGTCAGAAAGTCTGCAGCAATATTGTCACGTAAGTGATTACTAACACTTAAACACTTAAAGATACATTTACTCACCATTATCAAGCAAGAAGATGCTGTAAATGTCTCCCATTTTCCGTACATTTCTGGCATGAACTAATGAAATTAACTGTTACCCTCTGCAGTGCTTATATTCTTTCGCCGCTATTGGCGCATCACGCTCCTATCTTTGGAACATGCTGGGGTTCATCGTAAAGCAGATTTGGTTTATGAACTCCAGTATCGGCTATTTTGTGCATTAACATACAAGATTCGTCCGTAAAGAAAAATTGATCTGGGCCATTTTCTCAGTCATGCACACTATTCAAAATCCTGTGGATGCAGGGTCACCCGGTTTCTGTTCTTGCAGTACAGTAATTTTATAGGGTTTTAATTTCAGTACCTTTGTAGCCGTTCAAACAAAGGAACAGGTTTTCTGAGAAAGACGTCGAAGTGATTTTTAGGGGAGCATTCCAGAGCGTGTACAGTGTTATCTAACGTTTCCGTTGTGAATACTTTACGTGGCTGTGTACGGTTTTTTAAAATCAAGAATACTTCCGTTTCATGAAACTTATTTAAGAAACTGTGAATGAAATTGGCTGTTGACTTGGAAGTTGAATATCAAGGAATCTCTCTTGAAACAATTTCCATACATCTGTACGCGCATACGAATCGTAATTAAATTCTTTTTAGATTGAATTGAGCCATATTAACGCAATTAATGCATCGTATTACTCCATCTAATGAATGCTTAATACAGATGAACTCGTCGGTACCTTCCAAGAGTTAAACTTGTACTGACCTCCCCTCCGGCTCCCGGACGGCTTTCAAGCGTGGGAACGAGACGAGAACTGCAACTGAGACAACTGCATATGGCGCTGCCCCGCGAAGGAAAAGTCACCAAGTAGTAAAAACGTACATTTTTTTTTGAGAAAGTTTATGTGGAAGGATCCTAGTTCACAACTGTATCATACTCGACATTTTCTGAGTCTGCCAAATAGACCAGGAGAAGTAAAACTGCTAACCATCTACTGTAAACTGGAATATTTACAACAGCTTCCTTGCATATTTTCAAATTCTGCTCGACCGAAGAATCCCACGCCTCCTCGTGTTTAAGATGCAAAAGGGGTCTCTGAGCAATTAGCCTCGTTTCAGAAAGCAAGGTACATATGCATTAGCGTCGATATGTTGACACAACACGTGACGTCACGGTTCTCATTGTGCATTTGAAATGAAACGTGGCCTTCGCTCATGTAATTGAAGCTATGAGGTTCACACCCTTAGCAAGGTCTAGTAATTGACGTCCTGGACTTGGCTTATGTGAGTTTTTTCGTGCTAGGTTTAATTATACAAACACAAAACACATAATACCATTAAAACAATACTTACCGCCATGGGTGACCGAAGTCGTTAAAGCGCCGACTCGTGAAAGGGAGGTGTGGGGTTCGATTCCCGCCAGGACCGTCCTCCCTGACTGAGGTTTTTTCCAGGTTTTCCTCAATCCTATAAATGGCAAATGCCGGGGAGGTACTCTAAACTTAGAACTGGAATGTTTCCTTCCTTTAAAAAATAAAATTATTTCATCTCATGTATCATCTGTGTCCACAGCCTGTGGAGCCTCATTGTAAAACAAGGCGTTAAACACTATTAGAAAAACTAAGATTTAAGGTTTATTTTAGAGTGTTTTAAGCGCACCTTCTTCTTCCTCCTGTCAAGTGTTGTATTTATCGGCCTATTACAGCCTCATGCCACCTTTTTCTCGGGTTTCCTTTGTCCAAAGATGATATTTCTATCTTCTAAGCTGTACAGATACGTATACTATCCAGTTTGTTGTACATTTTTATCGCAAATATTAAATTAATCTCTTATTTGCGTGTTTTGACATTTTTTTGTTTCATTTTAATATCGCCTATAACAACGAAGGTCTAAAGAGACGAGTAATGAATGTATTATGCAATGTTTGCGTTAATGAGACCAGGAGTCCACAACGCTTAAAAGTACCTAACACTCACCTTTTCAGAGGAAAAACGTTGCCCAGGCAACTGTTCTTACGGGATTCCAACCCAGGACCTCGGTATTTGCAGGCGGTGAGCACAAGATAACGGAGGTGGTCTATGGCCCTTAGGGATTTCATATCTGTTGTTTGAATACAAGTTTCATCTCCTTGTTTACGTATAGCAAAGTGGGTACAGCGATTATCTTATAAAATTGATTTCAAAGTTCGTCATGTTGTTCTGTACATCATTTGATACCTTTAATTTTTGAAGCTGTTGTTGTTAATTTCGGACACTCTTTAACATCAACGTTCCGTTCAATTCAGGGCGTGAAACGGCAGATAAATTTTGCTCAGAGGCCTCTTTTCAAGCTTGAGGTTCTTTTCTGTGCCGTAAATGTACGACATGGGACCCACGGCTTTACTTCCGTTCCGAAGGAAGCCATACCTAGGGTTTTTACGCCCGAAAAACTCCATTGATCGAACCCGCTATCTTTGTTTTAGAAGGCACGTATAGTTACCACTACACCACCAGGACAGACATTTCTGAAGCATCATAATGCTCATATTCTAGATAATTAAAATGCTATGCGCATTTTATTATCTTATCATTTATTATAGTTTTCATTCTTATAATATTGTTACCTATAAAGGCTATACCTTTTGTTTTTTCTCTGGATATATTTAATTTATATCTATTTGATTTAGTTTATAAGCTGATGTTTGTAATTTATGTTATGTTACAAGATCGCCTGCATATAATAAATAATTTAAATAATAATGCTCAGTTTAATTCCATCTGAACAATTTTCCATTGTCTACGGCACCTATACGAGGGTTACTCTGAAAGTTTTGAGAATAAAAACAATAACATTTCATAAATGCTAATAGATTCATATTCATGCTGTGCAGAATGGGGATTAAGCGTAAATGAAAACAAAACACAAATTGTAATGTTTAAGAAAGGAGCAAAATTGAGTGAATATGAAAAACTGAAAAAAAGGGGGGAGTAATAAATATAAAGTGGCGAGAGATTGTATGTACTTAGGAATAAAAATAGATGTAGGAGTAAATGGGAGAAACAAAAGAAATCAGCTCTGGCAAAGGCGAAAGTAGCAAATAAGGCTGCAAGAAAATGCGTATTTAAAATGCCAGAAGGGAGATGAAATGTTGGATAAAGTATACAATTCAGTCGTGAGGCCCAAATTTTATATGGTATTGAAGTATGGGGCTTGAAAATCGGTAGGAAGATGTGGACCAAGTACATAGGATGTTTTGTAAAAAAGTTTTTGGATTGTCTTTAACAATGGCTAATGAAATGGCTCAAATTGAATTGGGACGAGTATCAAGAAAATGATTGGTTATGGAGAGAACCTTAAAATATTGGTATAGAATCCTGCGCCTTGATGATGATAATTTGTTAAACCAATGTTTAAAATATCAAGATATTAGTCTACAAAGCATGGGTCGGATAAGTGAACTAAGAAATAACGGGAGACGTTTGAAAAAAAAAAGGTAATTAAATAACAACGTTTTTTGAAGAAATATAAGAATATTTGAAGATATTGAGATATAAAAGGTATTTAGTCAGATAAGCGAGAAAAAAATCATGGCATTTTAAGTTACAATGAAAAATCATTGAGTAAGAGAGACATATGTAGACGTCATAAATAAAGAAGAAAGAGGGGAGAGCAAGGTTAAGAGCAGGAGTATGCAGGCCAAAAAGTCAACGAAATGTTTACCTGCCTGACGTGTGTCCATTATGTGGGGGAAGAGAAGATATATTTGAGTGCGCAGAAACAGAGATTTGGAGAAAAGAAAGTGTGTGGTAGAATGAATAAGGAACACCCATATACATAAAATTGTGGATAATAACTGCAAGAGCATTGAGCAATATTTAGAGAAAGTGCAAATGAACTGTTAAAAGAGGGCAGAAATAATACTGTAAAAATAGCGCTATAAAGGTGAAAATTAAATACCATGTACTAACATGTAATAACTAACTTTAGTGGACTGCCCAGTTTAGTGGGCAGCGCCAAATAGAATGGGCAGTTTAATATATGAGAGTAGGTCTATAAGTTTCCGACCTAACTATTTTCTAGGTATTATAAAGACAAAAACTATATTTCACTTTTCCATATAGCTACCCTTTATTGCAATACACTTTTCAATTCTCTGAATTAACATTTCAACCTCCCCCCCCCCCAAATAGTCAGAAGTCTTGTCTGCAAAATGGGCATAAACAGCACCCAATAATTCTTCGTCAAACTTAAATTTCCTTCCTCGAAGATCCTTCTTGATCTTTGAGAAGAGGAAATACTCACTGAGAGCTAGATCTGAGCTATAGGGTGAATGGTCGATCTCCTTGAAGTCACATTTCTTCACAGCTTCCTTTGCAACAAGAGCTATGTGCACAGGCGCGTTGTCGTGAAGCAAGCGCACACTACCACTCAGCTTTCCTCGGCTTTCCTCTTTGATAGAAGCACGTAGTCTGTGCAGTAGGCCAGCATAGTACTCCCCATTTACTGTGGTGTTCCTCTCCTTGAAGTCAATAAAGAGTATTCCTTCACAGTTCCAAAAGATTGTGGCCGTGATCTTCTTGGTTGACGGAGTGACCTTGGCCTTTAGAGGCAGTGCTTCGCCAGGTTTACGTCACTCTATTGATTCTCCATTAGACAAGGGATCACAGTAGAGGACCATAGTTTCATCTCCTGTAACATTGGTTTGCAGAACTTCTCTCTTGTTACCACGGCAGAGCTCCAAAAATGCCTCACAACACATGAGACTCGTTGCTGCTTTTGGACCGAGGAAAGAAGTCTAGGCACCCATCTTGCACTAACCTAATTCATGTTTAAATGTTTATGAGTAATTCGAAGGATTGATTATTTAAAAAGGCCCAACCTTGCTGCTATTTCTGTAACTCTGAGCCGCCGGTCTTCCATAATTTCTCCTTCCACAAGAGCGATGTTTTCAAGAGTGAGCATCTCCAAGGGCCGACCTGCACGCTGTTAGTCCTCAATGCTTTCTCGACCCATTCGAAAGAGTTTGGCACATTCTTTTACGGTAGAATATGAGAGGGATGCTTCCCCATATACACCGTCCAATCGCTGTTTAATTTCATTTGGAGTAAGTTCTTCTTTTGTGAAGAACTTAACAACAGCTGGATACTCCATTTTGAACGTGTCACAATCTTCTACACACAGCCTTCTTTATGCAACTATGTCCGAACACTGAACACGGCGGAGCGGAAGTTATAGCTGCATTTATTTACTTAATAGATACGGCATGATTCCAGAAGATGATGTGAAGGCGATAATCCTTATCGGCGATGCCGAAATTTTACGGACCTACCCTCGTATGTATTAATATATGTATATATTACAAAGCAATAAATTATTCATGCATTCATTCATTCATTCATTCATTCATTCACAAATGCTATCTGATCTTTGCATATTTTCAAAATATTCTCCATTACAATCCATATGTGGATGTCTCATCCACTTAAAGCATTTTCTAAATGCTGAACCTCATGCTTTTTTGGATTAGGATGTAAATGTATTATTCCTATGCAGCCATTGTGGCTTTAGATGATTAAAACCGTTGACCACATATTTTTATTTTTATGGAATAGAAAAACTTCGCATTGGGCCACATCTGGACTAAAGGGAGGATTGCACAATTTTTTGACTCCTGGCTCCAATGTAGTATGGGCAGAGGTATTGTAATGTAACAGAATTCCATGCAGGCCATCCTTAGGACGCTTCGATCTCAGCACATTGAAAACTTGGGGCAAATTTGTGCTGTATCATCTGGCGGTTTTTGTCCCTCAAGTGGAACTGTTATAATTTGGCCACTAGCTGGAAAGAAAGAATAGGCCATCTTCTCACCAACATTTCTCGCTCACCTCTTATTTGTTTGGAGATAATCTCCAGGGAAATCCCAGACCTACTATTTACCGATTAATTTCTGGTTTATAATGATATATCCAGCTTTTTTTTCACCTGTTATGGTGTTAAATGTTTTTTGACCTTCCTCCATCAAACTCTTTCAACTATTTCTGGCACCAATCCATTCTGTTCATCGGAGAGGTGTTGGGGAATCCAATTGACAAAGTGAATAAATAGCAGATGAGTTCGATATTTTTAAGTTGAAATTTTCTTTGGTGTGAATAAAAATAGTAACAACTACGTGTAGCTGTAACTCCATTTTTCCACATCGATAGTTGTAAAGCAACTTTTGATGTGAGCAAAACGAAGATACAATAAATTAGATGTAGCTACAACTTCATTATTTTGCAGTCTAAGGGAGGGCACACTCCACTTCACATATGCCAGTCATCTTCGGTTAATAACATCGCCATAGTGGTGTTCATGCATGTGAGGGAAAGCAAAACATATAGTGGAAGAAGAGTTATGAGCAGGCGTAAGGAGCTGACGTGTTTTGAGACTGAAAGTATTACTTTTTTTACATTATTAGTTCTACCAAATAGCAATGAAACTTGAGGAAAAACACTAACTTTAAGAAATCGTATTGAAATATTCTTACGGTATGCTGCTCATTCTGGATTTCAGAGTGAAGGTCACAAGATTTTGGAGTGGACCGCTTCACGGTGTATAGATCTTTTAATTACGTTCATTAATATTCGGGTACGAATATATTAGCCTTAACGTTATGCCAGTATTAATGTTCAGGCGATATGTGATGCTGAAGAAAAGTATACTCTGCTAATCTCTTTGTGGTTGTGTAACCCCAGCCTCAGAAGTGAGTTACATTCTGCGCCACTGCCCATAGTCATATCTGGATGACATTGGGGAAGCTTTTCTTGCCGTTCACTTTATTTCCATTTTACGTTCTTTCTTTGTTTCCTTCTTGTTTTCATGCGGTTTTATTTTTACTCTTTCTCTCCTCTATAAATCTGCCTTACATTTGCAGTTTTGTTAGTCACGAAATCGATCTAAATGCGAAAGTGCTGCATACAAATAAACAATAGAAACATCTCTCAGACAAGGTGGAGAGATATAATCCATTATAACAAGCGCCAACTTGGCGTCACAGAAGGATTATCTCATCCTTTGCCGCTCTCACGTTTGAAGTAGGTCATGAGTTGTATCGCCTTGAATAAATTCATTAATTTCACGTGCAATCAACAAGACAACAGTCGTGACTTCGCTCTCTAGTTCATGACTTCTTTTGTTCTACGTGGAACATCCACTTAGTGGATGTCATTCTGATTTTACAAAGCAACATATTGTATATATATATATCATATTGGTATTAGGCATAACGAGAAATCTCATTAAAAGGACACTAAAACGAAACAAACGAAACGAAACAAACGGGATACCCTGTCCTGAGGTACAGTTCATATGTTTCTGGCCTATCATGTGATAAGACAAAAATACATTGTCATTTTTGAACATATCTCACTTAACTTAAAAGCATTTCTTAATCTATGGATTTACATTTTAATCCTCCTAAAATAGTTCAAATCTTCGTCTGTAAAATGTTGGAAAACAGAGAATCTTTGCTAGGAAACAGATAATAATCTCTGGGAACAAGTTCTGGACTGTACGGCGCATGATACAGCTCCTGGAAGCTACACGTGTTCATAGCAGGCACGTAGTCGTGGAATAGAAAACTACTCACTCAGCATTCCATACCTCTTTTCCTTGATGACACTGCGCAACTGTTGCAGTAACTCAGCACTGTATTTCCCAGTCATCGCCGTGTCCCTTTCTTTGAATTATATTATCAGCAATCCTCTGCAGTCCCAAAAATTGTCGCCTTGATCATCTCTTTAGACTGTGTGGCCTTGGACTATCTAAGGAGTGCCTGGCCCTTCTTCCGCCACTCAATTTGTTCTTTTTTTTGAAAAATAGTTATAGTAAAGGATCATAGTTTCGTCCCGTGACATGATCTCCAATCCTACTCTCTTGTTACAACGGCAAACGTTAAAACTTTTCTGATTACAGTCCACGCTCACTTGCATTTGAACTGCTGAAAGAATACGGAGCACCCATCGTGCACTGATCTTATGTTTATGCAATTATTGATGAAGGAAGCCAAGCACAGTTGTTTCAGAAAGCCTCACCATGCTATTTCTTTTGTCTTAAGACGCCTGTCACTTAGAATTTACTCCTCGTCAAAGGAGTTTTCTTGTGTCAACACATCCACTGTAGGTCATCTTCAAAGGCTCCCGTCAGCCCCAATGAAATAATTTTGACCATTCCTTCAAGTGAAAGCTTCCCCATACTCACCATTAAGGCGTTGTTTAATATTAGTGGGTGAAAGTACTTCTTTAGTTAATAATATAATCACTACTCTATCCACTGAATTATGCAGTTCGATTTAAATTATCTTCTCCAAGCAAAAGAGCGACGAGTCCAGAAAGGAAATGCAGCATTTAAACTCCCAAAACTTATTAGTATGAGATACATTGCAATTAGAGAATCTTTCTCCCGCGGCGGGGAGTTTTTCTATGTGCGAGCCCCCAGTCGTAAGCCCGCCGTGGAGGGGGTAGCAAGCCTGCTTGCTTACATGTTAATCTTTCTGATTGTCGTAGTCGTAGTGCAGCTGTTCCCGGGTGTGTGTTGTGTTGTCGTTTCATAATTCGACAGTATATATAAAGTGTATTGTGTCTCAGTGTTTTTTTAATAGTGTTTAACGTCCGTTTTTACTACCGAGGCACCACAGGCGGTGGACACTGGTGATACATGAGATGAAATGATATATTATGAAAGGATTTATATTTAAGGGAGGAAACGTTCCAGGCCTAAGTTTAGGGTACCTCCCCGGCATTTGCCATTTATGAGGACTGAGGAAAACCTTGAATAAACCTCAATCAGGCTGGACGGTCTTGGCGGGATTCGAACCCCAGACCTCCCGTTCACGAGTCCGCGTCTTAACGACCTCGGCCACCCGTGGCGGTTGGCACAGCATTTCTTTATATACGATTCATAACTCACTGTTAATTCAGTGAAAGAATCACAGTCACAAATTTTTTAGCATATAGTTAATTCTGTTACTTATGTGAATACCATGCTTTTTTCAGAGAATTAACCAATAGGGAGCGTGATCATGCATTTTTAACAGGACTCTGCCAATGATCACACTGCGAATAATTCCATGAGAGCAATGCACTATGTGTTTTCATAAGACAGAGTTATGTCAGGCCGGAAACTTGTGGGCCTCACTTTTTATCTAATCAAATAAGTTCCTTTGTCTAAGAGTTAAAACAAATATTGCATGTTACATCCCAGAGTACAATCTGTTCTTGGTGGAGGAACCATAGTCCCTGGCCTATTATTAGACGCACTTTGGATTTTAATATGAGATTTTGGGGTAAAATGTTCACTTATTTTATTTTTACTAGTCTACAATGATGAATTACTTTTCTTTCAACGTTATATACACTGTAGCGTGTTTATTAATATTTGTCATGTGTACACAATTTAGTTACTCAGCCAATTCGTCTTTGGCTGCTATTAAGACTTTGATTCGCCTTGGCATCCTGTTAATGCATGTTCGTATCTTCTCTTGCATCTGTGAATAAAGATACCAGACCTCGATTATCTTCCCAATAAATTGAGTTTTCGTGATAATCACTTCCTTCTTCAAACATTTTCAGTGGGATTCATATCTGGTTAATTTCCAGACAAGGGCAACAAAGGGACATTCTTTCTTGCAGAATGGCATTTAACTCCAACTTGCATAAAAAATAAACGGCTCTTCACTTGGAAATCATTTTCTTAGTTGAGACAGCAGCCTGCTTCTCAACACATCGTCAACACATGTAGACGTCCATGATGACTTTAGTGGGATAGTTTACAGTCTGTACAACACAGTCTGGCTTATATTTATACCAGAATGCCGTCACACAAACTGAGCTTTGTTTGCCAGAATTTCGAAAGCACTCTCATCACTAAAACAAACTTGAAATAATGGAAAAGTCTAATGATAGTTTGGTTTAAAGGTGAATTGTAGCTCATAAAACAATTTAAAAATTTAATTTTACAAATTTACCGATTGTCAGAAATCCAAGTATTTGTCCTTGTGATCCTTTGACCATTTAAGAGTTTTGTAGCAAAGCAGTGAGTAATCTGGACTTACGGGAAGGTAGGTCTGCGTGCTTTTAAATTCATTTCTGAAACCCTGCTCCTCAAAGTTAGTTCAGATGCTGTGACACCACTGTCTTCAAGATCAAACATAATTTTTTTTTCGCTAGAAAACCCGTTTCTTTCAAGCAAAGTTTTGCCCTTGGGGTGAAAATTGGTTTTGGGCCACATTTTTCCTCCATTGAGAACCTTCCACATTCATTCAGTTTTCATCTTAATTCGCCTTACAGATGCTTCAGAAAGCTCCAATCTTCTCTCGATTTTGAAAACGCATTAGTGTTAACCCGTTATTTTATCTCTGCACTCTTTCGAGATGATTTGCCCATTATTCTTTCTTAACAGTTTTCACTAAGAATGACTGTTAGTGAACACAGAATGTTAATTTCACGTTTCGACGAGTCGGTACTGATGGTGTAGTAGTAACCATACTTGTCTTCTAAACCCTACATTTACGGCACGATAAAGAACCTCAAGCCTGAAAGAAGAGACCTCTGATCAAAATTTGTCCTGAATTGAATGGGACGCTGATGACCTGAGATGTTAAAGAGCGTCCATAAATAAACCAAATCAACAACAACAACGTTTCGATCAAAAAACGAACTGACAAATTAAACTTTATTACGTAACTGTTACTTATGTATAGCAAAAATATGGACTTTTACAGGAATGAAACACCACATAAAAAGTGTATTATGGACAACAATGTGCCCCCCATAACGCTCAGTGAGGGATAACATTGATAGATGAGTAATGTAATAAACATAATAAATTAATTTTAAAATATTAGGGTATGTCTAATAATATGTCCAAAGACTGTAAATGTTGATGAAGATTGGAATATCATATTGATCTTCTGTTACCCGAAAAACCGCCATATTTTAAATTCAGTAGTAATACTAGGTGTATCTTTATTGTTATACAGTTCTTGATACACATAACGCGTGAGTATTTTGTGTATAGGTGATAGACCGTACATGCTTAAATATGATACAACATTTGAAAGAGGAATAAATAATAATAAAAATAAGACAACGTTAATAATAATAATAATAATAATAATAATAATAATAACGACAATAATAAACACGAAGAACAGTATTGCAGGTATATGAATGGAAACATATTACATATTATTTATAATTATACTAGTTATTGTGTTCTACCCAGCAAATAAATTGCTACTAGTTCGCGCACTTTGACTAGGAAAATGCCCATATTCAATCAATTAGTTTGGTTTGCAAAACAGATCCCGACTAACGAAGATATGAACATAGTTTAAAACCTTTGGTAAAAATTAAAATTAAAAAACTTTAATGTAAAAACTAACTGTAACACACTACACACTGCAACAATATCTTCATTCCGTTCTTCTCAACGAGCTAAAGTTTTAGGTTTCGGATTAGGAAGAAGGAATTTTAAACTTATTCCTGATTTGTGTTTCAATGATGACCGTTTTTCCTTAACTACATTTTTGATAATGCTCCCAAATGCACATGTAATTTTTTTAATATTTTTCCAAATATGAGAAGCTACCAGTATCATATATATATATATATATATATATATATATATATATATATATATATATCAGAACCCCTCCCCCAATTCACTATTGTGGACCCGGATTTTTTTGATAATGTTCATTCATCCTACTTACTAGGGCAGCAAAATGACGACGAAAAAAAATATATAGGCATATAATTAACACTCTAACGGCCGCAACTTTTGATTTTTCTTAACGAAACTCGGCATATAATGATCGGTTAACAAACGATTCATCGAGTTCTAAACCAAGAGAAGTGATCATTGGGTGCGGACAATCCAAAGCAAAAATTTAAAAATCGCTCTAGCGGCTGCAATTTTTTTTCTCTAAGAAACTCGGTATATACTATTTAAATAAAACAATGGAAATATTTTACGAAAATCAGTGAAATCAGATTATTAGGAGTGGGGGTTCACCTGAAACCCAAAATGATTTTTTGCAACGAAACTCAGTATACACAATTTACATAAAATAAGAGAAATAGTTTCTGAAAATCAAGGAAATCGCACCATTAGGAGTGAAGGTATACCTGAAAACCAAATTTAAAAATTGCTGTAGCGCACCAGTTTCTTTGCTCTAGCGCTGTGCAATTCGCTTAGTTTACGCAGCTCCTGCGTGATGGACTTTTTGCTTTCTTCGTCTGTTAGCTGGTTTATTTCTTAAGATACAAGGTTCGGGTCCTGTGGAGTAGTTTAATTTATTTATATACAATCCATACTTAACTTGTATAAGGGGGGGGGGGACAAGACTGGAACTCGGTAATGATGATCTGGTTTTACTTGACGTCGACTGTGCGAAAGAGACATACTTCACAGTTTCCGTTCGTTATTGTGTTATGGTTTCATTACATGGCAGTATGTACTGGTCCTTTAGAAACTTAATATCAAACCTTTGAAATATGAACAGACAGATCATGGATGATTTCCTATATAATTACTTGTCTATGACCCTTCTACATTACTGAGGAGTAGTATAATTACAATATTTCTGCCACAGAAACATTGACTGTAGTCTTTGAAGGGAAAGAACTAATTAAAATATGTGAATGTTTATGCACGTCTGTGTCCTGATGTGATTTTCGAACGCCCCTATTGCTAATAAATTATTAAAGAAACCAAGAATGGAGGTTTTGAGTATTGACCGTGCAACATTTTCCCTCGGCAGGTAACAAGGCCATTACTTTGGAAAATCAATTTCCGATTGCGTAGCGAAATGAGGACCTGTATAAGCCGTACAGAGATCTTTTGCTTTCCTCAACCTCGTCACTCATTATTATTGCTATGCTAATCTAAATCTTTCACAGTAGTTTTTGGACTAGACTGTTCCTGTCAAAGAAATAAATAACTATTAGCTATGATGGACATGGAATATCTGGTGAGCCATCATGTTCAAGACTAAGAACAATAGTGGACCGTAGACAGACAAGACGCAAGCTATCTCTTCCGTTTTGTTTTGTAAACAGATAATAAATAATCTTTACTCGCGAGACGAGCCTTCTTTCTTATCTTTTAAAGTACGTTTCTTTTCAAAATTATCTCATAAATTTTTCCTGCATTTTTATCTATTTCGCTCGCCCTCGAGTAGCACTCACACTATTACAACAAAAAAGAATTGAATTCTGTTGCCTCTGATAGCAGTTGAAGGAGCAGTTTCAAGAGTGAAGTGAAACGGTCACGTGGAGAGAGTTTCTTTGGTTATCTTCCTACACACGTGGCTGAGTGTGAACTTCGACCTTGACAGAGTGAGTGAAGAACTGGTTCAGTATAAAGCTGTGGGATTCAATGTTAAACGAAAACTATTTAATAACAAAACATTATTTTGCTTTAAAGTAGTTAAAAGCGTGGGGCACTTTCAAAATTATGACCTTCATCTCGAGAATCTAACCGTGCAAAATTTGGATACGTTTTCGTTTCAAGACATTTTCAGAACGCTGGGGCAATGGTCTATCTGTAGCAAAGCACGGGTATCTGATTTTGTTTAGAGTTAGTTTATGAAGGCTGAAATGATGAAAAATGTTGAATGCTATTTTTGGGGGCTAAATCTTGATTTCTTTTGGTCATTGTTACATAGAGAAGCACGGTTCTATTTCGGAGTGCATGCAGGCGTGGATCACTTTCGAAATCGAGCCCCTTATTCCCGAGAGTCTGAAAATAGGCAAATTTTGGATGCATTTTTATGAATATCTCCGGAAAGGTTACGGAGATTTTTAATTTCTGAAAATTTTCAAAATGCTGGGTCAATGGGCTACCCCCAAGAATAAGCAATGTTTGAGATTTTGTTAATGTGTGGTTTATGGACGGTGAAATTTTGAAAAATTGAGAATATGCGATTTTTTTTGGCGAAAAATTTCGATGTCTGCTTTTGGCTTCGTTTGACTATTCTTGCATAGAGGGGCAGAGGTTCTATTTCCGAGTAAATTTTTGGGATACTCGAGGCATATTTTTAGCCGCAGGCACTTTCAAAATTGAGGTCTTCCTTTCAGAGCCTGAAAAATAAGCAACTTTTGCACAAATGTTCGCGAATATCTTCGGAACAGTCAGAAAGTATTGTTTGGGGCGAAGGAGGCTGGCCGTTTGTGCCTACGACCCTAATGGAGGCACCTCCGGTAGGAAGAGATGCGCAAAGAGAGACAGTTGGCAGAATCCATGAGAGTAGACTGGGTCTCTAACATGCTTTTAGAAAGAACACTTTGACGCCAGCGGAACTATGTGCCGCCACCCCCCCCCCCCCAAGGAGTTTGAACCCATCATAACGTCCTATTCCATTCCAGATGCCAGGACAGAAAACTTTCCAAAGCGCGCCAACCCCACTTTCGTCCAGACTGTAACAGAACCAATGAAATGGAAGAGTGGAAAGAAAATTCTGGGGAGAAAAAAAAAAAAAAAATCTGATTGACGGCCCTAAGGAATTTGAACCCGGGACTTCCGAAATGAGAGCCTCAAACGTTACCGCCTGAACCATTCCTCTCGATTTTCGGAACGGTTAGTAAGATTTTTCTGGTTTAGTTTACAACATTTTAAGAAATGTTTTGCAGTGAAAAATCCCGAGATCAGTATTTTAAATTCTTTCTGCCATTGTTGCATACGGATCACGGTTCTGTTCCCGTGAGAGTTTTGAGGTTAATAGAGGCATATTTGAAAATGTAGGCAATTTTGAAAATTTCCTCCCGAGAGTCAAGAAATGAGCAAATGTTGGACACATTTTAATGAATAACTGTGGAACAATTAGATATAATTTAATATCTTGAGCCTTTTCCAAAATCTGAAGCAATAGGTCATCTACGGACAAAATTGTGATTTTATAGTTTGTGCAGGGTGAAATTTTGAAAACACTGGTTTATAGACATTGCATTTGGGGGGGGGGGCAAAATGTCTTGATGTCCATTGTTGCATAAAGGGCACGGGTTCTAGTGTCAAGTGAAATTTTCAGGGCAGTCGTGGCACATTTAAAAGAACATTAGATAATGAATCATGAATATTTTTGTACGTCTTTAAACACATCTTGAATTATTCAAAGACTTCAGAGAATTTTCTCAAACTCTGTCCTCTCCAAGTGGTTTGGCAAAGTCAAGAACGCATAGGATGTGAATTAGCTCAGGTCAGAAAAGAAAACTTGCACTTCCTGAAATTCTCGAGTAACCCGTAAGAATAAGGAGACATTCACCTTAGGTTAATGAAATGTCAAACAGCTGCGGTTAAGTAACCACAACATCTTTCTGAGGTTGAGAAAATAGTCCGGATGGGATGATGCAACAAAACGGACATTCTCAGAGCCATCGTGACATTGTGATAATCCACCAAACTACTTGTGAAAAAACAACAGCTAGCTTGCTCCAGCTTGCTATTATATGACGTCACTTGTAACATTTTACTAATATTTAGCAAATGTTGTACGTTCTTTCGTCGAACAGAAAGTTATACCTCTCTTTACAAGAACTTGTACTTATACACTTGTAAGTATTGGACCATCCTTTTGTGTAATAGGACCCGACCCAGGCATAATAAGTCTGAAACCTCAAAGTTTCTGCCTCGGTTAGTCCACCTGCTCCAAAAAATAAATAAAATAATAATAATAATAATAATAATAATAATAATAATAATAATAAAACTTCTTCCCATCTAAGAATGTGCTATTAGGATTGTGTTTGTTTCCTTGCGAAATGTAATTTAGTGACAACTAAACGTGGTTCTAGGTTAAAGTTATGAAACCCCGTTGGATAGCTTCGAGTGAATTTCATTTTTTTTAGTAATTTGTAATTTTTAGTAATGCAGGTACCTTACTACCATAACCCAAAAGCTGTAAGTCAAAGTATATGCTAATTAAATATTCTACACTACCAACAAAAATTCGCATGATTATTTATAGCAATGCAGCTATAAACATTTGGATGGAAAAATGAAATTACATCTACCAATTTATCACACTGCTTCGGTTTTGTTTGTTTTTTGTTTATTTAGGGACGCTCTTTAACATCTCAGATCATCAGCGTCCTATTCAAATCAGGGCGTGAAACGGCCGACAAATTTTGCTCAGAGGTCTCTTCTTTCTCGCTTGGGGTTCTTTTATATGCCGCAAATGTACGAAACGGGACCCACGGCTTTACTTACCTTCCGAAGGAAGGCACGCTTAGGATTTTTACGCCCGAAAAAATCCATCGATCCTGGCCGGGATCGAACCCGCGATTTTGGGTTTAGGAGGCAAGTATGGTTATCAGTACACCATCAAAACGCACACTTGCCAGTAAACTTGAACAGTTTATGGCAAAAGTGGAAAAGTATTCAATAAATTCTCTTTATTACTTGCAATTACCTTATTCTTAAAGCACTGTAGTTGTGTGCCCTTAAACTTCATTACTACCATCACCTACATTTACCAAGCAACAAGGTAAATGTATACAATAACCAGGAGTTGTGAACATTTACTGCATTTCCCATTGTGACCATAAATTATATATCATCATTTCAGAGTACCATGTTCATTAAAATTATATAAATTGTATGATATTTGTAAAATTTAATATAAACCTTGATAATGTATGTAATGTGTTTATTTGTTGTTTCCCAACACTAAGCAAAATCATTGACATGCTTTTAAACATACGTTTTTAAGCATTTTGGATATATTTACTATCCTTTTTACAATTAGTTCATTAGCATGCTGTTTCCAAAAATGCAGTTATTTTCTAGAAACTCTATGTATTAATAATTAAACAGAATATAGATCGCGGTTCTCCAATTATTTTGAAAAATCAATAAAATTACTTTTAGATTCTTCATTGACGTACTTCAAGGTTAGATATAATTAGAGAGGTGATCAACCAGTTTCAACAAACAACGAACTCACCCTGAATTTCCAACCGCTCCCTTGTTTCCTCAGCACGCCTGTCCTCCTCCAGACTGCTCTCGATCTTATAGAAGAAGAAAGCACCCATCAGCAAGTACAGCACGAAGAGAAACAGCAGAACTATCCACTGCTTTTTTGACATCATCTTACACCTTTAAATTGTTTCACAGTCCACAAGCAGTCTCCAGTTCAAACAACGGTCGTCAAGCTGGAGCAGGTAAAAGTCAATGGCAAGAAGGTCCAGCTATATATAAATATTATATTTCTTCCTTGAAAGGCGCTAATACAGAGATAACGTCATGGCAAGAAGAATAGCAAATGGCCTCAGCAACAAATAATCGTATTTGTGCAGCATTAAAGTTAGCAAAAGGAAACTTTAACATAATATCAACAGCATTATGTGGCATATTCAATATTTCTATAAATTAAGAACGAATTTCTTTTCGGCAAGCGCTGAAGACTACATTAAAACGATTCTGATACCCGCATTTCTTCGACATTTGATCGTTTAACACTGAGTAATACTGATTTTAATTAGGAAAAGACAGGTCTTCAACCTTGTGAAGAAATCAACAAAGGAACAACAAACTTTGGTTATGGAAGGTACTGTACCAAACTATGTTGTTCATGTGACGCACTTAGGAAACACTTGCTGTTTTGTCACGCCAGTTCGCACCTTCAAACTTTTTGTTTGTCAACAGATGTTCGTCATTGTAACGACAAGAATAGTACGTTTTCGTAACGAAAGTTATTCTGGAAATAGAGTTTTCTAGCTGTAGCAAATTCTCTCCATGATTTGCCTGCCACTGTCTAATGCCAAAACAATGCTGTTGCACTGTACACCGCTGCACGCCAGGGCATCCATTTTCTTCTTTTTTCAGGTTGTATCAGAGAACAGATTTAACACAGTTAATGAACTAAACCAAAATATTGGTTCTGTGGAAGGGTAGAAGTGGTATCTCCGGTTCACACTCCTCCATTCTTCTTCCTGTAAAAGAAAGAAAGCAAGAATAATAAGAAATTACTTTATGAACTTCTTTAATTTTGATACTAAGAAAAGGTCTGCGAGGGCACACTTCGAATTCTACTGGTGTCAAGTTGAGAGTGAGGTTATCCTCACACTGAGAAATAAAATGGGAGGTAACTCAGGCAGCAGGGCGTGACAATTCATTAATTCAATTCGTCATTTCGGGGTCTAATAGTTTGCATGCAATGATAAACAAATAAACCTGAAGATAAAATCAGACCTGATGTTTAAAACTATTCATATTTTATCTTGTGTGTTTTATAATGTCTAATGTTAATTAATCTGCAGTAAAATAATAGTATGTTTATAATGTTGTACTTTATTGCACGAGTAAATGTATAAGAACTAAACGAAGCGAGTTTCGCAATTTTAGAAAATTCCGAAGGAATGTTAACTATTGCGGTTGTACCCATGAAACGATTTTTGAAAATTTTCCTCAAATCTCCATCGATCATACTACTAGGCTCTGAAAGGATAATATGTGTGTGTGCATTAACGATCTAGCGGTTGCAATTTTTGCTTCATATAATTATCAATTAACAAACGATTCGTCCAGTTCGTTAACCAGCAAAGTTCGACCATTAGGGGTGAGGATTAACTTAAAGCGAAAATTATAAAAAAAATAGTAATAACAAAAATAAAATCCCTCTAGCAGCCGTAATTGTTTTTTTCAACAAAACTCGGTAGATGTCTTTGAAATAATTGATAAAAGTACTTTCCGAAAATAAGGACAATCGGACCATTTGGAGTGAGGTATACCTGAAAAACGAGTGGGGGTTAAAGCTAAATTTAAAAGCCAGTCTAGCACTGGAATTTTTTTTTTTTTTTTTTTTTTGGTAAAGGAAACTCGGTATATGTCGTTGAATTAAAATAAGAAAAATATTTTATGAATAGTCTGATTTGTGAAATCAGACTATTCGTTTTACCGGAAACCCACCATTTAAAAATTATTCTAGCGGTACCAATATTTGCTTTTTCGCAGCGGAATTTAAATAAAGTAAGAAAAAATTTCTGAAAATCAAGGAAATCGGATTTTTAGAAGTAGGGGTTTATCTGAAAGCCAAATTTTAAAAATTGCTCTAGTGGCAGCAATATTTTTTCTTCACAAAAAATTCGGTATATACCTTTTTACATAAAATAAGCCAAAATGAGGGAAATTGAACCTTTAGGAATAGAGGTGTAGTCGAAAAAAGAAATTTAAAAAACACTCTTGCGTATAATTTTACCTATATTCTTTTAAAATAAAAGGGTATGTTAATTCAGCGCATAAATTCTATTTATAACGATGCATATATTTTGCATCCAACAAAAGCATCGTTGTGAAAATAGAAAACATGAAATATTAATCTAATATGTGTTTGAGAATAATTATGTTTGTATGTAAGAGCGCTTCGTAGTTAAAACATGTATCGAAACATGTGTAATAATAATAATAATAATAATAATAATAATAATAATAATAATAATAATAATAATTCAATTCCAAAGTGAATCAAAATCGATGAAACTTTCGATTGTTTATTGTTGATTGTGTATATTTACTTAGTACATCGAAATAGGTTTTAAATAGTAACATGTTTTACTGACGCATATGAACATCATCTTCTTAAATACACAATGTAACTCGGAACTTTCTGTTATTTCTCCATTTTAGTGAATGTAAAGATGATATCAAGAGCTCAGTTCATAAACATGGTTACATTTAAAATGTTTCTTTTGTTCATTGTTCCTTCGTGTGTGTGTGTGTGTGTGTGTGTGTGTGTGTGTGTGTGTGTGTATTTTTCTTCATGAACTCCTAGTTCACTACATGCATATACTCAAAATAACTGCAGGACTTCCAGAATAAATCCTAACCGCTCTCACGGGATTTACAAAGACATCTACCGAGTTTCGTTGAAAAAAACAATTGCGGCCGCTAGAGAGATTTTTATTTTTGTTATTTTTTTTTTAATTTTCGCTTTAAGTTAACCCTTACCCCTAAAGGTCGAATTTTGCTGGTTAACGAACTGGACGAATCGTTTGTTAATTGATAGTTATATGAAGCAAAAATTGCAACCGCTAGAACGTTAACGCGCGCGCGCGCGCACACACACACACACACAACACACACACACATATATATATATATATATATATATTGTCTTTTCGGAGCCTAGTAGGTATGATCACTCATGAAAGAAACCACTCACAACATCACACACTTGCTACGGGATTACTTTGTGACAGACAATAGATACGTCTAACTTGTAAGGCATGAGTTTTACTATTTTGTTGCTGTAAGTACAGAAGTCACTGCATCTCCAACTTATGCAAACTTCGATAACGGTTTTGTTGGCGAACGTTCAAGATTTGCCTAATTTGTCTTCTGTTAAAACTGTACGTCTTCGCTTGTATTTCTTGTTTTTCATTGAACCAGTAGTATCAACTTTATTCACAAGATCGTGGATTGCAATTGTGGAAGGAGGCACAAAATTACGTTGTTTTAAATTCTTCGCGAAGAAATGTAAACAGGTGACTGGACAGGCAGGCAGGCGGCCGTGATTGGGGAGGGGAGTCAGCCTTGTCCGGGACGCAAAACGCAATGCGAGCGGTAAAAACATTTCCGAATATTTTTAAATATTTCTGAAAGTCCGGTATATTTTAATTCCACTTTCTTTGAGAAGCCTATATATTTATATGTAATTAAGTATGTGTAACAGGAAACAAAGTTATATGCACTATTGCTTAAATTGAAAACAATAATGTGAGCTTATAACGAGTGTTTTCAAACTTCAGGCGCACATTTATCGTTTACAAATGTCTGATGGCTTCAAGTAGTGGTAACCATGCTTGCCTTCTAAACCCAAGGTCGCGGGTTCAAACCCGGCCAGGATCGATGGATTTTTTCGGGCGTAAGAATCCTAAGTATGGCTTCCTTCGGAAGGGAAGTAAAGCTGTGGGTCCCGTGTCGTACATTTACGGCACGAAAAAGAACCTCAAACCTGAAAAAAGAGGCCTCTGAGCAAAATTTGTCGGCCATTTCACGCCCGAAATTGAATGGGACGCTGATGACCTGAGATGTTAAAGAGCGTCTGTAAATAAAACGAATAAAAAAAAAAAAAACTTGCATCTTGCAAACATCCCCATCATTTGGAAGGTGATGGTCTATGATTATCTGAACAGTATTTAGCTAGTGGGGGAATGAAACACCTGCATCATCTGCAAAATATGTGATTTGCTGGTCACGTTAAGACACAGTGACCACGTGCGGTCCTGCTCGCCATGTATGAATAGATTTAAAAACCCTTTTAAGGAAACTATGACCGAGTGCAACACTTTATTACCACTAGAACAGGTGTTTGCAATAGTTTGCCTTGTCCCGAGTTTCTTACACTTTCAATTATCAAAGGAACTCCCTACAACATTCTGCAAAATGAATGCACAAGATTAAAGATCCATTATTTATTTATTTCTCTCTCTAATATAAAATGAAATAAAAGGCACAGGTATGTAAGTTTAAAGACTGGAAGTCTGCAAACAGTTTAAATGTTAATTGTGATATCTCCAGTTGTTGGACAAATATTATTATTGTGAATTAACAATAGTTTCACCGTTACTCTGTTTCGTATCTCTCCACTGGCTACCACAGTCCTTCACCCCTTCCTTCTACACTGCGAGCCCTTTGACACCCCCGGATACAGCCCATTGCTGGCATTTGTGCAGACGTGTTTTCAAGTATCACAACATAGATATATTGTAGAGTAGGGTCGTAAAAATGTACACAGGTTATCAGAGATAATAATCTAGCTCCCTGTCATTGTAACAAAAATGTAATGTGCACCGGTAAACTGCTGTTTTTTTTTTCTCACACAGCTCTCGTTCTACGCATTTTTAAAATGTAATGTGCGATTTGTAGTAAGAAGTTAGTGCTAGTAATGCAGACAAAAGTATAGCAGAATGGAAGCATAGTCGGGGAAAACAGTTCTTCGGATGGATGGCATTACAATGTGTATAAATAAATATATCATGCCACGTACTTAAAGGCGACAATATTATATACTTTTTACGAATATAACATTAGTTAATTAATAATTCGTTAATAGTCATTAAGTTTTTCTCAGTTTTCATCTTTGGCAACTATTGTTGATGATCTCATATACGTTTCAAATTTACAACAGCCAGTAATGTGTTTTTATTTATCTTTTCGATAATGATTAACATGTTTTATAAACATAATAATATATTAAAAATTAAAATCATGCTATAAAATCTGAAAATTATAGCGTAGGTATAAATATCATTAACTATCCTGTGGGTTATTTCACAGTGCATGGGTATGTTTTATTACGATGTTAGTTAAGGAAATTTTACCGATATTTACCTTTAAGTAACAAAGGTAGTCTGTTATTCATTCAACGCAAAAGTCTTGTGCATCCGGAAGATCTCGGGCAAGGTTGCCAGATTAGGCTGCTCAAAACTTGGCTTGACTACTGAATGTTTCCTTGGGCTACTCGAAAAAACTTGTGCTCAGAAATTTAAATTTATGGGACTTTTTTAACAATAGTGGATTTATGTACGTATAGCTCGAAAGATTTGACTCACGCGTTTACAGAGGAATTTTGCCAGCTATCCTGCTATAGCTCTAATAAAGAACCAGGATTTGACCAAGCACAGCACTAAAGAGTGTTTAGGGGGAGAGGGAGGGAGTCAGCAAGAGCGCGGGAAATAGTGTGCAAGCAGTTACAACAATGTAGCTAAAGTTTAACACACTCTTGTATTTACTGTTCCCTAAAAATAATGCATTTGCATTATCTCAATTATTTATTTATTTCTCTTATTTATAATTATATTATGTCGTTAATTTGCAAATTAACACATATGTATAGGCCACTTTTACTCTATTTTCGTCACTTTTTCAAGCGTTTTAGTGACACAAAGATGCAACTTCTTTTTTTTCTTTTCTTTTCTTTTCCTTTTTTTTTTTTTTTTTTTTTTTTTTAGTCGCTCGATATTTCACTTCGTAGGTTCTTTTGGAGAGTCAAAAGTAATTGATGGTGTATGTCATTGGGAAAGGTTTGTGTTCCGGCGTCTGATATTGAAGGGACTTAAATTCTTCGGAGGGAGGCTTCGCCGATATCCCGATGCAAACAATGTTAGGAACCCGCTCCAGTATCTCTCTCACATCATTCCTTTCTCCCGGAGGTGCCCACATTGCAGCCAATGCTTGAACACGGCTGAAGAACGGAAACATCCTCCAAAGTGATTAGGCGCAAATGGCGGAAATAATTGTGTTTTATGGGTGTATAAGCATTTCTCAGTTCAATTCTTGATAATGCCAGAAGTCTTAGTGCGTTAATTTATCCCGAATCATTAACAAATGTTAACAACTTCATAGGTTTTCAGTATACGTTTTATAGACACCTCATGGAAGCGGTCGCATTAAGCGGATTATACTCTCTGTTTAGAGGTTATTCATATCTGAGGAAATTAAACGGGAAGCGGAAAGTACCAGAACAACAAACAAAAAACGCTCCATAAAAACATGCATGTACAACATTTCCGCTGGATTTCACAGAGGTTTTAGATGAATATCATGGTCGCGTTGATGTAGAACACGCGGTCACCAGGTATGGGACATTCCTCTCGTGCAAACCGACTTCCTGATATACATTCGCTATATCTGTACAGCATTTACTCGTATTATCAACTGTAGCTGTTTTAAACAATAGATGCTTATGAAGTGTTATACATTAGTAGACTTGTGAGTGCATAGATATAGAGAATCAAATAATGTTAATAATCATGACATTGCGACATGAGAGATGCAGACGCTACCGTTATACTAAAGCGATGGTCTGCGACAAACATTGGCGTATGAATGTCCATCGAAGTGCGAGATTCTTAATGTTATATCTGGGTTTGAAGGCGTGTTACCATATTTTAAAGCGGAAATGACTGCATATTTATTTTATTGGGGCGGAGAGGTGAATTCTTACTTAGAATACTTTAACATAAATTCATTTTTAATTTTTCTGATGCTGCTGCGGTATTTTGAAAATGAATTTTTTTAATCAGAAAACTGGCTCCTGAACATTGAATCATATTTTCTCAAGATAAAAAATAGAACGAACAATGGAAATTTTTCCATAAAAATCCCATCGATCTTCCACCTTCCCGGAGTTTTTTTTAACTGTATCACTGAATGAGCTGAATGTATTATAAAATACTTCATGAGTTGCTTTATCACGTGACATCATAATGCCAAAATCAAATTTGAAAGTTCATAGTTAACTCCCCCCCCATGTCTTTAAATGAAGGCTAATATGAGGTTACTCCTTTTTATTTATTTGTTTATTTATATATTTTATTTACAGACGCTCTTTAATATCTCAGGTCATCAGCGTCCCATTCAATTTAGAGCGTGAAACGACCTACAAATTTTGCTCAGAGGTCTTTTTTCAGTCCTGGGGTACTTTTACGTGCCATTAATTTACAATATGGGACCCACCGCTTTACTTCACTTCCGAAGAAAGTCATACTTAGGATTTTTACGCCCGAAAAAATCCATCGATTGAACTCGCGATCTTGAGTTTATGGTAAGCACTAGACCTTCAGGACCGAGATATATCGTAACGATTCTCCTTCCCAACCAAACTCCTGTTTGGAAGTAAGAATAAATATATAAAGTTGTTTTGTAACATTCAGGAAGTCCTTATGAGGGAAGAAAGCGTCTTCTATCTCCACCCTGTTACCTTTGTCAACTACAGTTTTCCTTTTCTAAACAACAATTAACAATGGAGATTTTTTTTTATCTCGGATGGGCTCATTATTTTCCAACAAAATGACATTTTGTTCTGAGCACTATCATAAAATATATTATATTAATTTTTTTTTTTTTTTTTTTTTTTGTAAATTATTTACTGTCATATTGACTGCAATGGTCTCATCACAACGTCTGTGGATTGTGGGCTAAATACTATAGGTGTACGTCTTAATGAAATAAAGAATTAATAATGGCGTAAATGAGCTCGGCGTCCTTGGCGCCTTAAGGCTATCTGGCATTCACCTTCTCAGGGTAAGGAAAAATTCCGAGAAAACTTTACTCAAACAGCTTTACCTGACCTGGATTCGAACCCAGGTCCTCCGGATTAGTAGTAAAAAACGCTACCGCTAGACCACATTTATTTGATTAAATTTTGGCATTTTTAAAGAGCAACACCATCAAAGGCCTTATTGATGAAGCTAGAAAATGGAAAATATATCAAATAATTCATTTATACCGAACAAAGATGTTGTACAAATTTAAATTATTTAGGATGAATCATTTCACATAAAAGAAATATAAGACGAGAAAAAATAAAAGTTACAGACATTCTAAAACATGCCTGCTTGGAGAATTCAAAATATTTCAGTCTATTTTTCCATATAATGCAAAATGATAGTCATTATTTAAAAAAAAAAGTGTTAATATAAGATATTGTTCTGAAAATTGAAATTTTGTTTGAGAACAATATATGTTTTCTTGATATAAGAAATGTTTTTAAAAAATGAATGAGATTTTGTTACTACAGTAAAACATAGATGTCATTTGTTTCTAGTTAAGATGAAGATAACAAAGCAAAAGAACAGTATCCGATGCAACCCCAAGTTAAAAAAAAGGTATAGCCTACATCATTTAGAGGGTTACTCGCAAAGAAGAAACAACATTAAATGGCTTATTTTATACACGTATCTTGCAAGCAGGTTAAACACACACTCTCCTAGAATACAAGCTTGCACTGATTTGGTTACTTGTCAGAATGGCCGAGCGGTCTAAGGCGCCAGACTCAAGGATACTTTGCCTCTTATGTAGGTCACGAAGAATTCTGGTCCTCTCTGAGGGCGTGGGTTCGAATCCCACTTCTGACAAATTATTTTACTAAGGTAAAATATTGCACTTTTCAAGAAATATTTATAAACTGCTTTAGCTGTGGATATAACACACTTACCATATTGATATTAACTTGTTAATTTAATGTTGAGAAAACAAATTGTTACATCGATTTTAGCGAATTCCGAAGGAATTACGGTTGTACCACGAAAAGATTTTTGAAAATATTCTTCTAATCTCCATTGATCTTAACTACTAGTGATCAAAAATGACAATTAAAAACGAATATGTGTGTATGTGTGTGTGTGTGTGTGTGTGTGTGTGTGTGTGTGTGTGTGCGCGCGCGCGCGCGCGTGTGTGTCAATGTTTTAGCGGTCGCAATTTTGGTTTTTTTTCCAACGGAACTGGGCATATAACCATCAATTAACAAACGATTCCTCCAGTTCGTTAACCAGAAAAAGTGTACGGTTGGGGTGGGGATTAACCTAAAGCGTAAATTAAAAAATAAATAAATAAAATAAAAATCGCTATAGCGGAATTAATATTTACTTTTTCGCAACAAAACTCACTATTTAAATAAAATAATAAAAATAGTTCCTGAAAATCAGGAAAATTGGGTAATTAGTAGTGGGGATCTACCTCATATCCAACATTTAAAAATCGCTCTAGCAGCACCAATATTTGTTTCTTCACAACAAAATTCGGCATATACCGTTTAAACAAATAAGAAAAATAGTTTATGAAAATTAGGGATATTGGATCATTAGGAGTAGGGAATACTTGAAAACTGAAATTTAAAAAGCACTCTTGAGTTTAATTTTCTCTATATGTTTTAAAATGAAAGGACAAATTAATTCAGCATATGAACTATATTTATAACGATATATATGTTTTATATTTAACAGAAGCATTGTCGTGAAGATAGCAATTGTGAAATGTTAATCTAATATATATTTGAGAATTAAATTTGTATGTGAGAGCGCTCTGTAATAACCTTTAGCAAATGTCTGCGTTATATGTTTTTACTACAATAACATTTAAATTAAATTTCAGAGCCAATGAAAATCTACGAAAAAAAATTTTTTTTTATTTGTTTATTTACGGACGCTCTTTAACATCTCAGGTGATCAGCGTCCCATTCTATTCAGGACGTGAAACGGCCGACAAATTTTGCTCAGAGGCCTCTTCTTTCAGGCTTGAGCTTCTTTATCGTGCCGTAAATGTACGACACGAGACCCACGACTTTACTTCCCTTTCGATGGAAGTCATACTGAATCCGTCGACCCTGGTCGGAATTGAACCCGCGATCTTGGGTTTACGAGGCAAGTATGGTTACAACTAGACCACTAGGACAGATTAGAATTCGCTTAGTTTATGCTGCTCCTGCATGATGGACTTTTTTTTGTACTTTTCTAGGAGTCTCAGAAATTGTTTTTCATTTTTTTCACAATTGATCAAAATAATTATCATGCATATGGGTTAATATAACAGTGTTTTGAAAAGCATTAAAACCTTTTTGTTTGTTATTTCTGAAGAAATTTTGATTAATCTCCATTGTGTGGAATATTTTGAATGCAAAAATAAACAAATAAATAAAATCAAAACCCCCTAAACAAAACAGACATTTAAAATATAACTATAATTTTTTACTACACATATGCACAAACGGATGATTAAAACCCCCCACAGCGAAAAAAGTTACAGGGTTTTCAAAACTTCCCGGTCTGAATAATTACCTATTTAACATAAATTCAATTAAAACACAAAACACAAACAAGCAAAAAGCACGTCACTTTAGATATTGAAGAGGAGATATAAAATTAGGTTAGGTTTCACGTTCAACCAACTCCACTTTGAAATTTCAAATGGCACACCTACCTTTTTATGCTTAAATGTTGTAGTACACGCAACTGTTAACACATCTTTTGTTTTCTGTTGTTACCTGGTAACCTGGACTGTTGTTATTGTTTGAATTCGGAAGAATAGAAAATAAATCAGTAAGTTGAAGAACGAAAATAAATTTTATTTTGTGTTTTACAACTATAAATATTAATATTACAGTAATGCACTCTATGTAGTAACTCCTGACTAATTTATTTACATTTTTATCTTTCTTGTAGCGCAGTGTTTCCCAAATGGTGGTTCGCGAATCTCCTGGAACGTAATCCCATAGAAGAGGGAGAAATTTTGGGTTCCACATTAAAGGTAAATCATAAAGAGCGGCCTAACTTAAAGAGGGAGTGGCCCTAACAATTGTTTTTTACCTTTTTATTCACATATTTATGCAAGGGGATTTTTTTCATGAATCTATTTTTAAAAAAAATCCAGAAATAGACTAAATACGGAAAGTTATCTGAGACTTTATTTGACTGCAGTTCTTTTTCTTTCTTTCTTTCTTTCTTTCTTTCTTTCTTTCTTTCTTTCTTTCTTTCTTTCTTTTCTTTTCTTTTTTTTTTGTGATTGGTTTATTTATGAACGCTCTTTAACATCTCAGGTCATCAGCGTCCCAGTCAACTCAGGGCGTGAAATGGCCGACAAATTTTGCTCAGAGGCCTCTCTTTCAGGCTTGAGGTTCTTTTTCGTGCCGTAAATGTACGACACGTGACCCACGGCTTTATTTCCCTTCCGAAGGAAGCCATACTTAGGATTTTTACTCCCGAAAAAATCCATCAGTCCTGGCTGGGTTCGAACCCGCGATCTTGGGTATAAGATTGCAGTTCTTTACTTCAAAGCTCTAAGCTATCCAAAGCTAGCGCAGTCTCATTGAAATGCTGAGTTTATATAGTGTCTGGTTTGGCTTAAAAAGTGTGAAATATAAAAATGTGACTTCAAAGATAGGGAAATATACTATTGCATTATTAACTTACCCTGTAATTATGTAATTTATGCTCGCATTGCTTGTCAAATCTTAAGCGTTGTTGCGTCATTTTTGAGGGGAATCCAAAGTAGGCCTATTTATTGTACTTCATTTCTTTGAATCACTAAGTATGATTGAAATTATGGCATAATATCTTCGCCACATGCTTACTGTAACATCGCGTAAGCTTCCATGTAGGATTTCCGCAGACGGAAGCAAAATTTCAGAGCAGCGTATTGCTCTTTACGCAGCCACTCCATTTTACACAGTTGATTGGCAAACATTCGTTTTACTAAGATGCATGCCTGTACGCACTTTCAATTTTTACATCAGTCACTTGAGATCTGTTCTTCTCATGAAAAACAATCTTCACTGTGACGAGAAAAAATTTGTTTTACCGTAACATCTCCACTGTAATGAGAGAAAAAAAATTGTTGTACCGCCATATCTTTACTGTAACAAGAGAAAAAAACTGTATTATCGCCATATCCACTATAACAAGAGAAAAAAATTGTTTTACCGCCATATCCACTATAACAAGAGAAAAAAAATATATTTTACCGCCATATCTCCACTGTGACGAGAGAAAAAAATTGTTTTACCACCACATCTCCATTGTGACGACAAAAAAAGTTTTACTGCCATATCTCCACTGTGACGAGAAAAATTTGTTTTTTCGCCATACCTCCACTGTAACGAGAGAAAAAATGTTTTGCCACCATATCCCCACTAGAAAAATTGTTTTACCGCCACATCTCCACTGTGACGAGGGAAACAAATTCTCAGTCATTACTATCTATTAGTATTACATAAAACGCTGAATAATTGTTATATTAAGTGTTATTCAGTATAATTCAAACAAAAATCCAGATTATCAGCAATGATATTAAAAAATAAGACATGATCAAATTTGCACCCTGTTTAAATTTTAAGCGTATAAAGATAGAGGTGCCATTGGATATTTTAAAGTGAGCAGGCTGGAAATTACTTTTAAATTTCATCCTCGAGCTTTAAATTGACATATTTCTTAATTTAAATTAAATTTATTTTAAATAGTACAAGGAAATTTTGAAATTAAAGCCCTGAATTATGAAAATAGAAAGTTTTCAGTTTTTCAAGTTTTAAGACAAAAATTTAACTAAAGTTTAGATTAAATTGTCCCTATTGGCACCGTTAACATATTTTGTACCCATTAACCTTTAGCAAACAGATGATTTAACCCTCGGAAAGTTGTGTGAATTAATTGAAGCTATGTATCCTAGTGTCACGGCAGTAGAGAAATCAACTATTATGGATGTACCTAATGTACTGTTATACACAAGTGTAATATTACTCATAACTTATTATGTATTTAATTTTACAATTTGTAAATTGTGTGGATTTATCCATATTTATAATTTTAGTTTCACAAAAATGTCACGAAATAAAGGTAAAGAATAAGACATGTGTATCTAGAGATGGTCATGAAAATAACAAAACACTGACGCGAATCAAGTCATTCGTTTTTCATTGTTGAGCTGAAAAGATTTCTTTGTCATGGTTTTTGTTGCTAAATCACAATGATGATTGTTTATGGTGACATTATTGCAGTAATAAAGTAGTGAATCCCCGGTTTATGCTGCCACAAGCCACTGCTGATGACAAGTTATCGATCTGTTATTACTGACAGCCATGACAATTGTCAATAACCAGTTAATAATAAAAAGCAATATAGCACAGTAATTTACACTTGAAGCTGCGGTAAAACATAAATGTTAGTTTTCAGCTTTGTTTCGTAACTAGTGTAATGTTCACTGAGGTGTTGGTGGAACGTGGGAGAGGAACATTGCCAGTGACAGATGAAGGGCGGATATTAGACGCACAGTATCGCCCTTCCACTTCTTTGTTTTCTTCTTGCTCCGCCCTGTCCTTTCGGTTGCCGCGAGTTTGCGAAATTTGTCATTACTTTCGATTGTTTGCGAGCGGCATTGTAACACGAGCTTTACTTCGGTTCGATGAATACTTCACAGAGGGATATAATTGCCTCTGTCTGTTGCAGCATTCGATACATGCGATAATGACGAAAGGTGGACTGGCTAAAACATTGCTACACGCATGTTTCCAAAAAACTTTATTTGCTCCTCCTTTTAAGAGTATATGAGGGTAGGTCCATAAGGTTCCGGCCTCGCCGATAAGGATTATCGTCTTTACAAAAGCCTTATCTACTGCCATACCTTATCTGTTAAGTAAATAATTGGAGCTGTAACTTCCTCTCCGCTGTGTTCAGTTGTTCAGACATAGTTGCATAAAGAAGGCTATGTGCAGTAGATTGTGACACGTTCAAAACAGAGTTTTGAGCTGTTATTAAGTTCTTCACAAAAGAACGACATACTCCGAATGAAATTAAACAGCGATTGGACGGTGTATATGGGGAAGCATCCCCCTCACATTCTACCATAAAAGAATGGGCCAAACTTTCTCGAATGGGTCGAGAAAGCATTGAAGACCAACAGCGTGCAGATCGGCCCTTGGAGATGCTCACTCCTGAAAACATCGCTCTTGTGGAAGGAGAAATTATGGAAGGCCGGCGGCTCAAAGTTACAGAAATAGCAGCAAGGTTGGGCATTTCTAAAACAATAGTCCTTAGAATTATCCATGAAAATTTAAACATGAATAAGGTTAGTGCAAGATGGGTACCTAGACTTCTTTCCTCGGTCCAAAAGCAACAACGAGTCATGTGTTGTGAGGCATTTTTGGAGCTCTGCCGTGGCAACGAGAGAGAAATTGGGATTGTGAAAAAATACTCTTCATTGACTTCAATGAGAGGAACACCACAGTAAATGGAGAGTACTATGCTGGCCTACTGCACAGACTACATGCCTCCATCAAAGAGAAAAGGCGAGGAAAGCTGAGTGATAGTGTGCTCCTTCACGACAACGCACCTGAGCACACAGCTCTTGTTACAAAGGAAGCTTTGAAGAAATGTGGCTTCAAGGAGATCGGCCATCCACCCTACACCCTAGATCTATCTCTGTCTTTGTCGGTCCTGGTGGTTTAGTGGTAACCATACTTGACTTCTAAACCCAAGGTCGCGGGCTCGAACCCGCCAGGATCGATGGATTTTTTTCGGGCGTAAAAATCTTAAGTATGGCTTCCTTCGGAAGGGAAGTAAAGCCGTGGGTCCCTTGTCACACATTTACGGCACGATAAAGAACCTCAAGCCTGAAAAAAGGGGCCTCAGAGCAAAATTTGTTGGCTGTTTCACGCCCTAAATAGAATGGGACGCTGATGACCTGAGATGTTAAAGAGCGCCCTTAAATAAAACAAATCAAATCAAATCCCAGTGACCATTTGCTCTTCTCAAAACTAAAGAAGGACCTTCGAGGAAGGAAATTTAAGTGTGACGAAGAAGTGACGGATGCTGTTTATGCCCATTTTGCAGTCAAGACTTCTGACTATCTTGTTAATTCAAAGATGTGTGAAGTATATTGCAATAAAAGGTAATTATATTTAAAAGTGAAATATAGCTTTTATCTTTATCATACGTAGAAAATGGTTAGGCCGGAAACTTATAGACCTATCCTCGTACACCTCATCCATTATCTGTGCACTCCTGAGCTTGTAGTCTAGACTTTCCCCCTTAAGACCTTAGGGACAATGAATGAAGTTCCTTGACAACCTTGACAACCAATTCCCCGAAATGAATGAGAACTATTTGTCCCTTGCGTGGTTTCTGAAACTATTGAGGTAGTTGAGGTAGCTGGAAATATCTCTAATGATCTGCAGGAGCTGGCAGATGAAGCTTGTGTCGCCATTGGGTTGTCACCTTCAGCCTCCGTATAGACCACTCCAAGGACTGCTTCCAGCTCCGTTCGTTATACGAGGGCGGTTCAGAAATGATTTACAACAATAAATAAGGTGTTGTACCTTATTTATTTTGTAACATGGTTCAATGCAGATGGTATTTTTCAGTATATTATTGTTTGGGAGTACTACGCCACCTCTCGTGTACACTGTTTGAATTTCCTTTTTGTTGCCGATTTTTTTTAACCTCGCAGCGAGTCCTTGATGTTGTCGAAAGAGGTACAATGAGATGCATTGAGATCCAGTGAATATGGCGGTTGCGAGACAACAATGTATCAATAAATTTCTGTAAAAATAATATTTGGCTACAATTATTCAAGAACGACAATTTTTACATAAGTTTCTCATTTTTTAGGAACTGTATAAGCTATGAACTTGAAACTTTGACCACTTATTCACGGTACAATTGTAATGATGTGGATCTATTATGGTATAGCTAGGACAAAACGTGACAATGTAAATAACATAAATGTTAAAAGAAATAGGTTTGGTTCAGAGTCATGGTATAGTAGTGAAAAAGATCAGCAAATTTCAATTATGTGAATCTGATTGCTTTAACTTTTTCATTTTATTAGTTTTAATAGTCCTTGAGAAAATGGGAACTGAAGTTGGTAAATTTAACATTACAAGAATAGACCTTTCATGCTATCCTTAATGCCACCACGATGGCCAAGGTCGTTAATGCGCGGATTCATGAGTGTGAGGTCGGGGGTTCGAATCCCGCCAAGGCCGTCCTCCCTGAATGAGTTTTTTTTCCAGGTTTTCCTTAGTCCTCATAAGTGACGGCGGGGAGGTAACTTAGGCCTGGAAAGTTTCCTTCCTTAATTTTTTTTCCCCCAATTTATCATTTCATTACATTATCATCAGTGTCCACCGCTTGTGGTGCCTCAGTAGTAAAAATGAAAAAAACTCTCCTTAACCAATTTATTTTGTATATAAATAGTTGTTATATTTTCTCAGCTAAACATAAAGTAGGAATTGAGGAGAAAGTAATAGTAATGTTTAAAACTACTTGATTGTCATTTAGAAACCACCAATAAAAAATCAAAACCGAAATCCGGAGAAAAAAAAATTATACACCTTAATTAATATGGCGTTCTACGCAATTAAATTTTATTTTAATAACACATACTAAAATTTCATATATATTTTGAAAAGAAAATATGCATTTTCATTGTGGTTTACGTTTTCATTAACAAATCTCTAACGTCTACAGTTACAGATTATTGCTAAACACAATTCAGCTGTAGTGATAAAGTGCCATCTAATGGATTTGTGGAGAACTACAGTCAACTCGGAGCTGGATTTTCTGTCCATATTGTATATACTGTGTTGGTACATTAGTATTAACAATATGCAATATCAAGCCATTGTTTCAAATCGTTATTTAATGCAGCTTTCTAAAGTGGGTATTCCATGAAACTGATAAAATACAGTATCCTACTGTGATAAAGTTCTTTGTAAAAGATGGTTTAACACAAAAGGAAATTAATACAAAATTTATACAAGTTTATGAGGACTAATATCCATTTTCAACTATTAAGATGGATTGCTGAATTTAAACTTTGTGTGCCAGTCTTGAAAATTGCCCATGTGAAGATATAAAGTGCAGCAATAGTTGAATTCCTTGAACAAATACATGGCAATTTGCCAGTTAAAGTACTTTATATTGCTGAGACTTAGGTATTTCAAAGCAACGTGTAGGTCATGTTTTACATATGAAAAGCTTTGCGCAAGTTAAGTGTCACTCTTGCTAACAGCATATCCGTTTGTTTGGATCGTTTTAATAACAACAGAAGTGATTGTATGTGTCAACTTATAATTGTGAATGAGGCTTGGATCCATCATCACACATCAGAATCGAAACAGCAGTTAAACAAAGGACAGAATCGGTTGTTCAGCGCCAAAGAAGACAAAGCCTTCTGCAGGAAAAGTTACGGCGTCAGCCTTTTAAGAAAAAATGAATAAGCGATTATCTTCAGAAGTGTAAAACCCTGACTAGAGAGTACTATTCTAACATTTCAAACAAAATCATAAGAAAAGACAATTTACAGAGGAAAAAAATGTAAATTTTCAACAAGACAACGCACCAGCTGTTTTAGCGTAGGTTGAGAGAGATTTATAGTAAGAATTGTTGCAGCACCGAGATCTCCAGACTTGATTCTCTCCGACTTTCGTCTGTTATCAAAGCTCAAATTCTTCCTCGCGTTGTTCATCAAATTAAGAGGTGATTGTAGTTGTACAGAAGTGTTTCGGACGGAATAATGGAATGGAGCATTAATGAATAAATGTTTTGATGCTAAGGGAGATTATACGAGTACTGAAATGAAAAAAATAATGTTTAAGTTAAAAAAAATTATGCCTCTATTGTGTCGCCGAGAGCTTTTCAGATTGCCTTCACACATCAACTCTGGTGAGGACGACTTAAAGATTAAGTAAAAAGGTACACAATAAGACTATTGCTAGCAATTCCAGCTCAGATGGGGCATTCTTATTGTGAAAGAATAGAACGACACATAAACTTGACTTTGTGATCTGTTGAGAGGAGTTATGAGGGGCACTCAAAATGTTTTGCAAGTGTCACCTTAAAGTCCAAGCTAAGGTTTGATTTCGAAAACTTATCCTCACAATTCTTCAAAGTACTCTCCATGTCACTCCACACACAGATGTAGGCGATGTAACCACTTATCAAAAGCACGACGGAACTCGGACTGAGATGTCAACAGAGCTGCGTTTGCAGCTTGAGCAAGGTCTGTACTGATTTAAAAGGTTATCCAGAAATGCAAGGTTTCACTCGAAGAAACAACCAGAAGTCGCACAGTGTAAGATCAAAGGTGTAGAGCGGATGGTCTGAACTTTGGCTATTTGCAGATTCCTCAAATTTGCAGCTCTTCTGTGAGGAGACGCACTGTCGTGCAAAAGCAACAGTCTTAAAGTTCCTGTCTTTGGACGCCGTCGCCCCTGCTCTTCAAATAAAGAACCCAAAATATAAGTGTCATAGTATTCTCCATTCATTGTCATTCCTTCTGGCATACAATCAGCCACTAATGATCTTTCACAGTTGAAGAAAACAGTGAACATTCGCTTCCGAGAATGAAAATATTGTCGAGAACAACTGGTCTTGGGTCATTCTCATTTACCCACACGCAGTTCTGAGCTTTATTTGGAGTGATACAGTAATAAAACCGACTTTCATCACTCGTCCATATATCTGTCAAACGTTTGGAACCATTTGGTGAAAACATGCTCAGCAGTTTCCTAGCACATTCCTTTCTCCTCTTCTTTTCTTCATTGTCTAGGGAATGTGGAACCCATTTTGCACAGCTTTTTCACAGTTTTGAATGTTCGTGGAGTATACACTCATTGCTGCCAACACTTTTATTCATTTCCATACTTAGCATTTCAACAGCAATATGTCGATTTTCCTCACCAAGTTCTTCACTCTTTGAATTGTTCTCTCGTTCACAGCTTCTCGAGGCCAGTCAGAGAGAGGGTTATCTTTCAAAGTCTCTCGCCCTTCTTCAAATGATCGAATCCATCTTGCAATGATATCAAATGAACACACTTGATCCCACGAACAGCTACCAAGTCCTCATGGATTTTTTCCCCCTCTTTTTCACCAGCTTATAGCGTGAGAAAATCTGAACTCAACAGACAGTACGACAATGACTATGCAAGTTTAAACTTGCACTTATGCATTTTTTGATAGCTTAAGATCAATGTTACATTTTTGTAGACATTTTCTAACAATGGATATGCTGGTTACGAAACTATTTTGAATGTTCCCCTTAAGAGCACCATACTCGAATTCTTGCCAATTATACTTAAGTGTAAAAAACTAAACAGTTACTTAAATTACAAACATTTTATGCACATGTTTAGGACGAATGTTTTCAATAGTAAACCTTCTCTTCTATTGATTTGTCCTTATTGCCATAATGTCATCTTACCCCAATTACCTTATTCTTTTATGTCTATCCCAATACGATTATGCTAATAAGAAACTTCATCCAATTAACATTTAAAACACACATACTTATATTTCGATGTGCAGAATATATTTACACACTTTGTCACTTGACACAACAAAACTTATAGAAGCTGTTATCATTGCAAAACGATGTTGTGATAATGTCAGTTGATTGAATTCTGTGCTCAGAGGGAATGATATAAGTCGTGCCGTGTTCCCTCCTCCTGTCTCTTCTATTATAGTACACAGCATTAAACGTTTAACTTTCCCACGGGGTATGTTAACGCTCGCGATGAATTGGACCTTTTTAATTACTTGTTCCGTTCGGGACACGGATGCTATTTGCTGTTTCCTGGTGTGGCAACGCAGTCTTTCGCACGATTTGGTGAGAATTTGAGAGCTCAAATCCCTCCATGGATTCTGTTATACGTTCCGATCTTATAATTCACTTGTAAAGTTTCACAGTCGTTACTTAGCAACAATAGCTTTTATTTCAATGCATAGCTATTTATATGTTACATATTAACAAATGTTATTAAAGAGGCGAAAATAGCTAACTCAAAAAGGAGAAGAGGTACAAAGATTTGTTACAAATAAATAAAGTAAGAAATTGAATAGCAGACGAGTGTAAAAATGTAATACATATTTAGCTGAGTATTTTCTAAGAGAAAAATTACGTAGATACACATTCATTTTGTACACTTCATTTAAATTTTATTGATCTCTGCTGGAGGTTATGACAATTTTTTTAAAATACTAAGAAAAAGCATAGCTTTTCAAAACCCTCCACATGATGGATCGTGTGTTATTCGTTTTCTGTTAGAGAATGTGATGCAAAGAGATTTGCACGTAATTTAAGGTTTTTTATAATATTACAGCGAAGGTCAGCACCTTTTTAAATACAAGAGGCAACAATTTTAAAAGTGTGGCAATTATGAACAAAAGACCTTTAGGCAAATATTCGGTAGCTAATGCCAAGCCAATATCAACTTTTTCAAATAAATAAAGTGAAACTGCATAAGCTTACAATAATGTTTTACCCCTCCTCAATAACTTTCAATGAATCATTTCAATAAAAGTGATGTATACAGATGACTTCTGTTTAGGCACTCCTTCATATTCGAATTCCCGTAAATCTTGAAAAAGATTCGAGGTTCTAAAACTCGATTTTTTTTTTTATCTTTTATTGCCATTCGACTTTTTGGAGTCTTAACTGTTAAATGTTTGGAACTTTTAGTTTTAATCCATTAACGTCCAGTAGAAACGTTCACAAAAATAACTAAATGATAAAAACATGTAAGCAAAAAGCGATTGTTGCAATTTCGGTGGTATCCGGATCACCAGTATAGCCTTGTGGCAGCCCTGAGTGCCATACTGTCTTGTTTTCAGCGCAATCTTTTGGAATTTTCTAGTAATTAAATGATCGTGATCTGCGCTTTCTCCTGGCGCCGCATTAAGACAGGGTTTAGTACTCGGACCACTACTTTTTAGCTGTAGCTTGTTTTTGTCCAGGATAGATTTCCCGCGTAATTTGCTGTTTGTGCCCAATCCACGTTTTTACCACGGTCTTAGCAGTACCTGCACTGATTCCAACCGTGTTCAGGGCAACAAAGGGTGTATCATTACTCTTTTTGCCAACTGATATGCTTATTTATTTCCATAAATGCTCCGATGCTCCGGACGGATCTGGTGGGATTCAAACCCCAGACCTCCCGCTCACGAGTCCGCGCCTTAACGACCTCGGCGGTATGCTTTATGTTGCCCAGGTGTTACTATACAAAGGATATACCGAAGGTTCAGGGAACCTTTGTCTGGGCAAAGCTTAGGTGGGCATAAACATTCTGAAGGAAAAGTGTGTTTTAGAAGTATTTTTGCTATTTGTTTTACACATCTTTGCAAAAACGACGGTTTCTTATATTTTCCTAGTGTTTTAGCTTTTTCTGTGTATTTTACGCGTAGTTTAGAATACGTTTTTAACTCATGATGACACAACTCTGTTAGTGATAGAGTTTACAAAGAAAGATCAAACAATAGCCCTAGTTATTCTATTTATAATGCATATGTTCCTAGACCACCCGTGCTGTTATGTTAATTCAAGAGAAAGTCTCAGATGTTGGGATTGAGGTTCACAACTTGGTTAATAAACTGTGTTAAAGATAAGACGCTAAGAAGATTACCCTCCTCATATTTTCTCCTTTATGACATCACGCAGTTACAAGTACAACACTCTAAATTTACGGTGAGGTCAACCAAGGGAATCCAAGGAGATTGTTGCCATGGTTTTCTTCATGGACTGAGTGCCCTTGACTTTTCTAGGCGGTACTTTCTCTGGTTCGTGCCACTCAAGGGATTCCCATTTTGAAAAGAGGATCATAGCCTCATGTCCATTACCGTTCGATCATACGCCTGTCTGCTCACGATATCAGTATCCTGCCATAGTTAGCTGCTCAAATGTAACTGAACTGCAGAAAAGCGAAACGTAAGAAACTGTATTACCTTAAATATATACATGTAAGCATGTCTCCATGGAAACACTTCGCCATCTAAGATAGATTGACTTGTATCCATAACGTCTATCAGTTGTTTGAGAAAAGTTAATTACCATATGTGCACGAATCTAATGCGCACCTTTTTGTCCAAATGCATCGAAATTGTAGTGCAGTCCGTTCCGTGTTTGCCGATAACTTCATTCAAATTTATCATTTATTAAGTCGTAATGCATTCTCGACTTCGTTACATTTATTGTTGACCTATTATTGCATAGAGCGTTTGAATAGTAAGTAGTCACAAAATGGAGAGCAAACAGAGAAGAACATCCTATGATTTCAAGCGTTAAGTAATTCTTTATACTGAAAAAAAATGGTAATAGAACATTCAAGGTAGCTGAGAGTAACGTTTACTTGTGTCAGCAACAGAAATTGACATTATTTGCAACTAAAGCTGGTAGGAAGAAATTCACTGTCCTCGCAAAGGAAGACATCCTGACATTGAAGAAAAAGTTTTGAAATTCGTTCATGAAAGGAGGAAGAACGGGCAACCTGTGACTAGTGACACATAAGAAGTAACTTTTTCTTCTTTGATGTAATTCAACTGTCCTGATAACAGCACGAGTGATGGATTTTGCCCTACGTGCTCCAAGATGTAACAATAATCCACTTAAAAAATTCTATGTTCTGATCGTTTTATGAAGCGGACGGGCTTATCTCTAAGACGCCGTACAACAATATGCCAATATCCTTTTTTGTGATATACAGTTCCAAATTTGGGGTACGCGTTACATTCGCATAAATACGGTATTATTTTAAAAGCTTAAATTGAGTGGGACTTGGACAAGCGTTGAATGTCATCTTTCAATAATAACTCACAAACAAAGCTGGGGCAGGAGGTTTTATAAAAACAGCTGTTGATGGAGAGAGTCAGGCTGTTTGAATAACTCTTAGTCAATTGTGTGTACATGTAGCCAACTTCACATTTTGTGACTTACCCAGAAGCCCTGAATTCATGCATAGTGTCACCTTTACTAGACTCTAACATCCAAGGGGAAAACAACAGTTCTGCTGTGGGTTCTTGGTCACTGTGGTGTAACTGGAAACGGAAATGCGGATGTTCTGGTGAAGAAAATCACAGACATACGAGAACCTTCAATCAGAAAACTTCCGTACAGTATCGGTTTGATGCATAAGTTCTTAGTGCTTTTCGGCTGGTAAAAGTTTCTATTTTAAATGAATAGCATACAAAAATTAATAAGTAAACATTATCTGTCACTCTTCCCCAACTTTTTTTTCTTTCAAAATTTAAAAATTAATTTCGTTTCAAGCAAATATCATAGATATGTCCTATTCTATTTCTCAGAATAGCAGTTTAAGTACCAAAAAAATCCAATTCCACCAATAGTTTATAAGAAAAATGCATTATTAAGTCATAGTGCTTTCAGTTTTTAACACGGTTTTATTTTGATTTAAAAACTATTAAATTTTAGGGACATTAGAGTATTAAAATTTACAGAGCATCTTTGGTTAATTTTACTTAATATCTTTCAAAGTTTCATATTGATAGTTTTATAACTTTATGAGATACAGTGTAAAATGTATACCGTTTTATTACTTGCTAGATTTACACTTCCTGGCTACTTTAATGTTGCCATATGAGAATGAAGGCTATCTTTGATCAAATCTCTCTTCAGGCTTTCCAAATTCCATCCTTCCCTAATTTGCTCCCTCAGACAAGAAGTGCTTGATCCCTCTCCCCTATAATTTTGACCAGTACTAAATTGTTGTTATTTTTAATATTACGCTTTTATAAAAGATACCAAACTCTTTAAGAATCCCACAGTGTGCTGTACCCCCCTTAACTTGTAACAACCGTTTTATAAACTGTGTTTGTACCTGATTATGTTCCTCGGTATCGCCCCGTACGTCATACATAACAACCGGCTCTGTACACCATCCCCATAAAGCACTACAGAGCCTCGATGAAGAGGAAGGGGATGACTACACCAGATGGACTCATGCAGCCACCATGTGGGAGTCACTTAAATAGGCGGACATGATCGGGAATATAGCGGGGAAACATTGATCAAGAAAAGCAAAGGACAGAATATTGTGGAAGGAGCTAAAAATGAGCATGGACGGTGTACAGGAAGATTTTATTATATTTAGAGTAATTAGTGTTATAATTTGGGGAATTAGTACTGTAATGTGTGAAATTAATGTTGTAAATTGTGTAGTTAGTGTTTAAATGGGTATTTTCAAGCATTCCACTCGCCTGGTCTGACTCGCCAAAAGGATGTCTTTCACCCCAGCATAGCAGACTTAGCCCTACATGGGACAGCACTGCTAAATTAATTCATCCTTTCATTCAAGAGTATAAGTAACAAATCCCAGTTTGTGTTTCTGAGAATGTTGAAAAATTAATTTGGTGTGTACATCGAAATCACAGCACAGCTTGAGATTTTGCCAACGCCATTTTGCAAAGAATAAAGAAAAGTCTTTGAAGTCGTTAGTCATTTGTTGTAGAGAGTCAAACACCAGACCCAGGCACCTGTTCAAACACTGTGGTCAGGATTAGTTAGAATCACAAAGGTTTCATGTAGCAGTAAATTAAAATAAATTAGTAAAAATATTTCTACAGGTTCACCCAGTGGAGTATGACGGTTCTCGTATAGAATTAAATAAAAATACTTTTTTTTTCAAGGAACAAGTAGCACAAGGCAATTTATTAATCTGAAATAAATTTTCGAAAATCATATTTTTTAAGAGGGCTCCATGAGAACGAACGCATTCGTGTAATCGGCTTTGGAATTTCACCAAACTCGCTGCAATAAAACGTGATCAATGTCCCTAATTTCACGAGTTATGTTTTCTTTTAACTGCATGAATGTCCATACCTGTCGCAGTACACTTTACTTATCAAGTATTCCCATAAAATCTGCTAACGTCAGATCTGGAGATTACGCTAGCCAGGCAACATCAGCAAATCGAAAAATTATGCGTCCAGGAAACAGGATCCACAGAGTGTTCATTGTTTCACGAGTAGGGTGAGCCGTGGCGGCACCCTTCTGGAACCAAAACTCAATTTTATCATTATCATCCATCTGAAAGTCCAGTGTTGCCAGCATTTCTGTATATCGTGTGATGACGGTCACAGTACGGGTCCCTTCTTCAAAAAAGTATGGACTGATGATTCCAATGGCAGAAACGCCACACTCTGTTACTTTCTGTGAATCCAGTGGTTGTTCATACACTTCCATGGGTTGTTCGTCATTCCAGGAACGAACGTTCTATTTATTTATGAACACAGACGGATGGAAATGAGCCTTGTCTGACATAATCAATTTATTCAGAATCACCATCTAACATTGCAAGGAACTGCCTGCAAAATGCCAATCGAGCATGTTTATCAGTGACTTTAAGTAGGTGCACAATTTGAATTTTGTGTATGGAATTTTAGTGCATTGTGAAGGATACCGTGAACTCTCGTTCGTGAAAGATTCAAAACAATTAAATGACGCCTATCAGAGCGGGTTGTATTTTTAACCATTGCTTCTCTTAGGCTCCATTCACAATGAAAATTAAACGTAAACATAATAAAATAAGATGTAACTCATTATCTTAGTAGTATGTAGGCATTCACAATGAAAGACTATCAAAAATAAGAGCAAGCGAAAATCAACTAACAGCTGATTGAAAATGGCTACTTCTGAGCAGACGGCGGTAGCGTTTATGCATATGCAAAGTGCAGTAACTAATTTGCTTGATAGCTTTCTTATAATGCGATTAATCTTTTGTCCATTGACCCCATTCTGTCTACAGAGCCTCTGATCTTCAACTCTCTCTACTATAACTTGCCCTTACACGGAGTACGGAAATCAAGTGCAACTCCTGCTGCTAGCTGCTGCAAGTCCCGAGCGACAGTAGTGAGAACAGAACTACTTTGTGGCCACAGTGTAAACGCCGCATGTATTATGTTTTTTTGTTAAACACAATGCATTGTCCTCCGTAACTTTTAAGTATAAATTGACAGGGGATTGTTGGGCAGGTAATATATTGTAACGGTGACAAATCTGCTCTTATTGGAATTCGCAATTAATATATACACACTAACCAGGAGTAAAGCCTAGAAACCGGTGGACCCAGTGGTTTTTCGTAAATATAAATTGCTAGAAGCGGGTAAATCACTGTAATGGTGACAAATCTCCTTTGATTGCAGCAGAAAAAATTCATAAACATTAATTTATAGCGCTTGAAAGACTAATAATCTAGCTATTATCTTCGGCTCTCTCCGTCGTCGTTCGGGACTTGGCAGCAGCAAGAGTTGCATTTAATTTCCGTGTTCCGTTTTAAGGATAAATTTTATCATAGAGCTCTACAGAGCAGCTGTGTTCTGATTGACTGATTTCTTAATTTTAAGTTAAACGTGACGCAAAACTTGCAAGCTTCTAATTGTACGTTTATTTTTATGTTTGCGTGATTCACTGTGAATGATTCCATTACACTACATGGCATTTAACTTTTACGTTTAAGTTTACGTTACGTTTAATTTTCATTGTGAATGGGGCCTTACTCTTGCAACAATTTCAGGCGTGCATACTTTGCGCGCACTACCAACGAATGATCACGAACACTGCTCGTGGCATGGAATTTACTCATCGATTGTGAAATGGTGTTGCGGATGGAATTCTTCCATGATGTGGCACATAAATCTTCTCTGAACGTAGGGGAATCATGTTTTTCAATCGTCCAATTATATCCATAGTGTTGTTTACTAAACGGACAGAATAAATTGCATGGTTACATAGCAACCGATGCCTTAACTGTAACACAAAATCCATGGGAACGGCGGCGTACTGAAAACCCTCATATTCCATTGGATGACTTGTGATTTTTAAAATATAAGTTCGGATTAATAAATTGCATTGTGTTACTTATTCCTTGAAAAAGTATTCCTTTTAAATTCTATTCGAGTGTTTATTTTTTTTGATTGATTTATTTACGGACGCTCTTTAACATCTCTGGTCATCAGCGTCCCATTCAATTCAGGGCGTGAAACGGCCGACAAATTTTGCTCAGAGGCCTCTCTTTCAGGCTTGAGGTTTTTTTTCGTGCCGTAGATGTACGACACGGGGCCAACGGCTTTACTTCCCTTCCGAAGGAAGCCATACTTAGGATTTTTATGCCCGAAAAAATCCATCGGTCCTGGCCGGGTTCGAACCCGCGTTCTTGGGTGTAGGAGGCAAGTATGTAGCCACTACACCACCAGAACCGACTCTATCTATATGAGTGTGCCATAAGAAGGTACTGCAAGCCGTCCTATTCCATTAGGTCACCCTGTATAATTCATTTTGCAGATTAAGAAAAGTAATGGTACATTTAAAAACGTTTATCAAGCTACTTACTGGTCTACATTTTCAGATAATGTATAACATTTTACATAAAAACAAAACAGGAATTCCATACAAAAGACACATTTATGAATTTCAAAATACATTTTCGGGAATAGACGGGCATTCTCACGTCACTGGAGATTTTGTCCCCTAATCGTAGAATGTCCCAAAAGTTTGTATAATGAAAAGCTTCAGAACAATGTGACTTTGTCCTTGCCTTTCGTACATGGTCATTGTCACGCGTCGAGTCAGCCGGAAACAAAATAAAAACGATGTCGCATAATATACAGTGAAAAAAAAAACCTTCATATACAGTTTTATCAAGGCAACGTATAGCACGCGTGTCGGAGTACTTGAAAACAGAGCCTTTATCACAACTTGATGAGACATTTGATTATAGCTTCATTACATACAAGATTATCATTTTGTTCTCAAGCAGACAATATTGTATGTCAGGTTTGCATAATATATTCCTCACTTCAAAACGATGGTCATAGGTAAATTACAAATGAACTAAATGTACTGAAGATAATAGCGAAAACAACACCATGCATTTAGACCAAGTGACAGTATGGACAATCCTCCAAGATCATCTTTTCCTTCCTGTAGAGCCTCCTAAACCCAAGATAGCGGGTTCATAACCCGCCAGGATCGATGGATTTTTTCGGGCGTAAAAATCTAAGTATGGGTTACTTCGGAAGGGAAGTAAAGCCATGGGTCCCATGTGGTACATTTACGGCACGATAAGGAACCTCAAGCCTGAAAGAAGAGACCTCTGAGCAAAATTTGTCGGCTGTTTCACGCCCTGAATTGAATGAGACGCTGATGACCTGGGATATTAAAGAGCGTCCTTAAATAAAACCAATCAACTCAACCGCCTGCAGAGCATTTTATTCGTATTAAGTATACTCAGAACTTAGTGTGGAGGCTCAGACGATAACAATTGGGACTCCCATTCGGGAGAATCCGGGTTCAAATGCCATGGGGCTGTCCATACTACCTTGGGTTTTTTCATGATTTCCAAATGATGGTGTGGATCTTTACTTTCAAGAAATGTTCCGTTCTCGCATTTTATTCCGTTGCGGAGTCGCCAGAGCGAGGTGGGCTGGTGCGGTGTGACGGACTTCCGCTTTGGAAACATTTCTGCTCCGGCTCGAACTCCTTGGAGAGGGACGTCAGGATGAACTGTCTGGAAACAACGTCTTTCTCCCTGCCTCATCTCCCTGCCCGCCAAATGTTTTCCTCATTTTATCCCTTTCTCCCTGAGGTGCCCCCATTAAGGGCGTAGGTACAAAGCTGAAGCACTGAATTTTGTTTCTCCGTCTCTACCAATTCTGCCAACCCAACTCACTCCATCCTAGTTGACAGAATAGTGCAACTGATTTTGATCAAATGAAAGTACAATTGTAAACACAAAGGAAATTCAAAAAGCTCTGCAAGTGCCATCTTAATGCAAGCTAAGATCTGAATTTGAAAATTTATCCTCACAATCCTTCAAAGTACTCTCCATCTCTCTCCACACTTGAGTTGTGAACGTTGCAACCTCTTGTCAAAAGTATTAGGGTACTCAGATTGAAGTATTGTCAACAGAACTGAATTTATAGCTTGAGCAGAGTCCTGCACTCGTTTAAAATGTTTTCCACCAATGCAAGATTTCACTCGAGGAAACAACCAGGAGTCGCACGATGCAAGGTCAGGGCTTTAGATTGAACGGTCAAGCAACTGGACTTTGCTTGCGGCTTCCAGTTTCCTCAAATTTGCAGTTTTCTGTGAGGAAATGCATTGTCGTGCTAAAGCAACAGTCTTTGGACGTCGCCGCTTCAGCTGATTAAATAAAGGATCCACAATATAAGAGCCATAGTATTTTTCATTCATTGTCATTCCTTCTGGCATACAGTCAACCACTAATGGTCCTTCATATTTGATGAAAACAGTGAACATTCGCTTCCGAATCGAAAATCTTTTCTTGGGTTATTTCCGTTTACCCACACTCAGTTCTGAGCTTTATTTGAGGTTGTAAGTAATAAAACGAACTTTCATCACCAGTACACATATCTGTCAAATGTGTAGGACCATTTGGTGAAAACATGCTCAACAGCTTCCTTGCATATTCCTTTCTCCTTTTCACTAGTTAGGGAATGTAGAGCACATTTTGCACAGATATTTCGCAGCTTTAAATGTTCATGGAGTATACTGTCAATGTTGCCAACACCGATGCCTACTTCCATACTTAACTTTTCAACAGTAATAGATCGATTTTTCTTCACCAAGTTCCCTGTTCTTTGAATTGTTTACAGCTTCCCGAGTCCGGTCAGAGTGAGGGTTGTCTTTCAGTCTCTCGCCCTTCTTAAAATGATCGAATCGTCTTACAAAGTACAAATGAACACATGATTGCGTTGAACAACAACCAAGTCTTCGTGTATTGTTTTTCGCTCTTTCACCAGCTTATAGCGTGTGAAAATGTAGAATGTAAAGTTGTCTTTAGAAGTATTCATGACACAGGACAGCTATTGACACAGGACTGGCCCCAACAGACTGTAGACTTTGACTATGGAAGTTTAAACTTTTACTTATGTATATTTTGATAGCTTAAAGTGCATTGTTGCCAACTGTGTTAGTTACATTTTGTAGACATTATTGTCCAACAATGGATAGGCAAGTTACAATACTTTTTGAATACCTCTCGTAGAAAACAATGTTTGTACGAACTTGTCAGAAAAGTTATAGAAATCAAATTTCATTTCTGCTAAATGTTTTACCGCAGGGCTGAGCAGCTTAAAGACGTACAACAAACATATTAAGTTATCCTCTCTGTGTAATCTTTACTTGTAAAGTTTTTGGTTAGGTTCTGTTACGTAATGCATGCTTACCAGATCTGACTGCGTTTCATGGCTACTGAAATTTTCCTATGTATCAGACAAGAAGTATTAGCACTATACAAAAAAGACTAAACCCACAGTTGTGAAAATCTAATTAGAGAAAAATGTATAATTTTTAGTACTTTAAGCGGTCATTTTCACTACCAAAGCATCAAAAGCAGGGGACACTGGTGATATATGAGCTGAAATGATACATTGGGAAAAGATATTTTTAAGAAAGGAAACGTTTCAGGGCTACGTTTGGGGTACCTCCCCTAGAGTGCGATTTATGAGGGCTGAGGAAAACCTGGAAAAAACCTCATTCAGGGAGGACGACCAGGTGGAATCGAACCCCAGACTGCTCACGAGTCCGCGCCTTAATTACCTCGGCTCCCCGTGGCGGTTTAACGACTTGGCCAGCTGTGGCAATGAATGATGATAATACGAGGTGATACTATTACGTTTATTGGTTTTTCTTGTTTTTCTAGTGTATGATAAATGCTTTACGTTCAAGTGGAGTGATTAGAGCGGTTAAATGCTCACTCAGCAGATCTGCGTTGTTTCGTTTTACTTCCTTACTAATGTTATTTATTCGTGGAAAAACTATATCTGGGCTTCCAAGCATTAAAGGGATCCATCAATTTCCAAACCCACCAGTTATGATTGGTGTAACTATGAAGAAAATAATAATAAAGGCGTGGGCAATTACGATAACAATGCGAGGACAGCCCCTAATCACTGTGACCTCAGGGATTTATTTTCGCAACCTCAGCGTGGTATGAGATGAAGAAAACTTGTAGTATCCGCAACTTGTCGTGTCCAGGGCAGTAGCCGACCATATTTAAGTTCAAGGTTCTGGACCTGGGCAACTTTTCACCACTGGCTCAGAACTAGGGGTAAACCATATACAGCCTTGGCAAACCGCCACGGTGGTCGAGGTCGTCAAGGCGCGGGGTCGCGAGCGGGAGGTATAGGGTTCGTTTCCCACCAGGACCATCCTCCCTGACTAAGGTTTTTTTTTTTTTTTTCCCCAGGTTTTCCTCAGTCTTGATAAGTAAACAAATGCGGGGGGGGGGGTACCCTAAACTTAGGGAACATTTTCTTTCTTAAAAAAAAAAAATCCTTTCCCAACATATCATTTCATTTCATGTATCATCAGTGTCACCGCCTGTGGTGCCTCAGCAGTAAAACAAGGTTAAACACTATTTAAAAAAAAGTGTTAGTAATCATATACCTGTTGAAAATCCGGAAATTTCAACTCTATGCACCACAACTGTCAATGCTCCTCCTTACAGAGTTCGACAGAGGTCGAACCCGGTAGATATCTAGAAGTTGACAGCATTTATTCCATCATGTGGCAAGTTCCTCATTCGTAATACAGTTTTATCGTTCTCCTTTAACTCTTTAGCTGATAAGTCTGTGATAAAGCGAACCTCCTGCGCATGTTTGAAGCGATGATCATAGGGCCAAACATTAAAATTTAAATCAACAAGGTGGGAGAAGCGTGCCATGTGTTTCAAATGAATAGCGCTGTCGTAAATCTGACTTCTACACGAAGCGTCCGTATCTAAGAAAAAACATTTTAAGGTTTGCAAGGAAAAAACGACCTGTGTGAATATAGAAATACCTTTGTCGTTTATTTCTACTGTATACATCCTTATTAACTTAACAATCGTAATTTTCAAATGTGGTTACAACAGCTTCCTTGTTATTTCCAGCCTGCTGACATTTGTGTATGAATAAAAGAAAGAAAAGAGCCGAAAAACAATCCGGCATGCAGGAGCTAGGGAAACTAAGCGAATTCCTCAGAAAGTCGAATTTGGAAACGGCAGAGCAGAGAAGTTGGTTCCGCTAAAGCAAATTTTAAATTTCGGTTTTCAGGCATACCCTCACTGGTAATGGTTCGATTTCCTTGCTTTTCATAATATTTTTCCTATTTTATTTAAATGGGGTATACTGAATTTCGTGGCGATAAGGCAAATGTTGGTACCGCTAGAGAAGTTTTTAAATTTTGGGTTCCAGGTAAACCCCCTCCTAATATTATGATTTCACTTAGCATTAGAAACTATTTTTATTATTTTATTTCAATTGCATATAACGAGTTTCGTTGAGAAAAAACAAAAAGTGTGTTCGCTAGAGCTAGAACGAATTTTATATTTTCACTTTAGATTAACTGTGAATTTCGATTTTCAGGTATACCCCAGCAGGGACGATTTCCGTGCTTTTCATAAATATTGCTCTCATTTTATTTAAATAATATACACAGAGTATAGTTGCGAAAAACAAATATTAATGCCCACAGAGCGAATTTTAAATTTTGTGTTTCAGGTAATAGTCTGATTTCGCTAATTTTCGAAAATTTACTTTTACCGTGTAATTTAAATGGCGTATACCGAGTTTCGTTGAGGGGAAAAAAATTGGGACTCTAGAACGATTTTTTGCTATAGCTTAACCATTAATGGTCCAATTTTGCTGGATAACGAGCTCGATAAATTGCTTGTTAATTGATCATTATATGCCGAGTTTCGATGAGGAAAAATAAATAATTGTGACTCTAGAGCGTTAACAGACACACGCGCGCGTACATATATAATATAAACAAATTTTCTTCCTCATTTTTGGTCTCTAGTAAGTAGGATCGATGGAAATTTGAAGTTTTTTTTTAAAAAAAATGTTCATATTGGATAAACTACAACAGTTAAGAAAAAACAAAATAAAATAAATAAATAAAATACCAGAATGCTTAAGAAAAGTTTCTTCAAAAGTTGGAAGAAATACAGGAAAAGTAGCGGTGGTGAATTCTTCAAGAAAGAATAGATAAGAAGATTATCTCTTTCTTTCCCTCTCCCTCTTACCCACTGTAAGTGGAGGAGCACAAATGTTTGTAGTTTTCTTTTGCTTTTTCCTTTTTCTGTGGTACTTTGTATTTTTCGTTTCTGTTCAAAAGAAGTATAAATTACATTTTTTTTCTGAAGCCAACTTTTGTTTCCACTCCTATTCTTTTACTTGGTTCCAACATCTCACAGGAAGGAACAGGAAGCGACAACAATGAAGCTACAGACGAGGGCTAATGCTGTCAACGCGACAATAAATAAACAAATAAAAACAATAAAGAATACAATAAAAAAGTTTAGTAGGCCATGACATATAGCAACATGTATACAGATAAAACCGCAGATCACTGCTGATACGGCGTCTTGAAGATAAATTGAGTGTTTTATTTAATCCAAACACTTGAAAGGATCTGTTTAATCCGCTAGCTTGTTTATTGAAATAACCAGATAGATAAGGAATACGCAATTCTTGTTAAAGTTAACGTAATGCAATTGCGAAGGAATCAAACAGAGTGTTTAGTCATTTCTTAGAAGTACATTGGGAGAGAAATTTACGCGCTTCTAGAAACATAAACTGTGATCTTATGAGGTTATAAGTAATTTATTATTGTTTCGTTTTAATCTTATAAAAATATATGAGGCCTTTTCCTTGTTCAGAGCTTTTAGCACAAAAATAGCAGAGTTAATTTCCCAAAGCTGTCACTGTTGATGCTACACACGAATGACCACTTCTTTATCGCAGTACTCACCTGTCGTGACTTTCTCGATGAGTGATGGACTGCAGACTGCGGCGGACTGAGTGACAGGAAGTCTGTCGAGCGACCTTCCAGCCAGCCGGCTGGGGAGGTTCACCAATTCAACACTTTTGTATCGAGGTGTGAGGACTGTGGAGGGAGAAACCTTCATTAACTACACTACTTTGTCGCAATGGGAGCTCTGGATACACGTGCAGGCGTATGCTGCGCATGTGTTGCACGCGTATTGTTTTCAACTTTCTTAATTTAGACAAGACAGGCAAAATTCGCTTTTTACCGATGCACAAATTGTTGTACTTAATTAGGTGCATTTACGTGACATTCATTTGTTTTTGTACTCATGTCAAGAAAGGGCTCACTGCCGGAACCTTCGCTCTAGCTGATTCTTCCTCTACCATAAGAGTGGCAGAAACATCAAGCGTATTATCTTACGAAGTATAAAAAACAAATTAACTCGGAATCGATTCTTATTTTTATTTGTAGCACTCGATTCCTTCAGCAATATTTGTACCAATTGACATACAAAAATAAGGAAGAGTTGTTTAGCATCCCATAAAACCACAAGCTTTCCTGCCGACTTCAAGGACTTGCCTTTGATTGAGGGTGAATATGACGATTTTTCTATTATTTTGTTTCTGGTGTATATAATTTGCACCCCAGGGCCCGCTTTTAAGTTGTAGCAGGTACAGCCCGGCTATAATGAATATCCACGTAAGTGTTTTTCATGACCCTCCGTGCTCACCTGACATTTAAACAATGTCTGAGAGCTGACTTACGAATTTAAGTGTAATAGAACGCTAAGTTGACATAATTCTCACCCTGTATCCTCTGGTACAGCCCCAAGATCGCGAGTTTAATCCCAGCCAGGATCGATGGATTTTTTCGGGCGTAAAAATCCTAAGTATGGCTTCCTTCGGAAGGGAAGTAAAGCCGTGGGTCCGGTGCCGTACATTTACGGCACGAAAAACAACCTCAAACCTGAAAAAAGAGGCCTATGAGCAAAATTTGTCGGTCGATTTACGCCCTGAACTGATTGGGTCGCTGATGAGATATAAATTTAAAAAAAAACTCTGGTACAGCTCATTCATGTCAGAACGAATTTGGCCGTGCTTGCGACCTGTTCACAGCTCTTGACATGCAAGGTAGACGCTTACTTTATGTTCCGAGATGGCAAATACATACAGTCAAAATTGAGAATTGAACAGTGGGCAGGAAGAAATGAGTGTCGTTGATTGACCGACCCGTTTCCATAGCAACTCAGAAAGATGCGCGATGGGGAGCAAAATATAATTTCTTGATACTTTGTTTAGTTACGGCAATTTTTAAATTTTACGCATATTGGCGTAGAGGTTTAGATACTTGTATTATAGTCTGTGACTATAAAAATACAAATTTTGAATTTTTAACGTCCTAATGCATTTAGCTCCGGTTATATTAAGAGATTTATCTGATACTATTGCTTATAGCTTCGGTTTTCTATGATGCCATTCCGGTGCATTATTGCATTTAAATAAACTGACCCCAAATAGTGAATCTTACGTGTGTCAAATACAATTCGGAAGTCCATTACTGTAGTATCTCTGATGTTGTATTTTGTGTTGAAATGCACTCGAGTTTACTTAATCAGTCTTCTGTTGTGTAATAAGTACTAGTGTAAAACAGTGAGTAGATATAATTTTGTATATCACTGTGTAGTGTATAATCAACATTATTTTCAAATTAAATTCCTTATGTGGTGGTACGGTTGCCCGCTTTTTATGTCAAGAGCCTCCACTGGCCCATGTTTCACGAATCGATGTAGGAAATCTGTGCTGTGGAAATATGCCAAACTTTGCTTAGATATCGCAATTCTAAGTATCAATACTGGTGGTAACCATTTTGTAAATTATTTTTATTCATAATCCTTCCGTCGAAATGTGATATATCCCCTTCATCCAAAATGTATACGGGCTTCCAAACTTCAGTCGTCTATAATACTGATTAAGATTTTTGTAGAAGTTAGGAAAATACGAACATACTGAATTGTTATATTTACTGGTGTGCATTTAAAAAATGACTGAACATTTTCTATTACACACTAATTTTCAGTAACAAAAAAAAAATGTTTGGTTTATTGTCGCCATGACAGCACTGGTCTTCTCGCGACGTCTGTAGATTAGACGTGATTACTGTAAGTGTAAAACTGTATGAATGAATTGAATGAAATAAATTAATGATGGCGGGAATAAGCTCGGAGTTCTTGAAGTCTTAAAGTATCTGGTATTCATCTTCTCGGTGTAAGAAAAAACTCAAAAAAAAAAAAACTCAAAAAAAACTTACCGAGACAATTTAGTCTGGCCTGGAATCGAACCCAGGACTTCCGGAGTAGTGCACTTGCATGTACACCTAGCCACGTTGTGTGGAAACAAGTACTTAGTCACGCCTTCTTACACAAACAACAGCTTAGGACAGCGGAGAAAACCGAGCCTGATACTCCAGTCCTGAACGGCAGCGACAGAACTCCAGAAAAAAGTCTTCAATGTGCTCTTGTTTACATTTTAGAGAACGCATTCGCTAATCTTTGCAGAAATGCTGTGAAAATCTGTGAACTGTTAGAAGATGTGACGTCTAATACAAGGAATCAGATTACAGACCAACATTTCGTAACTTCCCCGCATTGGTGCCAACATCGACAAGCTAGTCAAGGAAAAGCATTGCTAAATTTCTCATTAACATTGTAAAACATTAATTGTTTGTAATTATTGATTGTTTTTACATTACTGAATATACATAACTGAAATTACCGTATTTACCGAATTTAATGCGTCATCGAATGCAATGCGCACCCCAAATTTGAAACTTAAAATCATAAAAAAGTGGCACATTGTTGTGCGGCGTCTTAGAGATAGCCCGTCCGCTTCATAAAAGGATCAGAACACAGAATTTATAAGTGAACTGTTGTTACATCTTGCAGCACGTAAGACAAAATCCATCACTTGTACTGTTGTCAGGACAGTTGATGCAGATCAAATATGAAAAAGTTATTTCTTATGGTGTCACTAGTCACAGGTTGTCCGTTCTTCCTCCTTTCATGTATAAATTCCAAAACTTTTTCTTCAATGTCAGGATGTCTTCCTTTGCGAGGAGCAGTAAATTTCTTCCTACCAGCTTTAGTTGCAAATAATGTCAATTTCTGTTGCCGTCACAAGTGAACGTTGCTCTCAGCTACATTGCACTTTCTTCCTGTCTTTCTGTTAACATTTTTTTCAACATAAAGAATTATTTTACGCTTGAAAGTAGTAACATATTGTTTTCTGTTTGCCCTTCATTTCATTACTGCCTACTATTCAAACGTTCTATGAAATAATAGATCAACAATAAATGCAACCAAGTCCAGAATTGCAGCAATGCATTATGACGTAATAAATGATAAATTTTAATGAAAATGTGTGCATTTTCAGTCAAACCGACAAACTACGGAACGGATTTGCACTTGAATCTAATATGCACCACAATTTTTGAATACTACATTTGAACAAAAGGTGTGCATTATATTCACGTTTATACAGGTTTTTTTTATTTAATTGACTATTCACGTTAAGTATGTAATTCTTAAAAACGGCGCGAGCGACGGCAAATAGGTCTGCGGGCCACATCTGGCCCACGGGCCACGAGTTGAAGACTCCTGGCACAGAGATTTAAACTTCAGTGACATTATATAGCTAATTCATATTACAACAATGCTATAAACATAAATTAATTAAACGTTGTTGGCAGTTATATTGCTAATTACTGATTTATAACAACTAAATGAAACTAAGTAATTGTATGCAATTAATTTGCTTTGCTTGTATTACCAAAATGCTAGCAGTATGTGGGCGAGTTCTTGGAAGTATGGTAAAGCAGAAGAATTCGGGATATAAAACTCCTGCAGCATACGATTTTTGTTTGTGTCCGGTAAAGTTGTGATGAAATCACTGAAAAGTTCGAGTCACAGAGAATAAAACACGCTTACCAATTGTGCCGTTGGAGATCAAGACCTATGCTAGTCACCATACGTAGGCTGCAAATCCTTATTATGTTAACCTAAGCATGTTGTTAGTGTGCCATTAGCATCACAATGTCAGAGACATTCTTTTTTCACATAAACAATATCAAAAAAACCTATATGTATTATGTGACTGCGGTTGGCAAAACATTGAATTATTTTGGCGAATTAAAACGATAAGCTTAAATTACAGTGAAAGTGACCTCTTTTGAGAAAGAGGCGAAATTTTAGCGACATTCATAAAAAACAACGAGTTAAAATTATTGTTCTGAAGTATATGCATATATTATTTTTTCATAGATATACTTATGAAGTTCTTAATTCCATAAATGCCAAAGTTACTCGCTATTTGCCTGCATACTTTAGGGTGAACAAACAGTCCTTCAAATGTTGCGAGGCAAGGCGTAAGAAGTAATTTGTAACTGCAGGCTGTGTTCGGTCAGGGAATGCAAAATAATTTGCATGAGCTCAATAAATTGTATCGAAAACCAAGCAAGTATTTTTTCCTCATGTCCAACAAACTCGAGTACACTACTTAGATGAAAACCATTCAGAAATGCCAATAACATATTTCTAGCCAGTGTTTAATAGATGCTGTTATTGGTCCAAAACTATCAAATACAGTCATTTTTATTTATATCTCCTCCAATAATCTTTCAGACAAGTGTCAGAAAACCTTTTCCAGAAACAAATTGTTTGGTAGAAATGGAAAAGCTCAGATTTTAAAGTCGGTAAAAACTTAAGCAGTATTAGTTTAGGAAAACAATAACTAAATTTCTTATGTACTCTTAGTGTTAGAATTAGGATATAGCACTACAGGCTCACGTTTGTTGACCTTAAAAATTACTGAATTAAAAAGTAGGACGAATCTTATAACTTACGGTCATATTATTTATTTATGTTGTTAATTTCTCAACGATCCATTAAGAACGGAACTGATTCATATATTACTAGTTTAATTGTAAACAAAATGGAAAGTATATGAACCCATTGACCAATTGATAGTAACTGACAGAAAACAGTTGATGAAAGAGAGCTTTAATTGATCTCTTTTACAAAGAAAAAGCATAGAAGATTTAAGTAATTATTTGAGAATTATCATTAGATAATATGAAAAATAAATTAGTAAATTTTTGAGTATTTGTGTTGTTTAATTTTATTCTAGAATTTAATGTTAATTTTTGGATGTAATTGTAATAATTTCTATAGAATTAAATTGAAATTAAAGCAATACAAGTGGTAATATTTTTCAAAAAAAAAAAACGAAAATTGTTTTTCTTTCGGTGAAAAAGAACGAAATTAAAGCCTCTAATAATGATTGTTACCACTGCTTGACACAAAACTGGACCTGGACTTAGGGCCTACTTGACTGGGGTCTGTCGGAAGGAACAAGGGCTCGACTGTATTGGATATTGGTGAGTTATACTTGTTATATGTATTGATTCATTTTAATTTTAATTCTCTTTATACTTTACATTAATTTGTAGATGAAGTAAAATATCTAACAATAATACATTTCTAATCTTTAAGATTAATTTGACAACTAAGCAGGAAACTGAAAAAAAAAAAAGGTTCCTTGCTATATCTATTTGGCACAAATAGACCTCCACATTTTTAATGAAATGGCAAACGTTACTAATTGGAGTACTATGACTATTTGTAGAAAGTGTAATATTTTAAAATTAAATTAAGAACGCCATAAGACGTTATGAAGACGATATCAACATTTTTTTCTAACACATCTTCCAAGATTGGCAGACATATTGAACCATATGAATAAACTCATTGCAGATTACTTAAAAAAAAGATAAACCAAATTTGATCCTGTCTAGTGTATTTAGTAAGTAAAAAAATCATTCTCAGTCTTTATTGACTTGGCTTCTTACATGTAAGTTTGAAACCTTTGACTCCTGGGTTCCTTATCTCAAATTGCTTGTGTAAAATCTCTATATATATATCAGGTTGTATTTTTATATTTTCTCTTTATCTACACAGGTATTTCAGAAATACTTTGGAAACTTTGGTGCGGATTCCCCACAAGAAACAAGAAACAAGAAAAAAAAAATCCATGCAAACATATTTCCGGAAATCCTTAGTTTTTGAGTTATTACTGAAAGTTTACAAAAAAAAAACTACATAAAATATGTCCGGAATTCCTTAGTTTTTGAGTTATTAATGAAGCTTTACCAAAACAAGAAAAAAAATGTTCATATAAAAATATATCCGGAAATCCTTAATTTTTGAATTATTAATGAAAATATACCAAAACAAAAAAAAAAAAAAGAATAAAAATATGTCTGGAAATCCTTAATTTTTAAGTCATTAATGAAAGTTTACCACAACAACAAAAAAGATCCATATAAACATATGTCCGGAAATCCTTAGTTTTAAAGTTATTCATGAAAGTTTACCAAAATAAGAAACAAAATCCAACAAACACAATGTCAACTGAGTTCTCATAATAAATGTTCAAACCTCTTGCTTCCACACCGCAGGCACTGGTCGGATCATGGACTATCGCACCCTTTCATATACTCCTATACGGTGTCGAACGGTTTTGCAGATTTCCACGAGAGTTGGTGGATTGTCTCTACATAAACCAATTGTTTCAGGTGGCCCCACAGTTAAAAATCCAAAAGATTAAGTCCTGGGGGATGTGCAGGCCATGGAATTAGTTCTCTAGTACCTATCCATGTGTCATAGTCAGCCAGTGCATCTCGAACAATGCCGCTATAAGGTGCTGGAGCCCCATTATGCTTAAACCACGTATTTGCAAGGGCAAAAAATCGATATCCTGCCATGGTTAAACACAACAGAAGTGAAAGGTGACAAACAGATTAACCACAAATGTACCCAAATGACAAATGTAAACAGTCTCCTTAGCAACACATGGTCATCTAGGTTACAACGAGCGCAACAGCAGATTAGTATAACATCATTCAATTACCTAACAAAATGAATTTTATTTTCAGTTGCGAACTTGAGTGTTAGATTGTACCTTGAATATGTTTATGTGGACTTTTTCTTGCTTGGTATGAGGAACCCGCCACCAAAGACCTGACGATCTGACGATCAACACACACGCGCGCGCGGCACAACAATGAACAGCAACAACTTTAAACATTAAAACATCGCTTTGCTGTGAATGTTGTAAAAAGTCACCTTGCGCACAAAGTTAACCGTATGCTAGAATCAAAAAAGGTTTCCAAGGAATGGAACTAAAGCTTCTTGAATTCAACCGACATATTGTTGCGTTTCTGTAATGTAGCAACGTTGGCCTTAGCAAGGCTTAAAGCCAAGCTTAAGTGTTGTATTATAATAAATAAATAAATAAAAAATTTCCCTTTTTCTGTCGTTGAGTGTATATATACAACAGTAAAAATATAATAAATTAAAACAAATAGAAATGTTAATAATTAAAAATACATATACAAAAATAAATAGAAGTCATGTGGAATGGCACACACTCACGGGTTGATTCAATCAATCTGTTTACCCCCACCTCCTTCCATGTTAAGCCTTTTCAGACCCGATCTATCTCACTTTATCAAAATTTACCAAATCTCTCCTCCCCTTCCTTGTCTGCGAGTAGAGCCCAGCATGACCATGTACTTCTGTTCCATCCCGTAAAAATCTCCGGGAATCATTAATCATTAATAATGAGCTCCCTTTTAAGACAAAATAGATTAACATGAGTCTATTAGATTAGTTTTTTCTATTATTATTATTATTATTATTATTTATTTGAACATTTTGCTTGATTTTAATACAAAAACTAATGATAAAAAATGTGGTCACCAGGAAATATCAAAATATATATTTTTTTTAAATAGGCTATCACTAAAAATATTTAAATTGCGTGGAATTTCAGCTTAAAGAAGGTGACAAACGTTTTATTATAACACTAGTGAAATATGAGTAAAATGATGCTTTTAGTATGCTCAAGTTTAGACAAATGAACATCGAAATTCTTAAGAAGGAATGTTTAGAATAAATTTTCGAAGAGCGATCTGGGAAAAGTAGTCGTACTAGAGCAAGATACGCCTGAGAAGAAAGGAAATGTTTCCACGAGCTGTGACAGCAGATTGAATAAGACTTGGTCACCTTTTCCAAGGTTAAGAACGCTTAAAAGGGAAGAACGTGTATGGTGAACAATCGGATACCATGGCAAGAAGCAGATCAGAGAAGCAGATAGCTCTCGCAAGGATGCTGGGAAGGTGACAAGTTGTGAGAAATGTATAGAGTGATGTAAGTTTTGAAACACATTTTACACACAAACCATACAGAATTTTAGGCATGGCGTTTGAATACAGCAGTGCTTGTCGTCATGGCAACCCAAGACGAACGCAGACTGTATCACGGCTTGAATTACAACTCGTTATTGTAAACTACACTTATGAATGAATATATTATAAACAGAATTCTTGATTATCTTCATTCCCTTATTACATCCTCTCTTTTTATGGCTTCGTTGATATCATATACTTTTTAATATTTCAGTTAGTATTTATGTAACTTTAAACTATTACATCAAACAATTCTACCTAACGCAAATAAAAATATTTTAACATTTCTAGTAATGAAATAGCATAGAAACATTATATTCAAAAGTTCCTGGTAACAAGTTAAATATAAATATATAGATTTTACCAGGGTAAGCCATTAAGTAAGTTACAAATGGACATATAACTTAAACAAATAAAATTAGTGATTTGAAAAATATTTTATATCTCAACGTAATCTGCCTGTACATTGAGGCATTGCCCCATCGTTTCACAAACCAGCAACATAAAATTCTTTGAACTGCTGTCGGAACCAGCCGGTAACTTCCCTTTCTACAGCTTCATTGTCCGGAAAAAGTTCACCCAAAAGATGTTTAAGACGGTCGAACAGATGGAAGTAACTTGGAGCACGGTAGGGGCTATACGGAAGATGCTCGAGGACTTCCCACTTAAAATTTCGCTGCATTTCGTTTGTCTTGTTGGCAGTACAAGAACTCGTGTTCTCATGCAAGAGCCGCACGCCCTTGATGAGGAATTCTGGTCGCTTCCTTGAATGGCCTTATGCAGTTTCCTGAGGATGTTACAGTAGCAGTCGGCCTTTACGGTTTGTCCTTGAGACTGGAATGCAGTGTACAGTATGTGATCGTGATTCCAGAAGACTGCGAGCATCACTTTCACGGCTAATCGTGTCACTTTAGATTTTTTCCACAGGTGACGCAGAATGTTTCTGCTGCATTAACGCACTCTCTGTCTCGGGCTGGTAATGGTGAACCCAAGACTCATCACTTATTACAATTCGAGCTAGTATATCGTGTCCTTCATCGTGGTAACAAATGAGATGCTGTAATGCCAGACCCAATCTTGTATTTTGTGTTGCGAGGTCAGCACAAATTTTGTGAAAAGCTAATCTGTTACGCCATGCCACGTGAAAAAAAAAAAAAAAAAAAAAAAACCAATAGCAGCGGCAGTAGTGTCTATAATTACCCTTCTATTTGCTCGGATTAAGTCTTCAACTGAAGGTAAATTCTCTTCTGTTGCCATCTTCATTAGCCGCCCGACGCGGTGTTCGTCTTCGATTAATGTCGGCCCTTCAGAGAACTTTGCACCCAATTGTAAATAGCTTGACGTGAAAGTCACTTCTCGCCATAGTTCAGAAGCATTTTAAGTAAACATTCTTTGATTCCATATTTTTTTCCCTCAAAAATCGCACAAAGGAGCGCTCCTCGGCAGTTGACATTCACTCAAAGGCGTCACCATCTTGCAACTGCTGTTTGGCTATTGTAAACATCGTCGATTGCATCGTGTCGAATGTCCCCTAATGCTACCATCTAGTAGAAATAGCCTCCAGTGTCTCATTCAAGGATGTAGTACCCTTTTCAATCTGTAACTTAATGCCTTACCCTAGTATTACTTATATTTTTCCGACACTTAACGCTTGCTTCTGGTACGTCAACCTAAAAAGCTTGGGCACTTGAGTCAAGAACAAGAATTTTATCAGGATTAAAGGATAGAGTCGTGATTCAACATCAAGCTGATTACTGCCTCTTTTAAGCAACTGTGCAACAATATACTTGTACCCCGTTCCACAGTTAATGAATTCGTAGACTTCACTGCCGGTGTTTCTATAGTTGTCCGGGTTTTCGTGATGGCCGCGGATTCCAACGTTTCATCCCTTATTGAGATTCTTCATGGGGTAACTTTGGAGATAGATTTTTTTGCAACGCAAATGGGGACCGTTTTCCGTCTTTATATCTTTACATCTAAGTTGAGAAAGATAACCCGATTTGTAACAGAGCCCAAAATGCATGTCCAAGTATTACATTTTCACAAATTCAGCATTTAAAAGTCTTTTTCGCCTACCTATATGAAAAGACCATTTTCTTTATGTTTTGAAAGTTAGACTTTCTAGTACGCATAGGTACTAAAAAATAAAAAAATTACAAACATCGTGATAATTATGGAAAGTTCTTAGTTACATCTACACAATGACGTCATATTTTAATATATCAACATATGGTAAAATAAGAAAATAGTTTTACTAGCAATGATATTACGTAATGAATCTCTTATTATTCCAATCCCATATAAACAAGATGCTATATATTACAAATTGCTAATGTTAATGCTACCCTGTTTGTACAAGTCCAGATTTCTGTTCTTTTGAGAAACATTACGAACTCTGACGATCACAGGATTCGCTCAAAGATCCCAGAACTTTGATCTGATAACTCCGAGGTCTTCGAAGAAATTAATGGCCTAACATGATTGCCATGCCATCAAACAATATGCGTTATGTTTGATAAACATAAGGGCTAATCTGGGGAAGTGAAACAAGAAAAAATCCACACACACGCGCGTAGGTAGGTAGGCAGGCAGGTAAGTAGGTAGGTAGGTAGATCCATAAGTGCCCGGCCTACCCATTTTCTAGAAATGATAAAGACAAAAAATTTTTTCACTATTCCATATAGTTACCCTTTATTGCAATATACTTCTCACATCTTTGAATTAACATTTCAATTCCCCTCACCTAAAAATAGTCAGAATGTTTTCTGCAAAATGGTCATAAACAGCAACCATCACTTCTTCGTCACATTTAAATTTCCTTCCTCGAAGATCCTTCTTGAATTTTGAGAAGAGGAAATAGTCACTGGGAGCTAGATATGGGCTGTGTGGTGCATGGTCGATCTCCTTGAAGGCACATGCTTCATAGCTTCCTTTGTAACAAGAACTGTGTGCACAGGCAGGCGTTGTCGTCAAGAAGGCGCACACCACCAGTCAGCTTTCCTCGCCTTTTCTCTTTGATGCAAACACGTAGTCTGTGCAGTAGGCCAACATAGTACTCCCCAATTACTGTGGTGTTCCTCTCCTTGAAGTCAATGAAGAGTATTCCTTCACAGTCCCAAAAGATTGTGGCCATGCTCTTCTTGATTGACTGAGTGACTTTGGCCTTTAGAGGCGGTGCTTCGCCAGGTTTACGCCACTCTATTGATTCTCTTTTGAACAAAGGACCATAGTAGAGGACCATAGTTTCATCTCCTGTAACAATGGCTTGTAGAACTTATCTCTCGTTGCCACGGCAGAGCTGCAAACATGCCTGACAACAGATGACTCGTTACTGTTTTTGGACTGAGGAAAGAAGTCTAGGCACCCATCTTGCATGCTTAAATGTTCATGAATAATTCGAAGGACTGTTGTTTTAGAAAGGCCCAATCTTGCTATTCTTTCTGTAACTTTGAGCCGCCGGTCTTCTATAATTTCTCCTTCCACAAGAGCGATGTTTTCAGTAGTGAGCACCTCCGGGGGCCGACCTGCACGCTCTTCATCTTCAATGTTTTCTCGACCCATTCGAAATAGTTTGGCCCATTCTTTTATGGTAGAATATGAGGGGAATGCTTCCGCATATACACCGTCCAATCGCTGTTTAATTTCATTTGGAATAATATGTCTTTCTTTTGAGAAGCACTTAATAACAGTTCGAAACTTCATTTTGAACATGTCAAGCTCTTTTACACATAGCCATCTTTATAAAACTATATCTGAACAACTAAACACAGGCGAGCGGAAGTTATAGCTGCAATTATTTACTTAACAGATAAGGTATGACACCAGATAAGGGTTTTGTGAAGGCGATATTCCTTATCTGTGAGGCCGGAGACTTATGGACTTACCCTCGTATATATATTGTGACGGCTCGGGGATTGACACCCCGACAACTCCGCCATGTGTGACGGCAACATCACCATGTTACAACAAGTAAAATTCTAGCTTTTCCTCAAAACCATAAATACCGGGTTACGGTATTGGAAAACTAGTAGAGCGAGGGAGTGAAGACAGCTAAATGAATTATACATAAAAACCCACATAGTTAACAATTTATTAATACTTACAAATTAATATATGCAAGTGGTTTCTGCTGATCCAAGGAAGATGTGGCCCGTCCCCATCCGTCCTCTCCGCTCCTACTTCCTAACTGACGCTACAACAACCTTACTTTCTCCTATAGGACAACAGCATCTATTCATACGACTTCTTGTCACCAAGTCCTTCTCCCTTGCCTCTCCCTTCGTAGTTTTTCTAAGCCTCAGCACTATTTTCAGTGCATAAGCTGTTTACGTTACAGTTCTTGCAAAATACAACTCCCTGTTTTTATGCCATATACAAGGGATAAGTCATGGCAACTAATTTGTTTTCTCGCGAACAAGAGACAACACGAAAAATCTAAGATATACGATTGACAGTGAATGGAGTGTACTTTAGAACGAAACCACCAGATGGTGTATGTGAGCAGAGATGCGCGTCTCAGCAGCCTCGAAGTTCAGTTGATGAGCGACGTGAACGACATGCATATGTGAAAATAGCATTTCTCACTGAGTGCGCGGGTCCTGCCCTGTCGAACAGTGGTGAGGTGGACAGGGGCAGAATGTCGACTGCTGACCTGCCGCGCAGGACAAGGATGTACGGGTGATGGTGGAGGAACACTGTTTTCGCAATGATAGGCGCTGGACACTTGTGATTAGAAGAGCAAACAGAATTCGGGCAAAATCAGTGCACCGCATTTTACGGCAGGACCTGAACACGTGGAAAATGTGTGCAGAGTAGGTACCACATCAATTAAGTCTAGCGAGATTTCATGAAGAATGGGATACCATGTTGAATCGCATCATTGTAACCGACGAAACGTGGGCAAGGGCGTATTAATCTGCGCGGAGAAATGTTATTTTCTCATACGCACGTTGTTTACTCTTCATGTATTGACTTCATAGAAAGTCCATTCTATACACTTTCAAGTGTATATCGTAGATAGTTTGTGTTGTCCCTTATTCGCGAGAAAAATAAATAGTTGCCATGATTTATGATTTATATCCCTCGTGTGTATACATATTATATATAAAACCACGATATCATACTTTAAGGAGAAATATAAACTTTAGAACACAGAAGTCACTGGTCTCATAATGGGAGCCTGTGGTACCATGCCTCCACTCTTTTTTATCGCCTGGAAAAAGTTTAATTTACAGAATACACTTAAAAATTACACAGATGCTGTAGATCTGTACCTCATGAATAAGTACCTGAACAGGCTCATCGTTGAATGGACGTCTGTCGTCAGTTTATCACAAATCCCATGGATGATAGATTTATCAGGAAAATTATCACGTGTGATGAAAAATGGGTATTATATACCGCAACCCTGACACCTTGAAACAGTGACTCGATCCCGGTCAGCCTGCCAAAGTCACCGCCAAACAAAATCGATTTGGTCCCAAAATAATATTATTTGTCTGATGGAATTTTGAAGAAATGATTCACTGGGAATTTGTTCCAAATGGGCCTGCAATCGATGCCAATCTTTATTTGCAACAACTGAAACAATTTCATGGAGCTTTGAGACAGAAATATCCAGCATTAGTTAATCTAAATAGAGTTATCTTGAAGCAGAACAATGGGACATCCCATACAGCTCGAACCATGGAAAAAATTCAGGAATTGGGTGGGATCTACTACCACACGCAGCATACAGCCCTCATCTTGTGCCTTCAGATTATCATCTATTTCTGCGTGGAAGAAAGTTCGAAAACAATGAAGCCGTTGAAGTTAGCATCGAATTCTTCGC